>CM033459.1:17274777-17412165 GCA_019425755.1 Amaranthus cruentus
CATCATCCTAAAATAGGTAAATACAAAGTAAAAACACTAACCCACCCTTTCATCTTCAACATTGTTGTATTCATCTTCAAAATCCCATTAAATTACTTCCACCATTGATGACCAATTTCTAACCCTAGAATTTACTTCTCTTGATTTCGCCATCTTCAAAAACGCAAGAAAAGGTTGTGAAAGTCATTGCTGCTGATTTTGGTCATCATACACCATGGTAATGTCGCTTTCGTCACTTAGTTAATTTAAATTTTTCTTGTAAATTTTTGATTGTAGATGATAGTAGATGTTGATTTTTCCTTATTTTTTCGTTTTAGGCTGGTGTATTTGACAAATTTACTGCAAAATTTTGGTTTGGGGGTAAATTTACATGGAAAAACAATGGTTTAGATTATGTTGGTGGTGAAGGATTTACCATTGAAATTTTTGATTGTACACAATGGTTTGAATACTTAGAAGAAGAAGAGGAATTCATTGAAGATTTAGGGTTTAGGATGAATGAAGAAGAAGAAGATGAAGAGGATGAAGGTTGAATGAAGAATTAGGGTTTATGTTGAATGAAGAAGAAGAAGATGGATGAATGAAGAATGAAGAAGAAGAAGATGGGTTTGAATGAAGAAAATTAAAAAAAAAAAATTTACTTCCAATAACCTGTTATAGCCGGTTCCAAATCACAAGGGACTGTTTTCAGCAAACGATAGCAATAGTTACGATTATTAGAAAATAATCAATAGTTGGGATTATTTCTGGCAAACGGGTGATAGTTGGGATTATTCATGGCAAATTTTCCAATAAATTTCTTCTTTTCTTATTAGTGTTCTAAACCAGGGCAGTATGACTATTCATTATCTAAACGAAATTAAGGGTGACAGAGGGACTTGGAGAATAAAAGCTAAAATAATACACATGTGGAAATTTTTAGAACAAGGTAGTTGAAACTTTCTCCAATTGATATCAATTTAATGTCTGAATTTTAAGTTTTATGGAATTATTGATAATATGTTTTACATGAACAAACTTCGAATTATGATGTTTGCTCTAAGTTTTTCTCTCTTCTGATTCTACCTCTCTCATTATGCATACACATTTATACTTTTACACCTAAATAAAACCATAGTTTAGTTTTAACTTTAATATAAATTAAAATGTGAAAACATACTATCCATAAATGCTTATGTATTATATTAACAATGCACAAATAATATTAATATTAATATTATTATATATTCTATTAACAATGCACGAATAATATTAATATTAATTAGATAAACTGAAATTAATTAGATAAAAAAAGACAAACCATATATTTATTTATATTAACTATCCTATTACATAAGAGATTTATAAATTATAAATCAGAAACTATCCATATTGTTTCAAATATTATTATAAGTCTTATAATTTATAAATCAGAAATTATCCATATATTTTGAAATAGGCGATCTATAAATATTATATATCTTATTATACAATATATTATTATACATGAATATTTCCAAATTGCATATATTTTAGTAGTATAATATCCATACAATTAAATATATTATATATAATATTATTCAAGAGATTTATAATTTATAAATCAAAAACTATCCATATTATACTATGTAATATTATGCAATATTATTCTTTCCAAAATTTCATATATTTTAATAGTAATACTTACCTTAATAATATATAATAAAAAAGGTATTACAAAAATCATATCACAATTTATTTACTTCTTTACTTATTTTGTTATATTTTTAGGATATTTCTTACTTTACTTAATAATGTTGCAGCCAAAAATTTAGGTATTACAAAAATCAAAAATCAAAAACTTTCAAATTTGCATATAAAATTTGCAACCAAAATTTTGTTACTATATTTGCAAAGAAAAATTTGCAGACAAAGGTTTGTTACTATATTTGCAGAGAAAATATTGCTTATTACCATAACTCATCATTATAGTATATTCAATACTTAATCTTCACTCCTTATAAAATCATTCCATATTTTTTGTTTATGGTCAAAGCTTTAAAATATTGTTATCAAGTATTTTGATTATTGAAGAATACTCTATTTTATACATTAGGTTATACAAAGCCTTGAATAAGGTGAAACACAATTTACTTAAAACTTTTCGTGAAATTGGGTGAATATTCAAGGTTGCAAGAAAACTTAAAGGTGTATTAATTGGTTTGAAGAACTACAAGGTATGTTGATTTTATTTTCATTTCCATAATAGTGTAAAAATTTATAAATGCTCTAAAATAAGATTATCGTCCCATAAACATTATGTAACCACTGAATAGTTTAAACAATTTTATGTAAATAATTTTGAACATTATTTCAATATTTTATCATAATATATTTTAGTTATATATTTTCTGTAAAGCTAAATTATTCTTTGTTAATTGAATAATATGCAACAATTTAATTTAAACAGACAATAAATAACCACAAACCATGAAAACAATTAGAAGAATTGAAAAATTAAGAATTCATACCTGTGTCCCAATGGACATCGAAATCGAAAACGACGATACCAACCCGATCAGCAAAAATAATATTACTTCTAATAACCTAATTCTATTAATATTACAGACCAAAAATTAAACCCTATCCAACAAATACAAATATGTACTAAATCTACATGCCCAAATCAAGAAAATCAAATTGTCGTACAACAGTGTTCTTAATCGGCAAAATTATACAACAAACATCTATTATTAATCTTTAAAAATAATATTAATTATACAACAATATTTACATACATAAAGTTGAATTAGCTAGATAAATTATTTGACATAAAACAAATTAACAAATACATGCAACAATATTGTCATTCATAAAAAATAATAAATCAAAAATAGGCTTTTATTTTAAGTAATAAAAAAATGAAATTTTCGAATATAAAAAAAACATCATATCTCAAAGAGTAAGAGAAAAAAATATTTGACATATAACCAAGAGAAACAAGTTGACCGAACTGGATTACTTAGATGGATTGATAATAAAAAAAACACAAACATAGATTATCAAAACTTACCAATTTTACAATAAAAAATTACATAATACTTAAATACATAGAGTAAATTAAACAAACTATTTAACCTATACATGCAATAAAATCATCATCCATGTAAATAATAAATCGAAATTATGCTTTTTTTAAAAGTAGAAAACAAAAATAAAAATATTCGATCTATTTTAAAACATCATATCTCACAACAAAATGTGATAAAAAAATAAAATAGTAAAATTCAGCACAAAAAATGTTGATTTACAAACATATTTAATGAAATGACAAATTAATATGACAAAAAGAAAAAAAAAACAAAAGAGAAAGAACTTCATAAATTTTATAGATAAAAATATTTTATCTTACAAAAGACTTTCTCATCTACATCCTTTTTTCATATTTACTAAGATTTGAAAAAAATACAAAACACCATAAACAAAAAAAAAACAAATTAAATCAAGTATATTTTAAATATTCATGAAGTACATGCGTTAAAATAAGCTTTTTATCAGTAGAAAAAATTAATCAGCATTTATATAAAAATATTAATCAAAAATAAGACAAATTAAGTATTCATGTTTTTAAATAGAAAAAAATCATAAACCTATAATGAAGACATGCGTTAAAATCATCATTCATATAAAAATATTAATCGAAAATAAGCTCTTTTTTTTAAGTAGAAAAAAATAAAAACAGTCAATCTATTTTTAAAAATAGAATATCTCAAAACAAAAAGTGAGAAAAATTGACAACTTAAATTAGTAAAAAACAAAACAAAAGATGTTGATCTAAAAACATATTAAACAAAATGACAAATTAATATGAGAAAGAGAAAGAACTTCAAAAAATTTATACAAAAAACACTTATCTTACAAAGGCTTTCTCATCTCCATCTTTAATCATATGAACTTAGATCTGAAAAAAATATAGTAAAAATCATAAACAAAACAACAGAAATTTAAGTACATACATATTCGAAAAATACATAAAAAAAACATCTAAAATTACCTCTAAAAAAACGCCGGTGGTTTGATAAAGTTACAGACTTGAGTGATAGGCAAAGTTACAAATCAGGAGCGGGTTTCATTCTAGAAAATTGATGATATAGTCATTACTCTAAACAACAAGATTCACATATCCCATATAATTTAAAATTAAATGAGTGCAACAATCCATCTCAATGGAGTTGTAGCGTGTTTCCAATTTAATTATTCAAATTAGGGGTGTTCAAAAAAGCCTGACCCGCCGACCCGTTGACCCGCAACATAAATGGCGGGTCAAGTTCTAAAAAAAATTATAAATTACGGGTCGGGTCAAGGGCCGAAATTTAATTTTAGCAAGTACCCGTTGACCCGCTAAAAAAGAAATATATACTTTTTTTGGGTTTTCAATCTTTATTTTGAAATATATTATGTTTTCGTTATGTTTTTTTAGCGAAGAAAACCATAACTAAAAGATAAAAAATTTCAAAATAAAGATTGAAAACCCAAAAAAGTATATATTTCTTTTTTTAGCGGGTCAACGAAAAAACATAACACGAAAACATAAAAAATTTCAAAATAAAGATTGAAAACCCAAAAAAAGTATATATTTCTTTTTTTAGCGGGTCAACGGGTACCCGCTAAAATTAAATTTCGGCCCTTGACTAAACATTAATTTTATCAAAAATGTGTCAGGTTCTATTACTAAATTACAGTTAAATAATTGGAGTTTCGGTAGCTTATGCTAGGGATGGTCACGGGTCCAAGTCCTTGTTGGATCCTCCTCGGATCCGCCCCTTTTATAAGGGTCTGGGTCTTATTTTTTGAGACCCATCGGATCCGGGACGGATCTGGATCTAAAAAATAATTGGCGGGTCCGGGTCCGGGTCCGAGACCTGGACCCTGGACCCGCCCCTTGGACCCTTATAAATATTAGATTGTTTATTTTTATTTGTCTTCTACGTATGAATTTTTCCCCCAACACTTATTTTCTCTTCATATAATCATAATATATATGCTACTTGCTTAGTGCTAACCCAATTCCCTTATTTCATGGACTCGAACTGGTATTTATAATAGAATTTAAGCGTATATGAATGGCACTATGCGACTTTAGATGTTAAATTAGTATTAAATATTTGTAAAATGCGATAATAACTCTCTTACAAATATCCGAAAAATATAATAACTTACAAATGGTTCAAATTTGAAAAATCAAAGAGACTCGTTTTAGACCCATTTAGGATCCATTAAGGACCCTAGACCCATCAGATTCAGAGCGTCTGGGTTTGGGTCTGAAAATTTTGGACCCTTAGGGTCCGGATCCGGGTCTGGTTGGACCCGCTCCAGATCCGCCCCATGACCATCCCTACCTAACAGTAACACCATCAGTAATACCTGACTTCATCATGATTACCATATTCTCTAGTAATGTATTGAGTACATATATGCAAAAGATTCAATATGTATAGATGCATGAAATGGAAGTATATCATTATGTTTATTAGATTCATACTTGAGGTATTTGACAGCAACATCATAAATAGATGATCAAACTTCTGATGAAATTCAATTTACAAAATAATACTCCCCTCGTTTCTTTTTTATTGTCCAATTTTCTTATTTGATCAGTTCACCCAAATTGTCCACTTTCTATTTTTGGCAAAGATTGTTTTATTTAAATACCCTATGTTCACACAAGTAAAGACCATAATACCCCCACTTTTATTATTTAAAAAACCGCAACTACCACCTTTACAATTATTATAATCACTTAAATACCCCACCCCAATTACCACCTTAACAATTATTATAATCATTTAAAATACCCTAACTATTACTTTCTTAATATACGCGCTTAACCCAAAGTGGACAATAAAAAAGAACCGGAGGGAGTAGTACTTAATAAATCTGGGCAACTTTTGCTATTCAATTCCAGAAACAATCCTAATTAAATTCTACCCAACAAAACCGGGTACCCAATGTCCCGACCCGACTTATCCGGGTACCGGAAATCCGGTTACCCGAATAAATTGGGCCGTGACACGGGCCGTTAAAAAAGATACCCGACTAACCGGGTACCCGGCTTTCAACCCCTAATTCAAACGACAATGCCAAAGATATGTATGATTAGAATCCATTGATTTTAGTCTTTTAGAATTGTCAATGTGATAGTTTAGTTTATCTAAATCTATTATATAAGATCATTCATGTAATGACCTATATCATAGTAGATATCAATTTTGTAAAATGAACCATTCCTAATTATGAAGTTGAAATCTTCAGAATATGAAATCAAATTTCAACTCATAGTTAAAACTCAATAACTATAATTAAAATCGAACATGAACCCTGAACATAAAGATAAACAATAAGATCATATGGCTAATGTAGCTACTATAGCTGCATTTCTCATACGTAATATTACAAAATGTATCATATACCAATCAATTAGAGTTAACAAATTTAATCATAAGAACATGAACCTTGAAGATAAAGATAAACAATAACTTTGCACTCTAATTGTTGTAATCTCTCTACAATTATACAAATGTAATATTACAAAATGTATCATATACTAATCAATTAGAGTTAACAAATCTTGATCTCTATCACCTAAATACCTAAAGTAGAAGCAATGTAGACATTCTTCTTGTCTTTAACATATTTCAAACAATTCTACTAGTTAATCATAAGAACATCTTTCTTTGATTCAACGCAAATTGTCTGTATTGTAGTTTTGAATATACCAATCGAACATGAACCCTGAAGATAAAGATAAACAATAACTTTGCATTCTAATTGTTGTAATCTCTCTACAATTCTACAAATGTAATATTACAAAATGTATCATATACCAATCAATTAGAGTTAACAAATCTTCATCTCTATCACCTAAATACCTAAAGTAGAAGCAATGTAGACATTCTTCTTGTCTTTAACATATTTCAAACAATTCTACTAGTTAATCATAAGAACATCTTTCTTTGATTCAACGCAAATTGTCTGTATTGTAGTTTTGAATATACCAATCACTTTTAAATAAGTGTATTATTACAAAATAAGAATCTTGTCAAACTCAACATCAAGGTACTTTTTGTTGAAAAAATCACGCCTGTATTGAGTTGGCTATCAACTATAGCCTTGAACATCTCAAAAGTC
This sequence comes from Amaranthus cruentus, assembly GCA_019425755.1. Classification (NCBI taxonomy): domain Eukaryota; kingdom Viridiplantae; phylum Streptophyta; class Magnoliopsida; order Caryophyllales; family Amaranthaceae; genus Amaranthus; species Amaranthus cruentus. The sequence continues at coordinate 17,281,924 of CM033459.1, forward strand.
TCAATCATAGCTTGTTTCTAAGATATATCTTTGAGTCGAGTAAGGATGTCAAAACTTCAATATTCTCGGACTAATCAAGAATCATAGATGTCATCATCACACATGTGAGTATGTGACATACAAGAAAATCTCATTTGTAAGTTCAAACCTACCTTACCCGAAGCAGACAAATTAAACATGGGCTAATACGGATTTGGAATTTGAAGTATATCAAATATACGTTCATGCTTTGAGAACTATTCTCCTATTCCTTGACAACACAAGGCAGTTGTTTTAAATTTGTATTTCTTTTTAATACCATAAACAAAAATAATATCATTTGAATCATATGTCATCTAAAAAGTGCAAAAGTATATAATGTCTATCATGATATAACTTTATATATGATTTTAAACAATTTAAAATCACTAGCTATAAACACTTTAGTCATTTTAAGTTGTCCCTTATGAATATAGTTATTCCAAAATCCTATTTAAAAAAATCGTAAGCGCACTTGGACCCTACTCTTAAAATCATTTTAGCAAGATAAGTAAACTCTTTTACTAATTACAACATATGTAATTCTTGGTTGATAGGTGATATCTCTATATCAAAATCTATCTCTTTGCTTCAAAACCCAAAACCCTTTTGATGATTTTGTTGAGCATAACCAAACAAACGTGTAAATTTCCCAAATTTACTCTATTCCACCCAAACCAATTAGCAACACCCTGCTTGGGCAGAACCTATCGAAAATGGTAAAGGCTTCAATATGTGTTTATTTTGGAAAAGGAAAACTCAATATTATTTGCGGACCTATGTTGTTATGTTATTTAAAAATGAACACGTGAATAAATAAACAACATAAACATAGCAAAACATTTTAAAACTATACAATAAAGTGCAAATAATAAATTTGATCTAAACTGTGACTCATAAACCTAAAGACTACTTCTTTAAGGTTTCATCCTCAAATCAACGCGGATGTATAAGAAACCTTTGAAATTTATAATTACCTTAATTAGTAAGTTACAAAGTATAAATGATGCAATATTGATCGTAATTAAAATTAGAAGATATAAATCAATTCACCAATCATAAACTTTATTCTAATTTGGGTCATACTAGTCAGTAGTCACCATATGGAATGCATAATATCAAATGTTATAAAACATGGAATCATTTTAACATCACAGTATTAAAATATAATACATGCAATTAAAAACATGAACAACTTAAAAGTATTAATCATATTAATAAGATTAAGCAATAACATAATTATATAAATCAACTATTTAAATAATTAAAAAAATTATTTTATAGAGTTATTCATGTGTAATTTAATCATATTAAAGACACTCATTACCTAATTACATTAATCACATTAATAGAATTAACAATTACAAACAAAATAAATTAATCAAATATTAATTTAATTAAATTAGAATAAATTTTATAATAATAACTATTTGTGTGCAATTAGTCAAATTAAAACACCTCCTCACTTAATTTAGTATGACAACTAATTTAGTATGTGGTTTAATTCTCAATTAAACACACCATCAATACATTTATGAAATTAATCAACTATTAATTTAATTAAATTAAAATATTTAACCACTTAAATTATTTAATTCAATTACAAATTAAATGTGGAACTAACTCGTATTAGTTATAAGGTAATTACAGTTGCTTTGATTGGATTGATTAGGAAGGAAGAATAACAATAAAAAAACAAACTCATGCTTCCTTTCTTTCTATTCATCACGCATCAATGGCAGGCTGCGGCATTTTCTTCCCTTTTTTTATTCGAAAAAAATTGGAGATTTTTGGTGCAAAATTGAACATCACAAGCTCAATTATTGGGTCTAATTTAAAGGAGAAAACACTTAATTATGAATTAATTTTGTTTTGGTGATGATTAATTGTAAACTTTCACAAAATTAAACAATATCATCAAATTGGGGGAAAAACTTAGGGTTCTTCATTACTTTTAAATTTAAAATTCAAGAATAACAAATAAAATAAATTGATTTTACATATTATTTGTTTATCCGATGAATTACTTTGTGCATCTAATACATTAAAATATTCCAATTCATTATTTTATGTATCCATATACAATAAGCAATGAGCTTTCAATAATTAAATTCAAATTTTAATCGTATACTTTCAATCCAAAATAATTAAAATCATATTTTAATCAAGCCATTTTGATCCACATTTTAACCTCTCCTAACTGAATCAAAATAATAAATTTTATCATAATCATATTATAATAATGCAAGAGGCTGTCGGATACCACTGTAGGAATACAGATGCGTGTAGCGAAATTGCAAAAAACTATTTCTTAACATCTAAACAGAATCGCATGCACATCAAAATAGGAATTATCAAGTATAGAAGAATATCATACCCTTGATGCGTAAGTTCCACAATAGATAATCGTATATGAAATATACTAAAAAGAGATAATTGAACGTCAAATGTCGTTCCTCTAATGTTAATCCACAACTAGCATCGAACGGATCACCACGCATGCTAGTGCGGAATAAAAAAAACCCCTTTTCTCATTAGTTTTTAGGTGAAAAATATGATTATGTAGAGAATAGTAGAAATGATAATGCTTATAGAAAAGATGAACAAAATGCATCTATATATACACAATATATCACCTCTTCATATACTCATGACATGTAACCTTTACATCTATTGATAATGATAAAATAAGTATGTTTTAATTCCCAATTAAAACACACAATTAAACCACTAGTAACTCTTCACATTTCAAGTAACACTTATGATGATTAAGTACATGTTTTAACTCACAATTAAACATATATTCAAGGAAAATTTGCTCAAAATAATCTCAACTATTACCCGTTGGCCAAAAATAATCCCAACTATCAATTATTTTTAATAATCCCAACTATTATCATAATTTGTTGAAAACATACCCACCCCTTTGTTACCCTCTAGAATAGGTAACTTTTCCACTTTTTTTTCTTCTTTTTACTTAACTGTTCAAATTAACTCTTCCCATTAATCTATTAATCAAAAAAGAAAGTAAAAAAGTGGAAAAATTACATGTTGCAGTCGGTTAAAAGGGAGGTGGGTATGTTTTCAACAAATTATGAGAATAGTGGGGATTATTAAAAAATAATTGATAGTTGGGATTATTTTTTGCCAACGGGTGATAGTTGGGATTATTTTAAGCAAATTTTTCTATATCCAATCTATGTGTAACTCCTCATACTTTAAGTATGCAATGAGCATCTTTTGTTCTTGGTGTAAATAATATCCGATCGATTACTTATATGTGTGACCTCATAAGACCCAATTATAATAGTAGTAAACTAATCAAATTGGATACAGATCATAGTTGGTTTCTAGCAAAACACTATGACCACCTAAATAAACGAATGTATTTTATCTCCATAATTTGTGCCATTTATATATAGTAATTATACTTGATCGAAAGACACCAATTTCCTTCAATTTGATTATAATAATGGAAGAGTCATAGCAAAATGATAACAAAATTAAATTAAAAAAAAGATGAAGAAAGAGATGGAGAAACAAAGTTTCAAAAACTTTCTTAGAGAGAATGAGATATTTATAAACCTAAAAACCAAATAAAATTTATGATTAATCAATTAAGGATAAAAGTGTAATGTTTTAAATCAACTGAGGACATATAATAAAAGATACTTTTTAAAATGACATATTCTAGACAAACAAATTAAAATTTGCATTATTGTATTTGTAATGTTAAGAGACAGAGGCAGTAACAAAATACTCCCTTCGTTCTTTTTTCTTCTTCCTATTTACTTTTTGCACAGATTTTAAAACAAATTCAAACCTTAATTGCTCTAAATACACAAAATTAAAAATTATTAAAAATACACAATAAAAAAGTATATATTAAGATGAAGTTAACGAGTAATCATACGAATATATTTTATCTTCTAAATATGTGTCAAAAACATTAATCAAATTTCTCTCACATTAAGAAAGAATATTCCAAATGGGAAGAACATTAGAAAACGAAGGGAGTAAGGAGACATCTATTGAAACATAAATCATCCTTTTTTTATTTGCACCTAAACAATGTTAAATACAGTTCATCTAACTATAGTATTTTACATATTGCGGCTATTATACGAGAAAAAACATAGTTTTATGGGATTTTATTTTGTCCGTCTTATTCCATATATTTATAATATCAATGTTACAAGGTCAAATAATAAACCCGTAATTTATTTAGTCGAACCATAAACCGCCCACCTTAGTCTAATAGCTTTCTAAATAACTATCTCATATAACCGCCATGTAACATCCATTTACTGCAGTAACCGATGGTAACCGCCCACTAACACCCACCTTCTCCATTATAATCCAACATCTACAGAAATAACCTCCTTCTACTACTATAAATGGAGATAGCCAGCCTCATTTGTAAAAAAAAAGTTTAGATCTTCCTACCAATACTCCACAAAAATATCCACCCTCCTACTTACAATTTATACTTAACAAAATATTCTTTCATGATCTGAACTCATCCTACAATCCATTATGCTGTTTTCATTAATTATCATATATTCATTACTTTCGGTTTCTCGATCTAACTTGAGCGTCGGAGGGGTTTTCCGGGAAACCACCCCTGGGCAACGCTAACGTTGTATTGCAGGATTTGAGGTCTCATCATCAGAAGGATCAAGTATATTAACAATCGTCCCCAATTACACCTATCTCCAAGTATTTTAAGTGTCTTTTGCATTTCCTTGTTTCATTACCGAAACAGTTTGGCGCCGTCTTTGGGGATCGACACATAAAAGTCGTGGCCTTTTCGAATAAACATATAAAATAAATTGCGTAAAAATACTCGATCTTACGGTATATAATTGTCCCATAATCATTTTCAACTGGTGGGTATAAACCAGGAATTTAATTGGAGTGATGGTCATGCGTTAGAAGCTAGTACATCAACATTTGCTACTTGCTAACCGCTTCATTTTCTTACCTTCGAATCCGGATGCATGTATACAATAACTGAATTTCGGTTTACAACAAAAAGTCAGGCATGATATTTATAATGGGCAGTTAGTTTAATTATGTGGAGTGAAATGGTATTTCATTAATTTTAGTGGGCCGTTAGTTAAATTAAGTGGAGTGCCATGGTATTTCATTAATTTAATCACAAATTCTTACTTGAGACCGTCTATACAATAGACATCTCAAGTTTGGCCTGGCCCAATTAATAAATTTATAAAAAAAACTGATTTAGTGATATTGTAAGTTAAAAGGGAGATATGGGCTGGGCTCTTGAGTGAAGTCTATACTATAGACAGTATCTCATGAGAGGACCTATAATTTAATTAAGGTGAAAGTTAGGAAAATTTATTAAAAATGTTGATTTGTTCGTCTTCAGAGAAGTAATCGTGATTATTATACTGATGTATTGTAATTGTTTGTCCCAGTAGCGTGTGTGAGCCTGATTGTTATCTCGTGATATTTTTTACCATTTATAAATTTTTACCGATCAAATAATACATATATTCATTATGGTTCATTCGGACTCTATTTCATCCATTTATGGATCGGATTGAGAAGTTTGGGCCGAATTATTTCAAGTGTTTGCTATTCGAGAATATAAAAGTCGAATCATATTACTTTTATTCATCCAATATTGAAGGTCGGTTTGATGCACCTTCTAAAGGGTTATTAGATCCGTAGAATGTTTCCAAACCAACTTCAACTGACCTAAAAATTTCAGTCTCGTTGTTCAAGTTCGGTTTGATGCACTATCTAAAGGATTAGATGACCCGTAGAACGTTTCCAAACTAGCTTCAACTAAGTGCGTTCGGTTTAAAAAATCAGTCCATATATTGCCCAATTCATTGTATTTGCTGGAACCATGTATGACATGACAGTGGTTCACACTATTTATATCGGATCCCCGGAAAACACCTACAGTGACGACTATATTAGCTGGATCCGGGTACGATCTGACAATGGTTCAAACTCTCTACATCGGATCCCCGGAAAATAACCTACAGTGACGACTGTATTGGTTGGATCCGGGTATGATCCGACAATGGTCTGAACCATCCACCCGTGAAAGAACCATCTTAGGTACTTGATACATGGAGCAAAATCATCATTATCGCCTTCTAATGAAATTCTACATAAAGGATGCAAATCTTTTACTAATATTGCTAAGTGAAGAATATATTGTATCAATCTGATGATCATCATACGACATTTCTTGCTTTTATTCATCAACGTATATCGGGTGTTTCGTATTTGTTATATTCATGGGTAATTATGAAAGGTGATCAAGTATGATATTGGCACATATTAAAAGATTTATTTATTATATTTACGTGGGAATTCAATACTTCAGCATTATTATTCTTATCATATTGGGTCTTACTTACTTATACGTGGTTTTTAATGACGAATGTATAAAGTCATCCGAGCTTTCACCTAGTTTGAAAGTCATGTTATTATTCAAGTCCCAAAACGTGGGCGTTATTATTCATATTATGAAGTCATCCGAGCTTTCATCTAGTATCAAAGTCATTATTATTATTAAAATCCCAAAAAGGGGGCTTTATTTATCATATTATGGAATCATCTAAGCTTTCACCTAGTATTCATTATTATTGAAGTCGCAAAACATGGACTTTATTTGTCATATTATGGGATTATCAAAGTTTTCACTTATTTTGAAAGTCATATTATTATTTAAGTCCCAAAATGATTGATTTTGGGCGATATATTCTCAGTATTCATCTTCATTATTAAACTTTCACCTTGTTTGAAAGTGGGATCCTTGCGAGTGTCACCTAGTTTGATAACTCGGACTCTAATTTAGCCCCAAAACAAGTGATTATGGGCGTTATTTGTCAAAGTATTCATAGCGACTAGCGAGTATCACCTAGCTTGTTAACTCTATGTTCGATCAGTATTTATCAATATTCTCGAAGGTATCACCTAGTTTGATTCCTTATCCTAGTCCCGGGTGATTGACGGCTGGGCAATGCGGACATATGTCCGATCAATATTCAGTAATGCGGACCTATGTTCGATCAATATTCATCAAGGCGGACCTATGTCCGATTAATATTCAGCAATGCGGACCTATGTCCGATCAATATTCATCAAGGCTAGGTCCGATCAATATTCATCAATGCGAACCTATGTCCGATCCATATTCATCAATGCAGACCTATGCCTGATCAATATTCATATATGCGGACCTATGTCTGATCAATATTCATCAATGCGGACCTAAGTCTGATCAGTATTCATCTTCGAAGGATTCACATAGTATGATTCCTTATATAAATCCCGGGTGACTGACGACTGGGCAATGCGGACTTATATCCGATCCGAATATTCATCAATGTTTTCGAAGGATTCATCCAATATGACTCCTTATCAAAATCCCAAGTGATTGACTGTTGGGTCATATCATCATATTAGGCTCTAAGGCCGAATCATCAAAAGTGGCCCAAAGGCCAAATATTTATTATTCATGGGGCTTCAACCAAGCATGCACTCATCGAGGCAAGAATTCAAAGTTTATTTCATTCGGACCTTATTGTATAGTTTCTTTTGAACATTTAATGGGTTCGCATCACAGGTATATTTATTTTCCGCATGAAGACTGATAACCTCGCTACATTAAATTACCTCCTTTATCACTCTTCATGCGTGGGGCTCATGTTACTGGGTCAAATAATAAACCCGTAATTTATTTAGTCAAACCATAAACCGCCCACCTTAGTCTAATAACTTCCTAAAATAACTATCTCATATAACCGCCATGTAACTTCCATTTACTACAGTAACCGATGGTAACCGCCCACTAACATCCACCTTCTCCATTATAATCCAACATCTCCAGAAATAACCTCCTTCTACCACTATAAATAGAGATAGCCAGCCTCATTTGTAAAAAAAAGATTAGATCTTCCTACCAATACTCCACAAAACTATCCACCCTCCTACTTACAATTTATACTTAACAAAATATTCTTTCGTGATCTGAACTCATCCTACAATCCGTTATGCTGTTTTCATTAATTACTATATATTCATTACTTTCGGTTTCCCGATCTAACTTGAGCGTCGGAGGGGTTTTCCGGGAAACCACCCCAGGGCAAGGCTAACGTTGTATTGCAGGATTTGAGGTCTCATCATCGGAAGGATCAAGCATAATAACAATCGTCCCCGATTACACCTATCTCCAAGTATTTTAAGTGTCTTTTGCACTTCCTCGTTCCATTATCGAAACAATCAACTTTTATAATTTTTTATTGTGTAATAACTTGAAATATAATCAATCCGATAAACACTTTAAGTTGCATAAAAAAAGTGTTTGGTTGAAACTAAAAAAAAGAGGAGGTAACAGTTACTCCAAAATGAAGCATTTAAAATAGACAAGTTTAGATAGTTTCCATGTGCACCAAATTTAAGAGCAACATTCCAAAAGAAGAAGCCTCATTTACTCTTCCCTTTTGTATGCCCATTGGGAACAAGGGTTCCATTGAAGTACCTTCTACATTTATCTCCTTCATCATCTTTCTCCATTAATTATACAAATCCCAATTACTGTCATTCACAAGGATAATTAACCAAGTTTTAAAGTACATTTTTCGTACGAAATTGCGTGTGCTAATCATAATCTAGATAATTATCAAAATTTTATTAATTAATTAAGCTCTACGCGTACGTGTCGTATTATTTGTTTACCAGGTATTTCATCTACCTTGGTTAGTTCAAGTCATGGTGCAAAAATGCGGTCGCGGTCGCGAATCACGGGAATAGAAAAAATTCGGTTATCGCGGAACGGGTCGCGATTGCTATGCAAGATTATAATCTTTTTAATTTGCTTTTAAATTAATTTTTTTAGTAATGTATATTTAAATTTTTTAGTAATGTATATTTAAATTTTGAATTGGAAACTGTTATATATATGATAAAATGGTAACTCTAATAAGTTAATATAATAACGTTATCTAAAAATTATCCTACTACATAAACAACTAAACATATAAATAATTATTTAACACAATTTCATATGCATTGATTAATATTACAATTTTATTTATGAAGATTAAGTGACCACAAACTATTTCTAATCAATTCCAAAATGAACGACATGGAGGTTCTGGATGCGTATTTTCATAATTTGCATCATAATGAGCTCTCTGATGGCTGTTAAACAAGAATGTACCTGCATCATCCATCCGTGATTGTTCATTTTGACTTGAGCTAGAACTATCTCCATATATGGTAGAGTTGTGATAATGTACCCCACCATAATTTAAATTCCCATGGTTATAAATCTGGACATTTTTAGGATTTCTGGGATTCAAGTTGTCAGTGAAAAAACCATATTCATTTTCAGATCCTAATTGGTACGGTGAATGTTGTTGATAAAAATTTGTAGGCCTAGAGTACGGTTTACCCCAGGAAGATTCGACATTTGACCCTCGTGATTCAGATGACATCCATTGTCTAGAGAATTCATTCAGTGAATTATAATCATCAACAAAATCATGTGAATATCGCGCCGGCGATCTCCTAATCCGTCCTTTAGATGTATGATGATCTTGTTCTTCTCCGATTGCTGGTTGGGTTCGAAATCCACCACTATGTTGTTCACAAGGATTAGATACCTCATAGTAATTGTATCCACCTCCATGATCACCATCATCATTACCAGCATCACCACCATCATCATCACCAGCATCATCGCTACCATCATCACCATGGTTACTACTTGGAGGTGATAACGCATATTGCCTCTGCTGACTGGACTCACTTGTTTGTGGACGATTAATTGCAGGAGTATTTTGTTGATTATCACCATGAACACCATCATTATCATCATCGTCAAGATTTAACCAGGATAAATTATCTCCACTAAAGACAGGAGCCACTCTTTCCTCCAACCAATCATCTAGCGGATCATCTTCTTCAAATATGTAATCCAAATTGATTGGATCAAAGCTACTATTAATATCATCATTTCCCCGCCTCTTTAAATTTCTCAACTTCAATTTCATATTGTATCGGACATATATGATCATATGAAGCCTTTTGTATTTAAGATGATTTCTAACCTTTGTATGGACAAGACTCCACATACTCCAATTTCTTTCAAAATTTGATGATGAAGTTGTTTGGCTTAGTACTTTTACAACAATTTTTTGAAGCTCAGGGGCACTTTCACCATAATTTAACCACCACATAGCTGCAATTAATTTGAAAATGTTTAATCTTTATTAAATTCATTTGTAAACAAGCACTAAAAAGGTAATACTTAAGGGTTTGGGCATAGTGTTTACCTGGGTCCATAAATGTTATTGCCTTTCTAGCGGAGTCAGTAGCAAAACTATCCATCATTTGTTGGTAAAGATAAACCTGTGTTAAAATTTAATACGATAATATCATTTAATAAATTAATTAATAATTTTCTAAAATGAACAAAAACTTTGAGATCCTAGAAACTTACTTGTTGACGAGCTTTGATTTCTACTTCGACATCAGATGCTAGCTTTTTAATGACTCTTTTTAACCCATCTACCAACTCCTTATCTTTTCTAATATCATGTTTCCCAAACATGCACTGAGGATTAAGATAACACCCTTCAAGATAAAACACGATTAATAGGTTAAGTAAAATAATAATTAAAATTACAAATGATACGTTAATAATTAAAATAGTGAATAAAATTATGTAACCTGCTGCATGTAAATCTGATTGAAGAAAAAGCCATCTTTTGTCAACCCTTTTCCAATAATCAAGATAAAATGGCACATTACTTTTGAACGATTCTTTTATTCGATCAATTGCTTCATATATAAAGCCCATGGTTGGTTTTTCATCTCCATCAACAAGCCTCAACACTTTAATAATGGGATCCGTCAATTTTAAGACATTGTCTGCCTTACCCCAAAATTCAGCCACCGAGGTCGAAGGATTTTTTGACAATAGTTGACGAACTTCCACAGCCAAATCGTCTGTCATTTGTCCATACCTTGACGCCAACCAATCTGTTGAGTCAAACATTTCTTGCAAAGATGTTTTGTGCCTCACAACGCACTCTAAAATGATAAATTGTGTGGCAAAACGAGTAATGCCAGGACGAGCCAATTCTCGACCATTAGTGAATTGCTTCATGTAATATATAACCCACTTGAAATTATAAATCCATTGGCTGATCTTTTTTGCTTTAACAAGCACACGTTTTATGTTTTCTAATTTTCCAAGATCTTCTAAAAGTAAATCCAAACCATGTGCAGTACAACCAATCCAATAAATATGAGGAAAATGTTCTTCAATTTTTTTCCCCGCTTGTTTTATTGCCTTCTCATTATCAGTTACTACTTGGACGACTCTATGTGGACCTACTTCTTCAATTACATCCTTCATGAGTTTAAAGTAGTAAGAGACATCCTTTTTCTAAATACTTGTGGCGTCTATTGATTTTTGGAAAATTGTGCCACGAACAGATTAAACAAGAAAGTTAATGATGGATAAATTTGTAGGACCAGTCCATCCATCACACATTATAGTAACACCCCTTTCATCCCAAATCGACTCATGACTCTTTATATATTCTTGCATTTCTTTACACTCTTGGGGAAGAAAGACCTATATTAAAAAAAACTCATATATTTTAATGAACTTTATTAATTAAAGAAATTATATAAACAATTATTAAAATAATACTTTCATTTTACCTCTGCTAATTCATATGCAGAAGGAGCTCTACACCTATCACCAACCTCTCGTATTGTTTCCATAAGAGGATTAGTAAACACAGACTCAATTGCTCTAAAAGGAGTGTTGGTATCAATAAACCAACTTCCGAAAGCTTTTAATAATTTCTTCTTAGCCTTTTGGACTAAAGTTGTAGACAATTATGTTTGTTTCTTCTTTGTACAATCTTTTTCCAACTCGATTTCCCGAGCACGTAATCTACTCAAGGGATTTGATATCTCTTGTCCTCCTCCTCGTGCATAATCCACATCTCGAACAGAGTAAGATCTAAATGGAGCATTTTGATTATAGCCACTACTTCCACCAGTGTGGTAATTTTCTCGACCAGCATAGGTTCCCCTTCTATGTTCAAACTCATGCTCATTACGACTAAGTTGTCGTGCATATTCTAATTCTCTATCTTCTTCATCGTCATTATCTTCACTGACATGTCGCATTGAATTACTTATATGTTCTTCAAGTTCCCTATCCATTCTTTGTTTATCCCCTTTTTTTATCTTTATAACCAGTTAAAAGTGCCATCATATCTCTCCTAACCTCACCAGATACCATGCTACATGGAGCCACATCACCCTTTTTATGAGCTAAGTGTTGTTCTAATCTTGTTACACCTCCAGTAATAACTTTTCCACAAAAATTACATTGAATTTTCTTTTTGTTACCATCCACCGCTTTACCAAATCTCCATCCAATATCCTCTCCAGCCATAACAATTATTTTGTTGATGATATACTAACATGTTACACAACATATACAAATTATAATTAGAAAATAAGTCTAGTAAATTTCTTTTCAAACTATGTCAAGTATATATGGTTAACAATTACAAATTATCTAAATAGTATATAATTTTTATCACTTTATAAATTAATTAATTTATGGACATTGAACCTTTAAAAATATTTAAATATTGTAATGAGTAAAAAATAAATATTGCAAATATTTTCAACTATTTAGTATTATCAAAATTTAAATAGAAATAGAATAGTAGACTAAATGGAGTACTATATTATAAAAAAAAATGGAGTTCTATATTAGTAGTAGTACTACCGTCACTCCACCACTTAGTATTTAATAGTCTACTAGATATAATCATACCTAAGGCTAGTCTAATAGATATCATTATGCCTATCTAACCCTAAACCATAAGCCTAACTTTTCTTTTGTAGTTTCCATAATAACTTTTCACAGTATACTTCACTTAGTTCACTACTCATTACTCAACGCTGGCTTTAAGAGTTTAAGTTCAAACTTCAAGCCTTTAATGGCTTTTCTTTTCTTTTTTCTCTAATTTTTATTCCAAAATCCAAAATTCAAGCCTTCATAGTATACTTCACTTAGTTCACTACTCATTACATAATGGTACCTTGCGGGATTCAAGCTTGGAGGTTGGCCTTCAAGGCTTCAATGGCGATTGGCGTGTGTTCAAGCTTTGAGGTTGGTCGTTGGCCTTAATCTGATCTAAATTATGTAAGTTCTTAACTCTTTCTTTTTTAGATTTCTATGCTTGTGTTTGATTGTTGTGGTATGGGACTATGGGTACTTAAATTGGGATAAATTTTGGAAGATAGCCGTAAATTTATTGGAGTCTTTGGGACTAACATCTGAAAAGGCTGTAAAGCTGTCAACTTTTCATGAATCACGGATAAAAAACGAATCTCGCCCGCATTTTCCGCAAAATCCCGTTTCAACTCGGCTGATTCGGACGAAATCCGAGTTAACTCGCCGTTTTTTTTCCTCCGTGTCAAAACGCGTTATTTCGGAACGTTGGGTTTCAAAACCGTTCCAACTCGGCCGAGTCGAGTTAGAACGGCCGTTATTTGACACCATGGCTCAAGTCAATATGTGCTAAACTTCCAAATTACCTTTCTAATACTCCCTCTATTACTTTTTGTGTGCATTTTACTTTTTCATATATTTCAACTCAAATTTTGATTTTCGATATCTTATAGTATGCATAAAAAAAATTGTAAAAATTATATACTAAGATTCTTTGCATCAAGACGAATTTAACAAATCCCACATGAATATGTTTTGTCTTTAATAATATAATTCAAAAATCAAGTTTAAATTTCTCTCTTATAAAGTGGAAAAACTTAAAGTGGACAAATAAAAAGAAATAGAGAGAGTAATATACTTTGTACTTGTTTATTTATTTTGCCATTTATTTTTTACACAGTTTTCAAAGCAATTTTAAACCTCAAGCATCATAAAATTTATAAAAAATGTATATGTGTAATAATAAAGTATATATTAAGATTAATTTCATGATATCTCACATGAATACATTATATCTTCTATTTATCATTCAAAAATTACAGTCAAACTGCTTTCTCTTTAAACTGAAATATTATAAAAAGGAAGATCGAATATAAAATATCATAGGGAGTAATAGAATAAAGTAACCTTATCTTATACTTCTTTTGTAACATTATACATGCTATATTTGACTTTTTACACAACAAAATGTATTTTAAATATGAAAATATGCTATTAGATGATTAAAACAAAATCCTACTTAACTATAATTTTTCACTACAAAAAAAAAATTCTGACTAGCCAAAATAGTCGGAATTTGGTCGGTATACCAATATACCGACTAAATTCCGACTATCTTGGGTTAGTCGGCTCATTTTAGTCGGAAAATTAAAACAGTCGCTATATTAGTCGGAATTCCGACTAACAAAGGCTTGGTAGGAATTTGGTCATAATTCCAAGTAACCTATTTGGTAGGAATTTAGTCGTTGTTTTCCGACTAATCTCCTACTAAATGCCAGTCGTAATTTACCAACTAACCAGGTAGTCGGAGATTAGTCGCAATATATAAAAATCCACCTTATCTTGATTTTTAGGAAAATTGACTAATAAAATACTAATTTTCTCTTCCGACTAAATAATAGTAGGAATTTGGTCGGAAAAGTAAAATCCCAACATTGACTATATCTGACCCAAAAAAGGCGGTTGTGGATTCCGACCACTTTTCAACTAGCAAATGATAGGAAATTGGTCGGTAAAGTCAAACTTTAAATTTGACTAAACCTGACCAGAAAAAGGCGGCTAGTTTTTTCGACTAAATGGCTAATAATTTATAGTCACAATTTAGTCGGAAAATATTATTATTAAAATAATTAATCTGGTCAATGTTATTGTCCACATTTGACCAAATTAGTTATTTTGTCGATTAAATAGATTATCGATTAAACAAAACTAAAATGCAATAAAAATCAGATCAGATGAAATACGAACGAAAAAAACCTATCTTACAAATATACAAAAATATTAAAGTAACAACGCCAAATTGATTCAAATTAAAATTCAAACAAAAAAATCAAAAACTAATGTCTCATCTGGTCGGTGGATGCGGAAGAGGCTGTTGGTAGGTCGCGCTCTCCCGGAACAACGTGCACACAAAGGCAAGCAGATTGTTGACCTCTTGCCTTGTCTTGCGTTGTTCCTCCACAAGGGCATCATGCTCCTCCCTTGTAATGTGCTCGTTGAGCCGGGCCTCTAATCAGTCCAGAACCCCCTGAAGTTGGCCTTGGAGGGCTTCTTCTTCCTCGGCGCCTGTCATTCAATGTTTTAAATCATGCTCATATCGATTTCGATCGATTTATCCCAAAGCACATTTATTAGTAATTCAAAGCACATTAATGCATATTCGGCCCATGTAATTATATCGATTTCAATCATTCCCCCTTAATAATCCTAGGTAGAATCTCGATCCTAATAACATTGATGTCGCTAAATATATCCCACTAAAAGCAAATTATGTTGTAGGGAAATGACCATTTATCCAACACCTCGATGCTATAATATGTGTTCTAATTATGTTTAGACATCTAGATTATTAAGTGATCTACCACGTTAAAAAAAGCCAAAAATACGGAGTTACCACATGCAATTTTCCTAACGATATGTTTAACAACATGGAATTCATTTCTAAATATTAAATTGGCCCAAATACTATATTTGGCAAATCTTGAATTTGGCAATGTGGAATTGAATCAATTCTACATAGAAGTTCAATAGTAATGTAAAATTGGTCAAGTATTAAAATTTGCTAATTCCAAGTGTTTAGGAGTCATTTACAATTGTTGAATTTGAATACCAAACTTAAATTTCATATTTTCAAATGAATTCTATGGTACCAAAAACTACTTAATAGAATTATTAAAATTCAAAATATGAATTACAACCAGGGACATAGCAAAGAAAGGGTAGGTGGGGCAACCACCCTAGGGCCCCAAACCAAACGCCGATTTTCAGATTTGATAAAGGCCCTACTTTGCAAAATAATTATTTATGAAAAAAATCACAAAAAATAAAAGAAAAAAAATGAAAAAGCATATGAAGCAATTAGCAAAAGGAGTTCAGAAGAATTTCAAACGCCACTATTCAACCTTCTTCCTCCCTAATTTTCTCCCAAAATTTTCACTTCCCTAAGTGAATTTGATTAACCAAAAAATAAAAACTGTCATTAATTCAATTCTATCCCCTTATGTCGGTGACTTTGTTCTTCAAAATGTATCTCAAATCAATTTTAAGGCAAATTAATTCCTTTTCCTTCGTGATTATGAATATGATTAGTGATGGCCACGGGGCGGGTTACCCGGAACCGAATCGGTCCCGAACCGCTTGAAACTGGTTCCGAAACTGGAACCGTTCGTGACAGGTTCTGAACCGGCCCGAACCGCGAAACCGTGAACTCGCCGGAAAACAAAGTAGTCGGAACTGTGAAACCGCCGGAAAAAATCGTTAGAACCGGACCAAAGAACCTTGGGGCGGTTCACCCGGTCCAAACAGGTCCATGGAGTCGCCCCGGAACGGTTCACCCGGCCCAGTGATTCTTTGGAACGGTTCACCCTAGCCGTTGCATATTTTCTATATAAACCCATCACTTTCAATCCTTCCAATTCACAACTCATCTCTTCTCCTACTCTCTCTACATAATTACTTAATTACGCAATTATTCTCTTAATTACATAATTAGTCTTTTAATTATTTCTTAATTACATAATTATTCTTCTAATTATTCCTTAATTAAATAATTATTCTTTTAATTATTTATTAATTTCTTGATTACATTATTATTTCAATATTATC
This sequence comes from Amaranthus cruentus, assembly GCA_019425755.1. NCBI lineage: Eukaryota > Viridiplantae > Streptophyta > Magnoliopsida > Caryophyllales > Amaranthaceae > Amaranthus > Amaranthus cruentus. The sequence continues at coordinate 17,298,809 of CM033459.1, forward strand.
ATGTCTTCTTTTTGAAAAAACCCTCTAAAAAGTTACTAAAGTGGCAAAATCTTTCGGAGGTTCTAGCTCCAAAAGAAAGGCCACTTCACTCCGTCAGTATCAACAACACTTTCGATTAGTAATTATGAACCGAATTATCCAGAAGGGTACGACCAAGAATTATACAAATTGAAGAAGAAGAAGAAGAAGAAGAAGAAGAAGAAGAAGAAGCAGAAGAAGAAGAAGCAGAAGAAGAAACACAAGAAGAAGAGCAACTTACTACCCCTATTGGGATACTTAGATCTCGACAATCATCAACAAGATCAGTTGAAGCACAACAACAACAAAGACAAGCTCGTGGTAAACGGGTCAATTTCCAAAGTATCGGTTAGTTTTATAATTTTATTCTTCAAATCGAATGAATTTTAAATTATTAGTTATTTTATATATTGTGGTATTCGAATAATGTCTTTATATTTATATTTAGATGAAAATGAATCAGTAAGACAACCTTTTCCAGCAATGCCACCTCCTAGTGATAGAGTTGTTTCACATGTGTGGTCGTATTTTACAAAAGAACCAACCGACAACCCTGATGTTTTCTTGTGCATGGGTTAAATTTGTGAAAGTCAAGGGGTAAAGCCCTTAGTTTCTTACAATTTCAGCAAAGGTAAATACTTTCTAAGTTTTAATACATGATATTTATATTTTGTAAATCAAGATTGTTTGAATAAATTATTTTGTGAATACGTGTTAGGTGGTGGTACGGGATCTTTCAACAAACATTTGGCAAAGAAGCATGGAATCACAAAAGAAACTCATGCAGCAAGCGGTAGCGGGACCACAAGTGGATGCCGACAACAATGGGCAACGGACTTCCCCGACGGAGGTATGCCTTTTAAATTTAATCGTAATGAAATGATTGATGAATTTTCTAAATATGTAATTTGTGATGATTTTTCATTTAACAATGGTGAAAGTAAGACATGTGAATATTACACTGGAAAAACATTACTACCACAATATAGAGTAATCCCTAGGAATACTCTTAAACGACGAACTATAAAATTATATGAATCAAAGCGCTATAAATTAAGTTTATTACATATACGGGGCCTACGCCCAGGGCCCACAAAAAAATTTGCTTTGTTGCTTTTGTCAGGATTCGAATCCAAGACGCGTGCAACGAAGACTGTGTGCTTCGCCATGAAGCTGCATCAACATTTCATGCTACTTTCCATCGTTTAATAAAATTAAACAGAGACTATTGTAATAAGCACAAAGTAGGCACACAAGGCAATAGATAACAATTATAATATTTTTAAATATTATTAACAATTATAATATCTTTAATTTTCTTGTTGTGTGACTAAATATTCATCTTTTATGATTTTTTTTCCTGTTTATTTACTTCTATTATAATATATTGTTTTTCTTTTATTAAACTAATTTTATATTTGTTGATTTAACCTATACTTCCTCCGTTCTAAAATACTCGCTACATTTTCGTTATCGACACTTTTCATCGTTCAAGCTTAGTTTATTTATTGCGGCTAATGTGTAAGAAAAAATATAGTCAAGTGGGATATTGTTTGAATCGTCTAATCGCATACTTTTATCATATTAGTTTTTTTATAATTTTTAGACATGTATAATCCAATATATAAATGATCAATATAACGCATTGAACTGCGCAAAAAGTCAAATATAACAAGTATAATGGAACAGAGGAAGTATTTGTGAATGTTTAATATTTTCTCTTTGTTATTTGAAGATATATAAAATTGTGAAGCTGTTATATGGGTTTTTATGTGGTCATTTAAGTTGTACTATTTTGATTAAATATTTGATTGATTGCAAGGATATTTGAATTTTAGATTTAAATTCTTTTATCTACGTTTTATATTTCCTTCGTTCTATTTTACTTCTATCTGATAGTGAGATGTTACTTGATGAAATAACATTATTAATTGCAAGTAATATGGAATGGAGGAATGATAAAGTTAAGGCCCATAAATTATTGTCCGCCCCGGGCCCCTATTATCTAGGGACCGGCCCTGCATATACGTTGTTGTGCCCATATTGTTAATTTATCTTGTCAAGCAAGTATTAAAAGCCTAAGTGATTTATTAGATATCATTAGAGACATAGTGAAATGACTTAGATTAGGACAAGTAAAAAAAAGCTATAAACAATTATGTGACCATTATCAACTAAAAAAAGTATATTGGACTTTAGATACTCCTACACGTTGGGGTTCAACCCATGATTTATTAAAGAAGACTATTGCTTATCGTCCCCTTATAACACAACTGTATATTGAGTGTACGGATAGCCGTATAAGTGATGAAACTTGGGAACTAGCTATAGGCGTACAAAAATTTTTAGAAACGTATGTCCACGCAACTAAGATTTTTTCATATGTTTACGAACCAAACATTCACTTAGTAATAAGTGAATGTATTATTGTTTTTTATCATCTTCTTAGACATTCTCATAATGATACTAACGTATTTTTAAAGCCGATTCTTGTAGATATGATGGATAAGTGGAAGACTTATTTTATTGATTTTTCTTATATTTATGGAATTGCGATAATTTTAGATCCGTGTTTTAAGACGGAAAACATAAGTAAATTAATTGGATTTTACTACCAAGCATTACATAATTATGTAGGAAATTATAAAAAGTTTTTAGCAGACCTTTATGATCATTATTCTAGTATATATAACCCGAGTCGCAATACGTCTAGGCGTACTAGCGTCTCAACACGTCCCACTTATTATAATCCCATAATTGGTAACATAATAAGTCAAGATGATAGTTTTGTAGGATCTTCTTCTTCCTCCCCCTCCGCTTCATATTTAGAATTAGATTATTATCTTAAACATCACTTTGAAATCGATTAAAGTAGTTATAATATTTTACAATGGTGGAAAGAAAAATCATTAAAATTCCCCATATTATCGAGAATTGCAAAGGATATCCTTGCAATTCCTGCTTCTACTATTGCATCGGAGTCTGCTTTTAGTGCAGGTAGAAGAGTTCTCGACGAAAAGAGATCTCGTCTTGCTCCACATATTATTCAAATATGTGTTTGCAAGAAAGATTGGCATCAAGCGGAGGTCCGAACACAAGGACTAAAGAACGATGATGATCAACACGACGATGATCCATGGATGATGATAGATACATCTGCATCATTGTCGGGAGGAGAGTCGGCGGAAGCATCTAACCAACCGGGTGATGATGACGATGAAGATGACGAATAGGATCATGAATATCGGACAACGATCAATCAACATTCAACAACTACAAAAAAAAAGGTATGACAAAGAACTACGTGGGCTTTGATTCCTTCGGGATATGTAGGCAGCTTAGTATTCCTTCGGGATACTAGGTTCAAGTCCATTGTCTCCCTCTTTTTTTTTTATTAATGATCTTTATCGTTTCTTATTAATTTATTTTTTCGTTGTTTTTAGTAAATATTTTAATAACGATAACAAACAATGTATTTCAGTAATAATCAAGTAATCAACGAAGGTACGTCCGTATTATTGTAGTATTTTAATATTTTTATATTAAAATTAAAAGGAAAAAAAAAAGAATGGAACCGATGATCCGACCCACCTGACCCTATTCGTCATCTTCATCGTCATCATCACCCGGTTCTGGTTCCATCACCGCCGGAACCGCCTCATGAACCGCCAAGGAACCGTTTGGAACTTCCCGGAACCGAAAATGTTCGGGTCAGGTTCCAGATGGAACCGGAACCGGGTGGAACCGAAACGGAACCGACCCAACCCAGACCGTGGCCATCACTAAATATGATAAACGATAATTTTGTCCATCAATTATGAACGTGAATTCATCTTATTATATATAATCCTCTTTGTATATTCTACTTTATTCATCAGAATCTTTTCTTTCTATTAAGTTTAGGAAGAAATGCTAGATTGCTAAGGTTAAATGGTCTAGTTACTTTGTGTATTGAGAAAAATATGTTAGAACATATTAATGTAGAAACTATTATTAGTGACTTTGCATGTAGAAAGGCTCGTAGAAATATTTTCATATGAACGCTTAGGCTTTGATTTTAATGTTTTATCTGTATGAAATTTGATGTTTTTAAAGATTATTATGGTTAAATAATATGTATTTTTTTGCCTACCTAATTTGTATTTTATTTTAAAATATTATATGTGAATTAGGGCCTCAATTTATGTCTTCGCCCTGGGCCATCAAAATTTCTTAAACGCCCCTAACTACAACTAGAATCTTGATGGATTCTACGGTGATATAAATATAAAATACATTTTTTGTAGTAAATATAAAAGACCATTTAAGTTATAGGAAAATTTACCTAGAATAATTCAACCTATTCGTGATTTTCCTACAACAATCTCATCTATTGAATAAACCATGAATAATCCCAATTTTATGGGGTACTTGCCTAGAGTAAACTTAGGTAACCCGATGACCTGCTATAGTAGATAATTCACCAAAAAAGTTAACTGAAAATTAATTTAAAATTAGAGAAAAATTTTGAACCTTTACAAAAATGATAAATAATAAAAAAATCATAAATTTTTTTTGTACTTTTTTTAAACTTTTTTTTTTGACATTTTATTTAAATTTATTTAAATTTATCTTTATAACAAAAAAATAAAATTATCACATAAATTTTTTTTAAAAAAAAATTAAATAAATGGTCCACAAAAATGTTCAAAAAAAATTTATGATTTTTTTTATTATTTATAATTTTTGTAAACGTTTAAAATTTTTCTCTAATTCAAAATTAATTTTCAGTTAACTTTTTTGGTGAATTACCTTCGTTACCTCAGTTATATTGTTCAAACATTTACATAGATCAGTTATTTAATTTTTTAAATTTCGGTCAAGTAATCAGTTGACAAGTATGGCGTATTATATAGCATTAAATTTGTTTCTTCATTAATATAGAAGTATTAAAATTAGGGATATCATCAATTCCAAGTACAATCTAGACAACTTGAAGGCCCTAAATTTATTTTGATACTTTTTTTTGAATTAAAATTTATTTTGATACTTACTGTACAGAGTATATGCAAATTGATAAATGATGTAAAATTATTGTTAATTAATTAAATAGAAATTACATCCTTTTTTAAATATTAAATTTTTTTAAAGATACCTGAGAATAATAATATAAAAGTTACACCCAGGCCTGTCAAATAGATCATGTTGGGTCGGGTTTGTGTTCAGGTCATATATAAACAGGTCAGAAAATCCTTGATCCAAACTCAACCCATTTAGTTAATTGGGTTAAAAATCACAATCTTGACCCGACCTGTTACAAATCAGGTTGGCCTGATTTCGACCCACTAAACCCGTGTATAATTTTTTTTTCGTTTTAAGGTTTTTAACATTGATTAAATAGAATTTTTTAGGTTTTAATTTTAACTTTATATTTTTTTGTTGTTAATTTTGTATTTCCTATGAAAAATATGAAAATATTAAATGAACTAAGTTTAGCTTATACTTATTGATATGGCTCGAAATTAACACATTTAATTAAATGGGTTGTACAGGTTCTTTACAGGTTTAAAATTTTGACTTTTGAATCTAACCCATTAAATAAACAGATTAGATTGGATCGACCCATTTAATTAACTGGGTTAAAAGTCTCAACCCAAACCCACTTATTTCGAGTTAGATTCAGGTTGAGTTAGCAGGTCGAGTCAACTTTTACCAGCTCTAATTACACCAAATAGCTAAAGTTTACAATAATCAAATTTACATGTGACAATTTGACATATTACCTATAAATTATATTTATAAGAATACACGGGTTTTTTAGCATCGACATATATAAACATATGATATTATACTCTAATTTACTTGATTTAACTATAATAAATGCTAGTCAGAGATATTTTAATGGTACAAATATTAGTCAAGATCAAATGTTATGTAATTTTTCTAGCTTTTTATTCATCTCTTTAAATTTTTACTTACGATTAAAATATTTTTTTTAAAATAATTAAAAACTTTAATATTCTTATTTAGATATAAAGAATTAATGTGAAATTATATTTTAATTACTTTAGTGGTTAGTTACAGGTTTGTCTACCAACGATTATATGTATTATCAGGTTTGCATCGGTTCATTACATGTTAAACTTTAAGTCTAATGTCAATCAGGCTCAAATTTTCACCAATCTATAATTAGTTTGGTTATTTTCGGGTACAAATCAAGTTTTGGTTTTATTTTTCGAGTAGGTGTCGATTACGGAGTTCTATCAATCAAGTCAATATCGCATTAAGCTGATAGTTGGTTTAATTGATTTAGGCTTATTAAGTTGCGATAAAAATTACCTGTTGTTTTATCGTTTGTTTTAAGTGTTGGGTAAGATTATTTTGTTTTTATATTTTTAATTTGGGACATAGACGGATGTATTATGTAACTTAGAGTAGCATATATAGGCTACCCATCAAAAATGGGGAAAAAAATTTACCTTAGGCTTCCATTGATGTCTTACTTCCATTGTTGGTGTTTATAGAAGACCAACGTTGAAGAAAGACACATGTTTTTGTGTAAAATGCTAATTTTATTTTGGTTTGCAAGTATTAATTAATTATCGTGATGAATGTCAAATATTGGGGTTGCAATAAAGAAAATTCTATAACTACACAAATCATGCATTGATTTTATTCGGTAACTAATTAATATATTTTTAAAACATGTTTAATTATGGTACTTAGGATATTTTGTATTTCTATTTTTACTATCTTTGTATAATTTAGTTGTATAGTCGGCGTTAATTACTCCTTGTAATTCCTTCAATCAAGAACCCTCATGTAGCATATATTATTCTCTTTGCATTAATAAAAATACTTCTATTACAATTTTGGGGAAAAACTCATACTTTGGAAATAAAGTGTTGTTTTCTTTTACTAGGTGTCTAGAGTTGTTATTTCATTTTAGTATGTTTTTTTTATTCGGTTTTATTTGTATGGTTTTTGTGTGGTGTAATTTTTATACTATTTAGTAACTTTTATGATTTTATTTAAAATCATGTTTTAGAGTTTAATTTTTCTAATATAATTTGTCATGGTAACATTTATTTATGGTAATTATTTATTCACTTTATTATTTTAAATAACGCCACCTGGACATCTCATTCTACCCTTGGCTGACTTTGACTTACACTCCTAATCAGTTTCATTCGGACTTTCTAACTACCTCACCCCACTCCTAAGTAACTGCCACACAACTACCCACTATCATCCACTCACTCCATGATATCCCTCTCCCTCAAGAATAACTTCTCCTTCAGCTTTAAGTAGAGGTTTTTTGGGTAAATGGGGGACCTAATCACAAATAATATACCAAAACTCTACCAAAATCACTACTCACTTTCTCTACGAAATTACATCCTTCATCATCACCGTGAATCCCTACATTCCGTTCAAAACACTTCAAATTATCTCCCTTTGATCGTCGATTCACTTATTTTCCTACTTCTCCGATCTGACTTGAGCGTCGGAGGGGTCTTCCAGGAGATCACCCCCGGGCAAGGCTAACTTGTCTTGTGCAGGATAACAGGTGAAGAGACGAAATCATTCCACTACATATCACGACGACTGAGCTTCCACTACGCCATCTCAGGTGTTTCCAAGGTCAATTGTCGGTTCAAGTTTCATATCCGAAACACAATTTATTGTTCTCATTTGATATAATATATGACATGTTCTTATAAGATGATACGGTGGATATTACATAAAATTATATATATTCATGGTCGTTCATAATATTGTCTCTTTCAATCTTGTTTTAATGGTCTCATTTTGCCTTGATATGAATTTAATAAAAAGGAACCTACTTTGTGTTTATATTGAGCTTATTTGATAAAGGGTTATAAGTTTTCATTAAAAAAAAAATAAAAAAGAATTATAAGTTAATTAATCGAAAAAGAAGAGGCCAAAAATTAAATCAGCTTAACAAGTTTTTTTTACTACCCATATATTTTTTTATCTTTGATTTCTTTCAAACCCAATGTAAATTATAAAATAAATATTATCTAAGTATCGTCCTTTAGTTTTATAATACCTCTGTTCCATTTTAGTTGCTCCATAGGGGTTTGACACATTTTTTAAGGGCTGTCAAATCAGTATGGTAAAAGTAGGGATAATGTATGATTGATGGTGATATGTGAGGTAGAAATTAAAAAAAATATTATAAGTAGATAGTGGTTGTGACTTGTGGATATATTAAATAATTAATGGAATGATGTATAATTGATGGTGATATGTGGGGTAGGAATAAAGTGAGATAACATAAGTAGATTATTTTTGCCAAAAATAGTAATGTTGCAAGTAATATAAAACTTCCAAAAACGGTAAGTGTTGCAAGTAAAATGGAACGGAGGAAATAACTGATTACGGTATGTGTATTATTTTTTAGAAATTTATTTTACGTTGCAATCAAAATAAAATAACATGTATTTATTTAGTTTTTCAATTATCATTAATATTTTGTATAATGGTGCTACCCTTGACTTTATATCCTGGATCTGCCACTAATTAGGGACGTAATTAATGTTATTTGTAAACACTTATTTTTCAAATCAACTTTATTGATATATAATTAATGTCAACTTCATGGAGAATGTTGTTAATTTATTGATAAAGTTCTTCCCAATGTTGCAATATTGGAAATTAGATTTTAAACATTCAATTATTTGATAAATTAAAGGGAAAAATTACATTAAAAACTTTCAACTATTCGCGATTGAAATATAAAATTACCAATAATTGATTATTATTTAAAACTCTCGATTTTAGACCTATTTTATATTTAAAGTCCAAAATGACTTATAGTATAAAACTCAAACTCGTTGACACTTAAAAATACTTTGCACAATTCCATCCCCCTACGCCGTTGGCCATCCCAAGCCATTAAAGAGGAAATACACTCTACAATAAACACCAAACCCAAACCCAAACCCAAACCCAAACTCAAAACCCATACCCAACACATAACCCATTAGATATTGTAACTGACAAATCAAAAGAAAACAAAAGCCAAATCCCCCTACAAAATAAAGAGAAAATACTCATTAGAACAGAACACCAATCACAGGGAGAATAGACAGGCAGAAGCAGTAGCAGCAGCTTTGCTCTGTTTTTTAGAGAGAGAAACAAGTACTTAAGAGAGAGAAACAAGTAATTTGTAATGGATGATGATGGGTTTTTTGGAATTTTAATGGGTTTAAAATCCATAATTTTAATAATGATTTTGTGTGTGTTAGCATTGAGAATAATGGTAGTTTTATGGTGGAGACCAAGGAAAATAGAGATTCACTTTGCAAAACAGGGGATAAAAGGACCTCCTTATCATTTTTTCATTGGCAATGTCAAAGAAATTGTTCAACTCATGTTCAAGGCTTCTTCTCATCCTATGCCTTTTTCTCACAACATTCTTCCTAGAGTCTTCTCTTTCTACCATCATTGGACCAAAATTTATGGTATTTCTTTTTTATTTCCTCTTTTTTTTTTGGTGTTTCTTCATTGTCTTCAATTTAACTATAATTTCCAAATCCTTAAAACTTAAGTTAGTGATTTCACAACCTTAAAAAAAATATACTTCCTCCTTTCTTTTTTACTTGCAACATTGTTGACTGCGGTACTATTCATCAAGCAAATTGACTTTTATATTGCCGGTAATCTAAAAGTTAAAACATAATCATATGAGATCTTGTTTGAATCATCTCGATTCAAAGTTTATTAATTTTGAGTTTTTATAATTTTTCGATATGTATAATTAGAGATATTAAAGATTCAATTCGTACATTGGGAAGTGTGAAAAAGCAAATGGTGCAACTAATATGGAACGGAGGAAGTAGTAATTTTCCAATAAAATTGCTTATATCTGACTCTCTGTATTCACTCTTTTAACTGGAGTGTCACACGATTTGACACCCAAAATGATAAATTTTGATGAGTTTTTAGTATTTATCAATTCATTGTAGGAAGATAAAAGAAGACTAGAGAATTTTTTTTTGTTACTTGGACCCATTGAAGAAATAATTCTTGGATTTTGTTTAATTTTGATAATCCAAATTCCGATGTTTATCACTTTTTAGTACTTCTATTTGAGAAGGCCTTTGATTTGATTATTTTTTGATTTTCCGTTCTGAAATATTTGCTATATTTCAATTTTGAGCATTATTCATCATTCAAAGTTATTTTATATATTGTGGCTAATATGTAAGTAAAAATATAGTCAAATAGGATATTGTTTGAATCGTTTACTCGTATACTTTCATAATATTTACTTTTTATAATTTTTAGATGTGTATAATTCGACATATAAATAAATAAATTAACACATTGAATTATGTGAAAAGTCAAATGTAGTAAGTATTATGAAACGGAGGAAGAAACCGTTTGTTTTATGAGCTTTTGATTGCATCATTCATATCCTTATTAATCGTCACTTGTCTTCTTCCTCTGTTCTTGTTACTCTGATATGATGTTGTAGTGCAATTAGTGCAGCCTTCTTTCAGTTGGAAACTATTTGAATTTTTTTCAACAATTTCAGTTACTTAAAGCATTGAATTATCTCCCTTTTTCTCTTCAAATAAGTAGAAATTGAAAAATCATGTACAGCCAAGGAAAAGGAGGGGATTTGATCTCTCGTATTAACTCTGTTCTTAAATACTTGCATCTAGTTGTGACATACTCAGATACTTTCTCCTATTCTCTTTACTTGTTTCATTTGGTTTTAGCGTATTTGTCAATACACGTTTTTTATCTTAAATTTCTCTATTTGTGTTTGGGTAAAAATTATAAAAAGTTAATATAAATAAAATTTATAATATAAGGAATCAAACAAAATCTCACATAATTATGTTGTAACTTATAGATAACAAGGCCGTATCTGGTCTAGAGCGGGTGGGGCAAAGGCCCAAGGCCCCCTATATTAAAAATCATTCATACTTTTACCATGTTAATTTGACGACTCTTAAAAAATGTGCAAAACCCAATGGTGCAACTAAAACGGAACAGAGGTAGTACATTTAATTGAAGAAAAGTGAAAACATTAAACATTTTAACAAAAGTTAATGGAAAATATAAGAGTAAAAAATAGTCTCTCCGTTCCTTTTTGATGTTCCTATTTGGATTTTTCACCAAGATTTAAAAAAATGGAATCTTTGGTGGTAGTGAGTATTATTTTAATTATATAGTAGTGAGAAGTAATGATTGTATTGGAAGTATGAGAGAAAAAATAATTAAATAATAGTGTAATGTAATGATTGTATTGGAAGTATAAGAGAGAAAATAGTTAAATAGTAGTGTGAAGTAAGAAAAGTGGGGTTTTAAGAGGTAAATGTGGGATGAAACTTTCCAAAAATGAAAAGTATTCTAAAGTGGAAAAACTTATAGAACCACCCGTTTTAGTAAGGTGGAAAAACAAAAAGGAACGAAGGGAGTATTAATAAAAAAATATTTTTCAAAGTTTGTGGTAAACGTATTAGGACCCTAACTGATATAAGAATCTCATAATAAACTTTAGTGGAAGATATGTGGAGATCATAATTATTATTAAACTATGAATATGAAGATAACCAAAGTTAATTTTATCCAAAATTGTACTTCTAACATACTTTATCCGTTTTGAAATAATTGTTAACAGTTATTGACACAATTAATATTTCAAAATTATTTTATATATTACAGGTAATGTGTAAATAAATTATAATCAAGTGGGATCTAGTTAAATTGTTTAATTACACACTTTCACAATATTAAGTCATTATAATTTTTAAATGTGTATAGTTCAACATATAAATAATCAAAAAACCACATTGAATTGCATAAAAAGTCAAATGAAACGATAAAATTCATGTTGAATAATTCTTTATAAAAACATCAATTAAAATATTCTCTTTTTCATAAGTTTTTCTCAAAAGCTATATACGAATTTTAGTGTCAAACATTTGCTATGATTTTGAAGTCTTGATAGGTTTGTCTTAATATAAATTTTCTAAATATCAAGTTTGTAGAATTTTTTAAAAACTCCCAATTAAAATTTTAACTCTTTAAGTTTGTATTGGAAGTTATGAAAAAAGTAAATGCACAATAATAAATTAAAACAGAAAAAGCAATTCTATACTTTCCCGTTCAAAATTACTTGTAACGTTTGCTTTTTCACGCGGTCCAACAATTTAATTTTTAATATTTATAATTTTGTATGATAAAAAATTATAAAAATTTGATATTTATAATCTTTGCATTGAAACGAATCAAGAAAAATCTCAATTGACTATGTTTTAGCTTATAGATTAAAATTAATCATAAATTAAAGAAGATAAGTGAATACCGCAATTTGTTACGAGTAAATTGTAACGGAGTAAGTACTTCCTCTATTCTGAAATACTTGTTATTTTGATTATGTGCACTATTCATCGTTTAAGTTTATTTAATATATTACGACTAATGTGTAAATAAAAATATAGTCAAGTGAGATCTTGTTTGAATCGTCTAATCGCATAATTTTATAATATTAACTTTTAATAATTTTTAGATTTATATAATTCAACATATAAATAAACAAAAAAACATATTGACATGCATAAAAAGTGAAATGTAACAAGAATAATAGATAGGAGGAAGTACTTGCTCCGTTCTATAATACTTGCTACATTTTGTTTTTGGGCATTATTCATCGTTTAAGCTTATCATACATCATACAATACTATAAAAGTCTTGGAAAATTCCAAGTGTCATCATTTAAGGAGGCATGAAAATATTTATCAAATTTAGAATCTAATATTTTTGTTTAAGTTTGAAACTAAATTAGGTAAAGTATTTGTATGATATACTATAGCAATTGTATTTTGTTAACTTAGAATTTAATATGTTTAATTGAATGAAAAAAAAAGTTATGCATTAGGTAAATAATTAAAATAAACATCAGTAATTATGTTTTGATTGTTTAAGTTTGAAACTAAATTAGGTAAGTATTTGTATGATATACTATAGCAATTGTATTTTGTTAACTTAAAATTCAATATGTTTAATTGAATGAAAAAAAAAGTTATGCATTAGGTAAATAATTAAAATAAATATCAGTAATTATATTTTGATTTAAAAAATCATGAATTTGGTAAATTTAAGAACGATACAGTACTTATATTATTATTTGAAATTGTTTTTATATATATTTCGCACTGCACGAGTTTCTATACTAGTTTTATATATTGCAGCTAATATGTAAGTAATAATATAGTCAAGTGGGATCTTGTTTGAATCGTTTAATTGCATACTTTCATAATATAAACTTTTTATAATTTTTAAATGTGTATAATTCGATATATAAATAAACAAAATAATATATTGAATTGCGTAAAAAAGTTAAATGTAGCAAGTATTATGAAACGAAGGGGAGTATATATCGAAAACAACTTTATAAAAATGAGACATAATAAATGTATGTGGGGTTAATAATCATTTTCATCTTCAGGTTTCTCTATCCTACATCTTCCCTCCTATCATTTTCGTGTTGCTCTTCTAATGAGCTCAAATTTTAATAACCATGAAATAGTACTACTACTTGTTTCTTTCTTAGTGGCGGAGCTTTTATTTTTCTTCTCTGCTCCTTTCTTCTAATTCGGAATTGAGGTTTGCGATTGACGGTTTGTGATTTTAGGATAATACTACTCGGTGGTCTTTGAAATATGTAGTACAACTTCTTATTCAGCCTAAATGTTTTATTTAGTTTTTTGGCACTATTCACTCATCACTTTTAATTTGTATTTTACTTTTAATCTATAAGTTAAAACATAGTCACGTGGGATCTTGTTTGATTCGTCTCTATATAAGTATTATTAATATCAAATTTTTATAATTTTTAATTAAGAATAATTTGAGATATTAATGGTTAAAATGTTGCCTCGGTAAGTGTGAAAAACTAAATGAGACATTTAGACTGAATAGAAAGGAGTATTAAAGATGATGTGGTATTTTTTAAGAAAGTGATAATAGATGAGGAGGGAGAATTAATTATGTAGATGAAATTAAAAGAGATTTAAAATATATAGATGAGATTAAAAAAAGTGGTGGGCTATTGTCCAAAAATAAAAATAATGCAAATTAAGTGGAACGGACTAAAATGAAAAATAATGCAAATTCAATAAAACGAGGGAGTACAATAAAACCTTTCTTGTTTGTTTAAAACAAATCACAATTAGAGGTGTGCAATGGGCCGGGGGCCTTTTGGGCCTCCGGGCCCGACCCTTTTATTATACGGGCTTTTAACGGGTCGGGCCTTGACGGGTCGGATTTTCGAAGGGTTATCTTTAGCTATATACGGAGCGGTTTTTTTGATGGGCCCTAAACGGGCCTTCTTATTTTTATTACAAACAGGTTAGTTGCAATATATACATTCTGTCCAGCTTTAGGATGAAATCCTTGGCCAACAATCTTACTATCCTTTACTGTAATGCTTCCCACCATAGGATTAAGACTAGTATACCCAATTGCCTGTTTTTCTAACTCCACACTTGACACTACAAAACCCAGAAACAGATCCATAACCCAGGGTTAGTAGTGTCTATAATTTACACTATTTTAATTATTTTTGATTTATATTCCTATTAATATACTTCCTTCGTTTCATAATACGTGCTACGTTTTACTTTTTACGTATTTCAATGTGCTATTTTATTTATTTATATATTGAATTATATAAATCCAAAAATTATAAAAAGTTAATATCATGAAAGTATGTGATTAGACGATTCAAGCAAGATCCCACTTGACTATATTTTTACTTACACATTAATCACAATATATAAAATAAGCTTGAACGATAAATAGTGCAAAAAATCAAAATGTAGCGAGTATCAAAGAACGAAGTAAGTATATTGCTATAACCGAACTGGATTGTTGTTTAAAAATAAAAGTTTAATGTATGTATGTAAAAAACTCAAAGGGTACTTACCACTTAAAATTTGCATGATACTTCCTTTATCCCGTTTACTTTTACTCTTTTTTTGTTTATTTTAAATTATTTACTAGACTATTATATTTGACAAATATATATATATATATATATATATATATATATATATATATATATATATATGTATGAATATTTTTTTTGCATAGTGAGAACAACAACGGAAGTATTTCGGTCTTTGGTGTTCATCTTTATTACTCTCTCCAACTCAATTCAATTGTCCCATTTAAGTTGGGCACGGATATTAAGAGTGGGATGAAGTCCACCAAAAAGGTGGTAGTTGTTGTATTATAAGTAGTAAAAGTGAGGTATATTGATCATTACTTGTGTGAACATGGGATATTTAGGTAAAAATATCATTGACAAAAATGGAAATGAGACAATTAAAATAAATTGCTCAAATAAAAAAATGAGACTATTGAAATGAGTTGGAGGGAGTACTTCTTACTCTGACATATTTATTGCAACCATTTTCATGATTGCCTAAATTCAAAATCTCTTCTATTAGTGTTTGATTTATAATGTTGCATATGTTTATGTATGCATATATAGGTGCAACATTCCTTATATGGTTTGGACCCACGGCTCGTTTAACTGTGTCAGATCCGGACCTCATCAGAGAAATCTTTAGTACCAAGTCTGAATTTTATGAGAAAATAGAGGCAAGTCCGATGATGAAACAACTAGAAGGCAATGGACTACTTAGTCTTAAGGATGAAAAATGGGCGCACCATCGGAAAATCATAACACCTATCTTCCACATGGAAAATCTTAAGGTCAGTTTTATAGTTAATATCACAGTTACTAAAACGACTACACTATAAATCTATAATATTATCTATATTAGGGGTGTTTGGCAATTGGTTGTTGGCTGTTGGCGGTTGACTTCTTTAGTTGCCTTGTTTAACCAGCTGGAAATATTGGCTGTTTTTGTTGGCTTTTAAGCTAGCTTAAGAAGCTAGCTGTTTGTGAAGATGTTTGGTAAATTTGAATATTGACTGTTGGCTGTTTATTAGAGAAAAAGTGGGTCAACAAGTCAAAAGTCAACCCAAAAAGCTAGCTGGAGCAGTTTTTTCATTTTGGCTAAAAAAACAGCTTTTCAGTTGCTTTATAAGCCATTTACCAAACACTTTTTTTGGCTGTTTGACTAACCAACAAACCAAAAGTCAAAAGTCAACCCAAAAACTAAGCCAAAAGTCAACTGTCAAACACCCTATTGCTTTTTCCATAAACTAATGATCAGAATGTGAGGGAGGTAAGTCAATTTATAACAAAAAATTTATGAAGTGGGTGAGCTCACATTTAAACCAGTCTACATCACCATAATTTAAGTTTTGTTGAAAAATATAAAAAAGTTTTATAAGTCCCAAAATAAGATGTAGGGATAGTAAATGAAAGATGACAAATTAAGTTATGATGGGTTTGGGTTGTGATTTGTGATGCAGTTGTTGATACCAATGGTGGGAAAAAGTGTTGAGGAAATGTTGGACAAGTGGGACCAGATGATGTGTGAAAGAAAAGGAGTTAAAGAAGTAGAAATTGAAATTTCAGAATGGTTTCAGGGATTGACAGAGGATGTGATAACTAGAATCACATTTGGGAACAGTTATCAACAAGGAAAACCCATTTTTAAGTTACATAGCCACCAAATGTCCCTTGCTGCTCAGGCTCTTCAGAAGGTTCTCATTCCTGGTTATAGGTAATTCTTCTGTTCCTAGCATTTATATTTAACGTACTCTAATATACATATATTTTTCTTAATATCTCTAATTATGTTATGAAAATTTGATATTAATAATCTTTGCACTGAGATTAATTAAACATGATCTCTTTTAATTATATTTTAACCTTTACATTAAAAATTAATCACAAATTAAGAGTGATAAATAAATAGTGTCATTTTTCTAATATAGTTATACTTCTTTTGTTCTGATTTACTTGCTACCACATCATGGGCATAAAGATTAAGAAGTTACTGTGCAATGATGAGCAGTAGGTGAAAAGTTGTTTTTTTGGAATTTTTTAATATTATTTGTTGAAAAATGAAAAAGAAAAATAGGAGTAATTAGATATAAAGTAGGATAAAAATAGGAGTAGGTATAACTTTAAATGATTGGTCTTTTACTAAAAAGGGAAATGTACAAGTAATATGAAATTTTCTAAAATGAAAAATATAGCGAGTATTATGGAACGGAAGAAGTAAGTAATTTGAAACGAACAAAGTACATTTCTATCACTGCTCTGCAGAACTTACATTATCCTCTTTTATTTGCATAATACAATGAGATACAAATGGGACTAGGAGTATATATTTAGGGCCGGCCCTAAGAATTGAGGGGTCCGGGATGAAAAATAATTTATGGGCTCTAATTACCTGCTTTTTGGTTGATAATTGTGCACTTGTAATTCAATAATTAGTAAATAATGTAACAATTATTATTATTAACACTGTGACTTGGTTAAATGCGCAATTTAATTACACAAGGTTCAAACTCGATGCCTATGAAGAGGCAAAATCGTCTACATTTTTTCATGGGCCCTGGGCATAGGGCCTTCTTACCCTTGCCTAGGGCCGGCCCTGTATATATTTGTAGCAAGATTAAATTTTACCAATTTAACTAACTCATTATATTAATGAAGTTACTAAAAAAGGACTTTCCCGGTATCCCGCACAACGCAGGGTCCGAGTGGGGATTCTCTTTTCATGCGGACAAATCATACTCGTACCCCCAAGGAGAGAGTAAAGAGTGTTGCGCGCAGTCAAGAAACCCCCTAATTGATATCGCGTCCAATATGGATCGAACTTCAAACCTTCTGCTTCACATGCAGATGCTCTATCTATTGAGCCACAAGCGCTTTTAGTAATGAAGTTACTACTAGTAGGATATATTAGGCGAGGGAGATTCAAATCTTGAAACTTAGCATTACCCAAATTGAACTTGTTGATGATTAGAACTAAAAGTTCTATGTTAAGACTTGTGGGGCTCAGCATCACCAAAAAGCGATCCGTTGTAGTTTTGAGTTTAGCCCCTTTATTAATACTTCACTTCATACGTAATATTTACGTAAGTCATGAAAAATGAACTTTTTTAAATAATGGATATCTATTATTTTATTGTATAATGAATTTGATGGATGAAAAGTGGAGTTTATTAATTTTAAAAAAATACTTAAAAAAAGTTAGTGAGCAAACATATGGAAACCACAATCAATAAAAGTTACTATAAAACATGTGGGGACTATAAGAAATATAAAAATGTTAACATAAAATTTGTTGAAGATGTGTGGGTCGTACCATAAGCATTGTTATAATATTAAAATGAGGGTAAACAAAATTATTTTTATCCAAAATTTTTGATATAACCAAAAAAATTCTTTATGAGAACAAAAAAATAGAAAACCCTAAAATGGCAAATGAAAAGTTTTTTAAGGAATATAAAAAGTATATGATATGTAATATAGACGGTGAATAACTATCACAAAAATAATCACAATCGTAGATAAATGGTTATAGTAGTACATTTGAATTGAATGTTAGTTTATATTTGTTCTAAAGTTTTTAATATAAATCGATAAATTTATGTTATGATGTCATTAGTGCTCTTTTTCGTTCATAATTTTTTATATTGATTTTTATGTGTTTATGTTTATTTACCTCAATTTTAAGAGTGTTTATTTTTTGATTTATTAGGTGATCAATATATTATAAAACCAAAAACTTTGGAATTTTTATTCAAAAGAAGATAATAATAGAGAAGCTTCTAACTCCTTATGTTAAAAATGATTTTTTTCTATCATTGAAGTTTAATTCAGTCTTTATTTATGGTTTTAAAATGTTTTAACTAGCTTTATCTATATTTTTAGCTAATATATCGATTATTTGACCTCTAATTCAAAATTATTGTTTTATTGTTTCGGTTCTGGTTGCGACTATACCTAAAAATGTTATTCTCCAAATTAATAAGATTATTTAACTATTTTGCACATCCATATTCACTACCCATCACCCACCACCCACCATGTTAATATCTATACCGGCTCTAGTTATGAAGCTATTTAAAATTGGATTGATGCCATGTAACTCTGAAAAATAATTTTAGCTTGTAAAATTAGAATACATTTTGTACGGCAATGAAGATATATGTGAATAGGACATAGTTTTATTTTTTTTCCCCTGTTGAATTTAGTTTTAAAAAATCAATTCAACTTAAAAATTACGTAATTATAACATTGTAAAATTATTAGATACTTATAAATATAAGTATTTATAATTGATGTTTTTTTTATAATAATTCATCATCATCATACAATATACTAATTCAGAAACCACTGTGACATGTGACGACTTTAGAATGGTGGAATTCCTATGAATTCCTATGACTCGCTACGTGTCACTTTCCTCAATTATTCCTTAATTATACTGTTTTCTTATTCCTTAATTAAATAATATTTTTTTATTTGCTCAATTATTCTTGATTATACTACTTTGTTATTCCTTAATTAAATTTTCCTTAATTATACTGTTTTCTTATTCCTTAATTAAATAATATTTTTTTATTTGCTTAATTATTCTATATATATATATATATATATATATATATATATATATATATATATATATATATATATATATATATATATATATATATATATATTTAAATTTTAATTTTTCTATTGTTGAATTAAGATGTAAATTGTCAATAACTTACATTATATATAATATCTACTTTGATTGAGTATGTAAATTTTTTTCTATGATTATTAAATATTTTTTATCTGAATAATTAATAATTATGCAAACAAAAAAATTATTAAAACAGTTAAATTACTATATATATGAAGATTTTAAAATCTGGTACATTGGACGAGCATTATATTATTACTTTTACTAATGTAAATGTATGTTTTTGATTGAATTTGGTACACAGATTTATACCAACGAAGAGGAATGTGAAGTCTTGGAAATTGGAAAAAGAAATGAGAAGATCATTAGTGGAACTAATTGAAAGGAGGAAATTAGAGAAATGCAATCACAACAACAATATTATTAATATTAATGTTAAAGATGGTAATATTATTAGCAATGATAATAATAATGGATCAGAAGAAGCTGGTGGGCCCAAGGATTTGCTTGGCCTAATGATCCAGGCTGGAATGAGGGATAATAATAGTAATATAACGGTTGATGATATTGTGGAAGAATTTAAGAGTTTCTTCTTTGCTGGGAAACAAACGACTTCGAATTTGCTGACATGGACCACTGTACTTTTAGCTATGCATCCACAATGGCAGAATCTGGCACGTCATGAAGTCTTTAAAGTATGCACATCACGTGATATCCCTTCTATGGATCATCTTTCTAAGCTTAAGATGGTACGTCCCACTTTATACACTTTTTTCCCCTTTCTTTTTAGATATCTTTTGGCGTCATTATTACTTCCTTTGTGCTGATCAACATTTAGAGGTGTTTGGCAATTTGTTATTGATTGTTGCTTTTGCAGTTAATTTGTTTGATCATTTGGAAATGTTGATTGTTTTTGTTGGTTTTTAAGCTGGCTGAAAAAATCTGCTGTTTGAGGAGATGCTTAGTAAATTTGAGTATTGACTGATTGAGGAGATGCTTAGTAAATTTGAGTATTGACTGTTGGCTGTTTATTAGAGAAACGTAGGCCAACTAGCTAAAATCCAACTAAAAAAGCTAGCTGAAACAGATTTTTAATTTTGGCTTAAAAGTCAGTTTTTCAACTGCTTTAAAAACCATTTTTTTCAGCTGCTTTAAAAGTCATTTACGAAAAACATTTTTTTGGTTGTTTGACCAAATAACAAGCTAAAAGCCAATACAAAAGCTAAGCCAAAAGTCACGTACAAAACAGTGAAACACCCCCTTAGTTAAATTTTTTTTTTGCCATATTTGAGTTAAATAATGCTATTTTAAAAGATTTACAAAACGAGTAAGGAGTATATCTTTGTCATTTTACTATATTTTGCCTTTTAAATTATTTATTTGTTTTGTTACATTTTTTAAATTCTTAATAGAACATCTTCATATGTTTTATGGCTCGTTCGGTTAATGGTACTAAATAATGGTAATGAGAATTGTTTCTAGTGATGTCTGAAGTTGGACATGCATGACCATCAAGGTAGCCAAGAGATTTTTCAATCAAAAATTATATTAATTTTTTATTTCAATTATCACTATTTGTTACCACCTACCAAATGAGCAGTTAGTTGAAGTTCCAAATTTACTTTGTATTTATTTTTTTAATTATTAATTAGAAAAAAAAGAATTATGATTTTATTATGATAAGATGGGTCCATTATAGTTTGAGATTGTCTTAGTAAATACTTTCTCCGTTTCATAATATTTGCTACTGAGTGTGACATTTTGTGTGGCAAAATGTCACTATCAGTTGCAAGTATTATGGAACGGAGGAAGTAACAGTTATTTCTGAGATTGATAGAATTTTTTTATTATAGTTTTATTCAAATTTAACTTATTTGTCTTAAAATTGAGTTTTGTCCTATAGTATGGTAAAACCGCTTTAACTTATTTGTCTTGAAATTGAGTTTTGTCCTATAGTATGGTAAAACCGCAAGAGTCTAGGACAGCAGTATAGAGTTTAATAGCTACTCTACGTAACAGTAATCCTATATATTTTCTTTGTTACATAATACTAGCTATTAATAGTGACATTTTCTGACATAATATATCACACTCAATAGCAATTATTATGAAACGAGGAAATATAGCAGTAGTCTAGTATTAGTACGTTGTGTAGGGATACTTTAATAATTAAATTAAATGTGGTAGGGATTACTAATGCTAATTGCTACATACTCCTCCTTCATTCTTTCCATCAAATAGATCTCTTTTATCGCTTTCATCAATTGTTTTTTAAGTCAATTACATCAAATTTATCTCAATTTAGTTTTGACTGTAATCTATCATTTTTTTAATTTTTATTTATATATTTAACTTATTTTTTTATTTTATTTACACATTTTTCTTTATTTCCCATAAAATATCGCTTGATTTTAATTTTCCCATTGATTGCTATTGAGGTAAAATTAATAGGCAAAAAATACACTAATGTAGTGTTTGGAAACAAGTATTTCATTTCAAATTATGGATTTCAATTATGAAATCATAAATGAAGAATTGAGAATGACAAGGTTTGGGTAGTCATTCTCAAATCCTTAACTTTAACTACTTTGAAAACAATTGTGGAATTTGATCCAAATTCAAATTTTAAAATTTTTGATTTGCCAAACAATAGATTTTAGCCAATTTCATATTTCCAAATGAAATCATAGTTCCCAAACATGGCATAAAGCTATTTTGAGGTATTCTGGTTTTGTTTGTTAATGTTTCTCTAATTTAAGGTAAAGTATAATCCTAAATATATTCAAAATATATAAATAAATATTACTCTCTTTGATCTTATTTGTTCTTTCACTTTGGGTTTTTCACAAATATTAAGATAGATAGAATCTTTGGGTTGTAGTGGATATTATTTTAATTAAATAGTAGTGTGAAGTAATGATTGTATTGAAAGTATGACAGAAAAAATAATTAAATAGTAGTGTGAAACAAGGTTGTCAGGATCGGGATTCTACGTGGGATCGTTAAGAGGGTAGGATCGAAATCGGTGGAATCGGATCGTAGGATCGTGTGATCCTACAAATATGCATTAATATGCTTTAGATAACTGATTTTCAATTGTATTTGTTTTGTTTTTTAGTTTTAAGGTTTAAAATTATACTTATTTGACTTCAATTAATAAGTTTTGTAAAAGAATACCTTTAATAATCATTATTAAGATGCAAATCAAGAAAACTTGAATTTTAGTCATATTAATATAATTGTTTAGATATATATATATAGATACATAATATATATACATAATTAAAATCTAGATTATATGAAGTTTTTTTACGATTGAAACTACCCTTATAGGATCTGATCATAAGATCGTAAGATCGTAGAATCGTGTTATGATCCTATCACTTAAATCTTGGAGCTGTGTAAGATCGTACAATTCTACCGACATTAAGATCCTACCTACGATCCGGATCGGTCGCCTAATTTTGAATCGTAGGGTCGTAGAATCGTTGATTAGGATCGAGATTCTGATAACCATGGTGTGAAGTAATGATTGCATTGGAAATATAAGAGAGAAAATAATTAAATAGTAGTGTGAAGTAATGATTGCATTGGAAATATAAGAGAGAAAATAATTAAATAGTAGTGTAAAGTAAGGAAATATAAGACGGTCTCAAGTAAGAATTTGTGTAATCAATGATTATATCTACATAAATAAATAAATAAATAAATGGGCCAATAATTAATTAGTTTATCTATTTGATTACGGATTATATATTAACATGATTTCATCATAGACTAACTGCCACTAATTGGTTTATTAGTTCAATTAACCTAATACAATAAACATCCCAAATTTCATAAATTGTAGTGGGAGTGTGGGACTCACGTTCTACATTAATAGGGGATCTATGCTAGGCCTAGCTAGTAAAACAAGTCTAACGTTTCTATGATCGACTTAAATTTAAACATTTATAAATAATTGACAAGTTATAAGATACACTTCAATCATGTATGAATAATTTATAAAGATTATACTTGTTATAAATAATAATTTGTTTGATTTTAAAATGTATGTCTTTAGTTGATTACAGTCTTAACATTTAGGCATTTTTCGAATTACAATTTAAATGTTTGTTCTTTACAAATTATAGTCACCAAAGTAACAATACCTCTAGCGTTTACGCTAAATCACATAATTCTGACCATTTAACCTAAAATTCTAACTACTAAATGGTCATGATCCTGTGATTAGGCCTAAATGTGGTAGAAATTAATAATTTAATGCTTTTAATTCGCAAAAAAAATAAAAATAAATTGAAGCTATTATTCGCAAAAAAACTGAAATATAAGACTATAATTTACAAATAATTTTAAAGTAAATTATGTGTTTCCTATGATTTTATGTATATCAGTATATGTAACCAAACTTACAAGATTATAACTTACCGAAAATTTATTTATTTATTTATCATTTATGTTTCAAAAAATGGTGAGGGATAACCATTTAATTGATATTGATGTGCGTGGCTTATGATGAAGCGTAGTTGAGCAAGATATTGAACGAGTCTCTTCGTCTATACCCACCAGCAATCGCAACAATCAGAAGAGCGAAATACGACGTGGAGTTAGGTGGATGTCGAGTCCCACGTGGGACGGAGTTGCTTGTCCCAATCTTAGCCGTCCATCATGATAAAGCGATATGGGGAAATGACGCGAATGACTTCAATCCCCTAAGATTTGCTAATGGTGTTTCTCGTGCAGCAAAACATCCTATGGCATTCATCCCTTTTGGTCTTGGGATTCGCACTTGTATTGGCCAAAATCTTGCAATTCTACAAACAAAGCTTGTGCTTACCATCCTTCTACAACGCTTCTCTTTTACGTTGGCCCCATCTTATCAACATGCACCAACCGTATTGATGCTTCTCTATCCCCAACATGGTGCACCTGTTGTGTTCCAACGCTTGCCCGCCCACCATGATATGGGGCGCGCTTGTAAAGATCAAGTTAAAGGCCGGGGTGGATAGAGTACTAATAATTAAATCAAAATCTATATTTTTGTATTAGTTATGTTGTTATTGAGTTCATCTAACATTAAATGTTTAGCAAATATTATTATATCTTGTAATGTTGTAGTATATGACCTCTAAATAGGGGTTTTAGGCGAGGGCAATTTAGAATTTTTCAAGGTGAAATGAATAGCATGTCTTGACTCTTTGGTTGGACTTTTAGACTTGTTAATTATGAGGGATAAGTTGGTTGGTAACTTAGCTTGGTATGTATGTAGTGGTTGCAAACTTGCAATATACAAGTTACAAGATAGTTTGAGATTGATCAATATATGCATTTTTGACCCTCAAAGGTTGTTATTACAACTTTAATTGTGCAAGACATTGAGGATTGTTTTGATTGGTAATGAGAGACTCTAAGACTTGAAAGTGGTACACATATACAAATACTTGGTGTGCAAGAAACAAGAGCTAAGTGGTTGAAATGGGCTTAACCTTGGCTATTATTAATATCAAGGAAATTAACACAATAATACAGTCGTTAAGATGCTTAGCAACCAAAGAGCGAACCATTAGCTATCAGGTAGTACGACTTGAACAAGCAAAAGTGCTCAAACGACCGTGTCAACCAACATGTAGTTGAACTTGTAAATTATCCACTTTTATTGATCAAATGTAGAAACACAAGGTATAAAAATTGAATTTACTTATGAAGGAACTCAAATTGTACAAGATAGCAACATCACTAATGTTAATGTTTCACAAGCCAGTGGCAAGAAAAAAAAGCAAAGATCTCATCTTAAGAACAAATCTCATTTAAAAATCACAAAAAAAAAAAACAATAATCAGCTTTAAACCGAAATACCAAAAAACAAACCTCATGCATAAGATTTCAAGAACAAGATAGATCTCAGAACAAAAAAGAACTGATCAATGGTACATAAAATAAAGATGCTATCTTAAGAACAAATATCATGTTCAAATCTTACAAAAGATATAATGAAAACATCTAAACTAACATACAAAACTAATGCATGAGGTTTGTTGACATATCCCATTATGACCACCCAAAGGAGAGGTATCTAAGATATATCTAAGATATATGTGAAGAAAGACATATCCCCAGTTTAGTCATTGATGTATTATTGAATTCATTAATAAAAGTAAACATTTGTTGAAGAGGAGGTATCTAAGATACCTCATAAAGTTGTGTGTTATTGTATCTTTTATTCATAATTTTGTTTTGTCATTCATCTTTTACATTGTTTCTTATCATTGTTGGGTTCAAGCACCCCTCCTCTTCCAAGATGTCATGTATAGGAGTAAGAAGAAATATAGAGAACTGAGCTGTATTAAATTCATAACAAACACGTGTGTCTAAGTAATTGATTGAGTTAAGCGAATCCCTTATAGAATGGGACCTAAAAGCCTCATACCAAACAACCCCTTACATATTCCATATAATGCAACACAAATCCTTACATGAGACCGTCTATACAATAGACTTCTCAAATTTAGGGCTGGCCCAATTTATAAATTAAAAAAAAAAAACTAATTGGTGGTTTTATAAGTTTATACTATAGACGGTCTCTCAAGAGAATACCTGGTAATGCAAAGGCCTTTTATTGGCTCTTGGATGAGCCAACTATCTTGAAAACAAGTGTCCTTGAGAAACCACACGAACTGTAAGCGTGTGTTGAACTAGAATATATATATAAGTTGTAACAGAATGCATAATCCATCAGTTCAAAACAAAGTGCATAACCGAATTTAGTTGGGATTCCTCTTTTGTCCTTCTTTACCATTTTAGAATACACATATTTGAGTATGGGTTTTCTTCCTTTGATGACAATACATGCCCCAATGAGACTCAACTTGTCCTCAAGGTGGAAATATGGAAAGTCAAGAGCAATGTCTGGTTAAACGATCCACCACCACAAGATTTGCGTAAAGCTTCCACGAAACCCATAGTGACTTCTCCCATACGTGCGCTGTAATCTTGATGGGTTGAAAAAGGTCAGAGGGCTGCTGATGCAAGGCCTTCTCCTGCTGCTGCAGGAATACTACATAATCACACACATATTGAGTCACCCTCTTCCTCAAGGCTTCCCAATACCAATCCTCCACCAAACGTAAAATAAAATAAGTCTTGTATTCTCCATTATGACCACCCAAAGGAGAGTCATTTGATATATGTGAAGAAATTTTGAAACGTGCGAAGACGAACAAGGAATGACCATGCCCCCTTTGTAAAACACTTTGTCATTCACCCAGGTATAACCTTCAACCGTACTCCCTGCCTCAACCAATGACGCCCTCAACTGATACTCCCAGCAAACCCAGTTTGTTATTAACATTACTCCAACTTCTAGGGTGGAAAATTCGGGGAGGCGTGATTGAGCATCAGCTGTCGTATTTGTTGTTCAATGCGCAAATTTAACTTCAAAATCATGCCCCATTAATTTACTTGCCCATTTTTGATATTCCAGTCTATTTCTCGCTGCTCCAAAATGAACTTCAATTTCTGATGATCTGG
Organism: Amaranthus cruentus; assembly: GCA_019425755.1. Classification (NCBI taxonomy): domain Eukaryota; kingdom Viridiplantae; phylum Streptophyta; class Magnoliopsida; order Caryophyllales; family Amaranthaceae; genus Amaranthus; species Amaranthus cruentus. The sequence goes on from CM033459.1 coordinate 17,325,946, forward strand.
CCAAACCACAAAGTGTTTCCCATTAAGTGATGACACCATTTTAAAAAACTGCCAAGCATGGGAGGTTATGAGCAAGCTCAACATGTTCGAGCCCCGAAAAATTAAGGGCCTCAATATTAAATTACTTAGTATATGTAAGGTGTTTAGAAGTACAACTATTAGGAAAATATCATAATCTTTAAACTGCACAGGACCTTTATAATATTTATCAATAATTACTCCGCCCCTGGCCAAGACTATCGCCATCAGCTCCTTCTCGTCCATAGCAAAGTAGTGCCTAAGGGAATTTAGTTGGGATTTCTTCCTTTGTCCTTCTTTGCCCTTCTAGAATAAACATATTTTTTTACCATTCCAAGACAGTAAAGTACTCATTTAATGCTCATTTGTAAATTAATAGGCATATTTGACTTGTTGGTCAAACATTGTCCTTTTTCTATTACTATACCTTACTAAAATCATGATATGCGAGTGTGAAACCGATCTCATTGGAAATTTGATAAACAAATAATCAAAGTTAGTAAGATTTGACCTTTAACATTATATTATATAGCAAAACAAAGGAAACGACAGCAATGCAAATGTCATAACCCTAACATATAAGATTAGATACATAAATTAAAACAATTCAATCCTATTTAACAGATAATGTCTTGTCTCAGTTGAAACAAGTACCGCTTTTCTCAGGAAAGGTCTTGAGTTTGATTGTCTTCACTCGCCTACCTACAATTTCATGATATACAAAACATTCTAACAAAGGTTGTGATGTCTACAATCATATGATCCAGAAGAAGAGCAAAATCCAAATTTTCAGAAACCCTTTTCAAAAGGAATCTCTGTTATGCAAAATACTAATAAGGAGGCTATCACAGGGTTCCTTTAAAAAATAAGAAATAAACCCACAGAGGTATTTTATCTGGTAAATCAACACATAATGAATAATCTGATTTCAGACATTAAACACACCACTCACATATTGATCATTATTACTTGTTTGGTTGCACTATTATATAAGAGATTCACCAATACAATGTCGGATATTTCACACAAGTTAGCAGAGACGAAACAAGACAAAGTAGAGAGCAACTTATATGAGCTGCTCTTTTGCCATCCTCCAGACCGCAATTGTCGACCTTTCCGAATAAAACAAAGAAAAATAGGATCAAAGGAATGTGAATGACTTTTAAACTATCATTACCAAAAATTTTAGGCCTAAACGAGAGACAAAGGGAAAAAAGCAATCACTTGACGGATTGCCAACATCTCTCATCAGTATTCAGGAACAAAAAAAGTTACAATATTCAACAAACAGTAAGAAAATGCCATAAGATGAGAACAAATTAAATGAAAGTATCATGTATGTGATCACATCACCGAGAAGAAAAAGAAAGAAAAGTGAAATGAATTTCTGTGATCTTGACTAATAACATAGAACACGAACCACTATAATCAGGCACTTCTCAAAACTATATTACAGGTGTTCCGAATAATCACAGACCAAAGAACGTAGATAGAATTTTAATAAGCAAAGCCAATATTCTAGATGTCAGAAACCTAGTTAAGAAAACTCATGAACTGAAAGCTCCAATCTTTCAACACATGGATCTCACTTGATAGTATAGCTAAATTTTATAGAAAGTTATCTGGAAAATAACCACATAAATTTTAGATACCTTCTTGCAGACATTCTGGCTTTACATCCTTCAGAAGATAAGCCTTCAAGAATGCAGCAGCCAGCCGTGCATAATCAGACTTAACAGCCTGGTAAAGATGAGCCATCTGTGATGATATCAATCCATCAACGATTGTCTTAAAAACCATCTGTGATGGATACCATGATGAAATCCAACGACTAATCAAATCGCAAGAATAACAAGTGAAAACATGTAAAAACGAACAAGTCTATGAATAGAGCAACGACAGTGAAAGATAGATTGATGAGAATCTATGTAAGTGACCCCAATCTTCTGGGATTAAGGCTCTAGTATTATTGTTGTTGTGTCTTTTTTCTAGAACTCAACCATTTCCAAGGTCTTCTGCATAGGAATTCAGCATCAATAAGTAAATTGTTCATTTAATTAAAATAAATAGATTCTTTCTAGCTTTAAGTTCCATTCACATTGAATTACCAGAATAGGTCGATACATTTCCAACTCTAGTTAGTTTGAAAATTAGCTCCTTTTCTTGTAACAAAAACATAACTTTCCAATTATTCCTATAATAGTATATTGCAATTTTTTTGCACTGTTCTATACAAGGGTTTTGAAGTTCCCAAAGAATCGAAGAAAAATTTATGTCTCAATAGATCTTCCGATCACAAATTTGTAATCTTCATTAGCTACATGCATTAGCATCCATTTTCAGTTTCAATCAATAAGTGTTACTTTAACGGTCCGTTTGGTTAGTGGTATTAAATGGTGGTAATGGAAATGATTTATAGTATAGATACAGGTACAAGACAAGCATAGATACAACTCAGCAATTTTGGCACAGTTAAGAAAAATAAGATACGACGACAAGTCTCATCCAATGTAAAGATTGGAAAAGGAACCTTTTTAGGCATCGATACATTTAGATACCTTGTTGCAGGCATTGTGGCTTTACATCCTTCAGAAGATAAGCATTCAAGGCTCCAACATGCCCCAAATGAAAGAATGAGCAGCCAGCCGTGCATAACAGAGATATCAATAGCATCACAGCTTCTAGGCAAGAAATTTGAAGCAGCTACTGGCACAATCACACCAAAACAAAGGGTGGCAAGTCCAGTATCATCTTTTGTATTTGGAACCAAGGTGGAGATTTCCATACTATGGCCCTGGAAATACAGGGGGAAGTATCAATAATATCCTGAAAGGAAAACTTATTGCATTTATTTCTTTTTGCTAAATGCAACAACACATATCACCACGAATATAAACCACAAATACTTTGAGGTACTTTGAAGAAATGGTATAGGATGGCACAATAAGGCAAAGATAAAGAGACAGAGACAGCCAAGGGAGCACAATAAACTCAGAAACTCAGAAACATTCATTGATTTGTCATAGTAATGACTAATGAGTACAAATTTAGTAAGTAAACAATTGACAAAAAAAAGAAGAAAGACTAATAAACAGAAAATGGATGACACAATTTGGGTTGCTTCTTTCATTTGTAAAGAGAACCTATTCTCTACAGTCCTAAATTTATGAAAAGTCATAGGAGACACTATATAGTCACCTAGAAGGAAGGCAGGTAGTAGCTGAAACCAAGTTCCTTATCTCCTTCAAATGCTCATCATTTGAAATATGCAGTGATTGGCGAAGGTTTGTCAATAACAGTTCATGTTCCCAAGTTAATGGACCTGATGCATGCAATGCTGCTATCGTACATCGATAGGCATGCAATTCTAACCTATGTATTTCTTCTGTCAACTCCTCTTTTGCAGGTAGTAAAATTTTTTTTTCCTTGGGTCTCAAATTACAAAAAGATTCAGCATCACTTAGTTGACTGTCATTATCTTCAAATGGACCTGTGGTAAAAACACGACGCAATTTATGGGAGTAATTCCTATCGACACTACAACTAGCAACAGAAGATGAGACACTGTTATCGTCATCAGATTCTATGCATATTAAACGTGAATGCTGAACAGTACCATCTGTTTTATCCCTCTCCATAATCAACTCAGAACACCCATTTACTTTATTGACAAAAGAAGGTTTCAAGCATCTTTCATGCAGCCTTTCTTGTGAAGAAGCAACATCATCATCTACCTTTACAGGTAACTGCATAACATGAAATTGTTTTTCCAACCTAGTTTTCTTCTTGGGCCTTGTATATGCTTCACTCTGTCGATAGGAATAAGATTGCTTTCTTCTCTTTCTTATGGGAAGAAGCTCATGTTCCTGAGCATTGTTGATGCTCCTATTCCCAACATAGTAATCCTTCGTACGATTGCTCACATTAGCATCAACTTTATGTGATTGATTATAATCCTTACGAGATGATGGAATCCTGAACCTCAGATCATCACCTTGATTGGAAGCCTGAATACATAATTAACACATTGATAAGCAACTTGATCTATTAAGGAACATGACACAAAGCAGTTTTGTACCCTACTAACACTTGCAGTGAAAAAAGGGATGGCAACAGACAACAACCAGGGTATCTAAGAAAAAAGGAAAATACTTAAATACTTAATCTAATTAGAAATTGCCTCGGCAACGCCGACAGCCATAGTGCAAAGATATGGTTCCAATCCGGTCCATACAAATAATTATGCAGTCACTGTGGTCTATATTTCGCTCGCGATAAACTCAAAAACCTTTACAATACGGTCGCAATACAGTGATGTGGCCTTGTTTTTAGACTATGACACAAAAGACTAAATGAAACACTGGTGAAAAGATAAAAAAATCATTCAGCCTACCGACCAATTACCCCTTCCACCTCCATGTGAAAAATATTTTACACAATGATCAAGTGGAAACAAGCAACAAATCAATTACCAAATATATCAATGATCAACAGAAAACAAGCTAGACGCCAATTACATCAATAAAAACTAATGTCAAAAGAAGAATCTATCAGCGAACAATGCGCTTATATAATATACCTTTCCGATCACAATCCATTCGCCATCCTGCCAGCAAAGCCTAGGCCGAACATCAAACTTGCTCACCCTATGCTCAATTGCAGATCCAAGTAGCCTAACCGAAAGGTAATTGCATCCCAACACCTCCAAAACTGTAGCCATTTTCCATGAAAAGTTATGGAAAACCTCAATGACATCCCCAGATACCCATTCATGCAAAACATCCACAGGAGGAGGGCTAGGCCTAATTGATTTCCGGGGCACTTTGTCAAAAACTACTTTCCCCCAAAGCTCCACATCTCCGTCATACTTAACAGAATAAAAGCGGCCATCACCACCAATAATCTTGGCGCAATGCCAAGATCCTGATGGTACATCCTTTTGGGTCAATACCTCCACTTTAGCACCCTTTTTGAACTTCATCAATTCAACCGTTTTCTACTATCAAAATTCAAAACCCAATCACAAAGACCTGTTACATGAAAGGAAGACCTAAATCTCAGCATCAATATTCAAAAAAAGAGAAAGATCAATATATATATCTCATAATTAATATCAGATTAGTACTACATAAACAAACAAGCATGAACAATACCGAAATAATTTAACAGATTTATGTATAATCAAAAATAAAGCTATTATGGAAAATTAATAAATTAACAAAATATTTTAAAAGAAATTTTTAAAATCATCCTTTTTAAAAATTTGTTTATTGATAAAAGTTAATTTAGTAGTGAAACCAGAAAAATATAATAATTTGATTTTTTTTATAATTTAATTAATTAGTTATATATATAAATATAGAAACAATCATCAGTACATCAAGGGTTTGATCCTTGATTAAAGAATTTGAAGCTAATCAAAAACAAAGTAGAACTACTCATTGATAGCAATCGTTAATCTTCAATCAAGCAAATGATTAGTTAAAAAAAGCCCAGAAAATACGATAGCATTACTAATAATCTAAAAAATGTAAAGCATATAAATGGATCCAACTAAACTAAATAATGCTAATAATTTAAATTTAAAAATTAGAAAAATGATTAATTGATTAAAAAGAGACATAAAGACAGGAAAAAAAAAAGGAAAAAGGAACAAAATTTAATGAGAAAAATACCTGATCTTTCAATAGACTAAAAAAAGGTGGAAACTTCGGAAAAATATTTCCTGGGAAAGTCTGAACTTTTTTGTGTGTTAATGTTGTTGTAGTTTGGTAAAGAATGAATGAATGAAACGGAAGACTTGTGGCCTTGTGGGTTTTTTTTTTTTTTTTTTTAAATTTTTTTTTAATTTGTGGGAGTTAATTTGTTGTGAAAAAGAGAAATAAATAGAGAATTTTGTGTATTATTTAAATGAAATGAATAATAAATTAATAAAAGGAGAATATATATTTACTTTTTTTTTGAAGCTAGAATATATATTTACTTTATGGAAAGGGCATCAAATATTTTTTTTTAAAATTAATTAGTTAGAAATGTTTGTGGGAAATTTGGTTTGGATAGCAAGTTGGCAATTGCTTAAGAATAGCTTGTTGTGGAGGATTTTATGGTTAGACTTATTTCCTTGATGTATACTCCAATTACTCTTACTTCTTCAAAGATTTACAACTATTTATTTTAATTTTTCTTATATAAATTAAATAAATATTAGGTTAGGAATATTGATTTAAAAAGTATATATTCATAAGTTTGGGCCGTTCACACATCTTTTGATATCACGATCATTGTATTTAAAATTGCGATTTTGATCTAAGATTCTACGATTTTACGATCAAAAAAAAAATCAAGCAATTTGATACGCAAGTAGAAATTTAAAGTTGTAAAATCTTACGTTTCTAGTTGGAATAAAATTTTTAGAAGTAGAATTATAACATGATTCTACGATTCTACGATTTATTCTCTTTCACATATACACATAAATTTCAAATTTTCCATCATAAAAACTTTTAAAAAACAAATTTCTTAATCGGTATGAACATTTAAACTAATTATTAAAAAATATTCGTTACATTCTTAGAAATAAAGTCAAAGAAACTTTAATTCATAAATTTAAACTTTTGAATTGGATAATAATTATAAGAAACTAAATATTTTTAATATATTTAAGTTTATTTTTAGAATCATACGATTCGATTCTACCGATTCGATTCTACCTCCGATTTGAAGTAGAATCGCGATTTTAACAACTTTGATCACGATCATGATATTGATTACATTGTAAACTTTAATTTAAAATAAAAACTACCTAGAATAATTTAACATCTTCATGATTTTTCTACAATAATCTCATCTATTGATTAACCATGAATAACACAAATTTTAGGGGTATTAATTCAAGTAAACCCGGTAATTGGATGACTTGCTATAACAAGTTTGTTAAAAAAATGGATAAATTAAAAAAATATCAAAAATGTTTAAATAAAATGTTGGAATTTGTATTTTGATTTTTTTTATTATTCATAAATTTTTGATAAATTACCTACTAATACAACAAGTCATCTAGTTACCCGAGTTTACTCTAGGCAATATACCCTCTAATGTCGGGATTATTAATAGTTAAATAATAGGTGTGATTATTCTAGAAAAATCATAAAAATGTTGGATTATTATAAGTAATTAATATGAAAACTCGTGCAATGTACGAAGTTGTTAGTATAAAATTATATATAATTATAAAGATTAGATAGAGATAGAATTATAAAATATCAGTATAAAATTATTATATTTCTTATAAAATAGATACAGAAATTTTAGAAATATATATATTGCTTTCAATGAAAATTTTTGGTTGTTTATATAAGTATTAATTAAAGCTTTTTAAGGAAATTCTAAGTAATCTGCCAATAACGTTATCATAATAATTTTTTGTCATTCTCAAAATAACTTTTGATTATCACGTATCTTTTGTTTCTTGATAAAATATTTTCAAAATTAAAATTTTAATGAAAAAACTTTATTAATTACCAAATATTTTAACATGAAAAAGAAAATATATATTCTAAGAAACTTAAATTAGAAATTTTACAACTCACTCTCTGTCTCGAAAAAGCAAATAAAAAACTTAAATAATTTATTAATTACCCAATATTTTAACGTTTGTCATCTTCTTCTCCAAAGGGATCGAAATCTTCTTCTTCTACATCTCACTCTCTGTCTCGAAATTTTGGGTCAGTGGCTGCATCCATTGCGAATATTGATTTGCAAGTACCCATTCTTGAAAATGAAGTCTTAAGCCCTAGAGCCTCGATTTTACAACTCCAAAATCAGAGCCAATACTCTAATTCGAAGGCAACTCTTATGGGAGGGTCCACTGGGTCAGCGGCTGCCGCAGCTAGGGCTCCAGCCAAGGGCCAGGTCCAATCGCCTATTAGAGGCCGTGTGTCTACTGGTCGCATTCCGAAACCTTCAGCAACCATGGGAGGTACTGTTCTTGCTGCTCAATCAACGAATTCCAATATGTCTGCTGCACTGAATGTGTCAACCTCAGGTATTGCCTCTCTATCTCCGAGACCTATTAAAATTTCTTATGAAGATGTTGAGGATGAATTGAATTTTTGGGAGACATTTGTGGTATGCTATGTGTTAGGTGCAAATCCCCCCTTACATGTTATTGAGGGCTGTGTTAGAAGGATTTGGAATACCTCTGATATTGATAGAATTGGTACAGTGGCTAAGGGTGTGTTTATTGTGCGTATGAAATCTACCGAGGGCCTTGCCATTGCGTGTGAGTCTAATGGGATCTTGTTTGACAAGAAGCCTTTTGTAGTAAAACCTTAGTCTAAGAATATATCATATGAGAAGGAAGCCCTGTCCAAAATTCCTGTTTGGGTGAGGTTTCCTATTTTAGCTATGCATTACCGAGGTGAACGTTGTTTGTCATTAATTGCTGGTATGCTTGGTAGGGTCATTAGGGTTGATAATGCTACTAAGAATAAAGACAGGATGCAATATGCTCGGGTTCTTGTTGAACTTAGTATAGATGGTGAGTTCTATGACACTGTTTCATTCACAAATGAAGATGATGAGCTTATGACTGTTACAGTTGAATACAATTGGAAGCCATCCAAATGTAGTAAATGTAAACAGTTGGGACATTTGGAGAATGATTGTAGAGTTGGCCTAACTCAGAAATGGGTGCCTAAACCGGTTGTGGTCTCTGACAATATTGATGCTGATATAGAGGGATTTTGTTTGGTAACATCTAGGAAGGCTGCTGGGAAGTAGAGTGTGGGTAGTTCTACAACTATTATGCTTGATACTCGGAATGGGTTTGATGTCTTAAATGATGAATCTATTCCCCCCTCTTTGGTTACTGATGGTATAGCGCTGGGGGCTTACCCCATCCCTCTCGATGAATAACATCCTCGCTTGGAATGTAAGGGGCCTAAACACAGCTAAGAAACAATCGGAGGTTGCTTTCTTCCTCTTTCATCATCATATTAGCCTGTTTGGTCTCTTAGAAACTAAGGTGAAGCACTCAAATCTTGGTCTAATGTATCAACGATTATGCCCTGGTTGGTGTTTTTCACACAATTTAGCTTGGAGTAATAAAGGTAGAATCATAGTTGGCTGGAAATTTGATGAAATGGTGGTTAATATTTCTTCTTGCAGTAGTCAGATTATGTACTTAGAGGTGACCCCTGCTTTGGGTGGCTAATAATAAACATGAGAGACGAGAAATGTTTCATCACCTTGAGACCATTGCTGGGTCTTGCTCTGGCCCTTGGATTGTTATAGGTGATTTTAACTGTATTGCAAATTTTAATGAACGCATTGGCAAAGCAGTGCGACTTTCTGAAGTAGAGCCTCTGAGATCTTGTATTGGAAATTGTGATATACATGACATGAAGAGCACGGGCCGTTTTTATACTTGGAACAATAAACAAGAGGGTGGGCATCGTGTTTTTAGTAAGATTGATAGAGCTTTGTGCAATACTCATTGGGATACTGTCTACCCTAATGCTGAGGTGGTGTTTCTCCCCGAAGGGAGCTATGATCATTCCCCAATCTTGGTGTAGTTTTATGCTCAGATTAGTCAGGCAAAACCCTTTAAATTCCTCAATTTCTGGTTAACAATGCTCTCTTCCTTGAGGCTGTCCAAAGAGTTTGGCGAAAACAGGTTACAGGATGTATGAGCTCTCAAATCCAACAGAAATTGAAGCAGCTTAAATCCGTTCTTCGTTATGAGTTCCTTCACACTCCGATCCAAGCTTCCCTTTGCCAGGTTGAAAAACAATATGAGGAGGCTCAAGCTAATCTCCATAGGGACCCTTATAATCGGGTGCTTGCGGATATTGAACAGTCTTTGGTTGAGCAATTGGGGAAGGTTCGAAAGGACTATGCTTCTTTTATTCAGCAACAAGCTAAGCCGGATTGGCTTAAGTATGGTGATGAAAATTCCACTGTGTTTCATAATAGCATCAAGCAAAGGAGAAATCATAACCATATTCGTATGCTGTTTGTGGATGATAAAGTCGTTAGTGATGCGTTGGCTATTCGACAAGCTTTCCTCTCTTATTATTCTAATCTTCTGTGTAGTGAGATGGGAAATAGAGACCGATTGAACATGCCGATGGTACAAGTTGGGCCTATCCTATCAGAGGATCTGTGGCCCCTCCTTTACTTCGATTTCAGTGCTGATGAGATTAAGAACGCTATATGGGATATTGATGATAAAAAATCCCCGGGCCTGGATGGTTTTAATAGCAAATTTTATAAGGCCTCGTGGTCGGTGGTAGGGTCTGATGTGGTTAGTGCAGTGCGCCAATTTTTCAGCACCGATAAGCTCTTGCGTTCTTGGAATACTACCACCATTATTCTTGTCCCCAAAGTCTCTTGTCCTTTAACCCAGGGGATTTTAGGCCTATATCCTGTTGCCATACCCTCTACAAGTGTATATCAAAACTCATTTGTTCGCGGTTGAAGCGTGTTTTGGGTGGTATTATTTGTCAGACACAGGGCGCTTTTGTTCAAGGGAGAAATATCAGTTATAATATTCTCCTCTGCCAGGATCTAGCGAAGCACTACTCTAGGAAGAATTGTTATCCGAGTTGGTTGATCAAAGTTGACCTCAAAAAGGCCTATGACACAATGGATTGGGCTTTTTTTCCAGGATATGCTCATTGCTCTAAACTTTCCCCCTCATGTTGTTCGAATCATCATGGTATGCATCACTTCTACTCAGTACTCCCTCTTGGTCAATGGCAGCCCATCTGATATTTTCAAGCCTAAGAGGGGCCTGAGACAAGGAGACCTAATGTCCCCTCTCCTGTTTGTTTTGGGGATGGAATATCTCTCACGATTGATGATTATGGTGGGTGCTCATAGTGGTTTCAAGTTTCATCCTAGATGCCGGGGCTTGAAGCTTAACCACCTTGCATTTGCAGATGACCTTATGCTATTTTGCAGAGGAGAGCTCCACTCTGCTACCCTCTTATGCCAAGGGTTGAACTCTTTTGCTGCTGCTTTAGGTTTATGTGCTAACTCGTGTAAATCGGCAATATATTTAGCAGGGCTACCATGTGCAGTGCGTTCTCACATAGCACAAAATCTTCATTTCACTCTAGGCTCACTTCCTTTTCGTTATTTGGGTGTTCCACTGTCTTCAAAAATGTTATCTAGTTTTGATTGTGATCTTCTGGTTGACAAAATGACGGCTCGAATCAGATCCTGGTATTCCAAGAACTTATCCTATGCTGGTCGTCTCCAACTTGTTAACTCTGTCTTGATGAGCATTAGTACGTATTGGTGCATGATCTTTATTTTTCCTAAATGTGTTATAAAGAAAGTGAATGCTTTGTGCAGGGCTTATCTTTGGCATGCTGATATGAATAACCTTTCGCCTGGTAATGTTAGCCGGAAAACTGTTTGTAGTGGAAAAAAAGAGGGTGGTCTGGGTATTAGAAATCTTGAACTGTGGAACATTGTTGCTATTGGTAGGCTATCGTGGCACATCTACAATATGCTTGAGTCACTCTGGGTACGTTGGATTCATGGCGTGTATACTAAGGGAGCAGATTGGTTGCGCTTCAACCCTCCTCCTACTGCAAGTTGGTCCCTTAGGAAAATCTGCAGTGTTAAACAGAGCCTGGCTCCTTGGATTCAACGGGGGTAATACAAAATTGCAATGGTCTACAAAGAGTATTCTCAACAGCTTGTTCGGGTTCCTTGGAACCACTTTGTTTGGAATAGAGCCTCTATTCCGAAGCATCGCTTTACTCTTTGGCTTGCTTGCCATCATAAGCTCAAGACTAGGGATACTTTGATGCGGTTTGGTATCATCCCAGATGCTAGCTGCCCTATGTGTAATTCTACAGATGAGTTCCTTGAACACCTCTTCTTTGATTTTGTTTTTAGTACTCAATGTCTGACTATGCTCTCGGATTAGTTGGGTATCAAGATTCCTCCTACTCTAGGAAGAATTGTCAGAAAGCAATGGAAAATGTCCAAGATGAAACGGTAGATCCTTCTCACTAGCATCTCTTGTTTATGCTATCATATTTGGCGGGCTAGGAATGATGCGGTTCGGCATCTCCGACTGAGCACTCCGACTGCTGTGCTACACAGGATTCTCGACAAGAAGTGACATGGAGAATTGGGGCTCTATATCCTTCTTTTGTCTGAGGATTGGTTTAGGCCTATTTCTTCCTAATTTCCTTGTATAGCTTAATATCGGTTTATAAGGTCCCCCCATCCTTTGCATATGAAGAGTGAGTTAGAACAACCCTTCCTAGAAGGTGGGTTCTTTCTTCATACTCATGCAATTACAAAGATGGTGGCGGCGACCTTCTTTTTGATCTGTATTTGTCTTAGTTTGGTGATATGGAAGTTTTTCTCATTTTCCAAAAAATTAGAAATTTTATGTAGCTTTGAAATTCCGAAATATAATATGCTAAGAAAATTTAACTAAACACACTTAATTGTAATAATTATTTCATATATTAATTTTGGTAAGAATCATTTCATATGGAAAATGATTACGAGAATGTCATGTGAAATTGTACAGTCTTTTTATTTAATTTTTGAAAGAATACAATATTTTTATTAGAATGTATGGTTGTATGATTATCGTATCACTGTATGATTGTATGATTGCAAATGGCAAACGATTAGGAAAATGTCATGTGGAATTTTACTGTCATTTTATTAGATTATACACCAATATACGTGTCCGTAAAATGTATAAAAATATTAATCAATTGATTTATATCAATTCAATTAAAAAGTTGATAATTATACTAATCTTTACCGGCCAATATATTTAAGCATATAATAGAAGCTGCTAATGATATGAGCTTATACATTTTCATGCACAAAACTTTAGTTTTCAACAACTAATTTTTATTTATGCACACATATAATGCACAAATAGGTTAGTTTTATTATGGCAAAAATATTAAATGATAAATGATTATAATTTGTTATTAACTAAACTCATCATAAAGTATGCATTTGAGCTTTCCATATAACTTCATTTTGATGAAATTAATTCAATTTAATATTCATTTATCTAAAATATGCGTTTAAAAATAATTTATGTCATAGTTGGAGACAATTAAATCAAAATATTAGTGTACATAACATTTCCGTATATTATCATATTCAACTTAGTATTCAATAATTAATATTTAATTTAATTTTCAAATAATATGGACCTAAGATAATCGTTATACTCCCTCCGTTTTCGAAAGTCCTTCCCATTTGGATTATGGGAAGGAACCAAGGTAGAGGGATTCCATATATAACTATTACTAAAATAAAACACTGCTGACATCATCCTTATTTAAAAATGCTTACGTGTCATAACCTCATTTAAAATTTTCCCTCCAACACTCAATAATGATGTCATTGTTTTTATTACTAATTTTTTCTTGACTTTGTACATCATTTAATGTAATATTATAATATATTATATGTATATATATATATATATATATATATATATATATATATATATATATTATATATATATATGATATATATATATATATATATATTATATATATGTATATATATATATATATAATATATATATATATATATATATATATAGTAGTATATATATATATATATATATATATATATATATATATATATATAAAATATGATATGCTATGTATGTATATATATGATATTAATACATATATAGTAATATATGTTATATATAATATATATATATTCATATATATATATCATATATATATTATAAAAACAATTATATATATATATATATATATATATATACTATATATATATATATTATATATATATATATATCTTTCTATATATATATATATATATATATATATATATATATATATATATATATATATATATATATGTATATATTTATATATTTTCAAATATGTATAAAATCTTTTTTATTTTATTCATTAAATGAGTATTATTTAGTGTATTGCATATTTTAAGATAGTTAAAACATAATATACTTTTATTAGGATTTTTTGTTATTTATACAATTGGTTACATGTAATGCTTAGTTCTAATATCATTTAGGTTGTGACTATTTTTATGTAGGTCAATCATATTTTTCATGACAAAAATTATTTTTTTTCGTTTAAACTTTTATAAAAATAATTTTACATATTTTTGTGTTTAATTTGATTTTGAAATGTGTTATTAATAATTTTATTACTTTATATAAATTAATGTAATTTATGTCGAAAAATTTAATAAAATCGTGCATCGCACGGGCGCTATCTAGTGTATAATAAAAACTAATCATTGAACATTGGAGAAAGTAGGAAAATATATTTAAAAATAATAAGATCATCAATTTTGATTTTATTGATGGTATACCAAAGGTTTTTTACACTTATGATTACCAAAATAAAACCAAAAAAAATAAAATAAAGCACTTAGCCTTTAGATGAATTAAACAACCAATTACAATGAAATTTTCCCAACACATCAACCTATAGATGAACATGTACATAAATTACGATTAAATTTACTTTCAACCCTAATTTACACTATAAATACAAACAAAATCAAAAGCATAATTATCCCTAAATACAACAACTATAACATAAATCTGAAACATCAACCTTCACAAAATCAACACAGTAACTTCACTCTGAAACTTCAACCTTCACAGCAATTATCAACAGCAATACTCAATCAACACAGGCTTTAGTTTTGGCTTTGTAATCATTCGTTGCACAATGGATGATTTTTCAGATTATGAATCTGAAAACATTGAAGCTTTATTTGGTGATTCTGATGGGAGAGAGGATGTCTTAATGGAAGTAGAAGCTTTACACAATGAAGTAATAGGGGACTTAGAGCCTCTTTTAGGCCTCAACGATCCCCCACCATTGTCATCCATTGCAAATGATCCAATTGAAAACAAAATTATAAGAACCAATAATAATGAACCAGATGATAATCAGCCAAATCATCACAAGCCAAGATTAAACAATCAAATGCGACAACAAATTTTACTACACTTACTTAACATGTCTATTGCTGGAAATCTTCCTCATGGTACAATTAACAAGACTGTAGAGAAGTTTTGTTATTCTCGAAAGACCATAAGCTATTTGTGGAACAAGGCAGAGAAACAAAAGCAAACATTCCAAAAGTATGATTTAGATCATAGCTATTATTGGAATTTAGTGTGTATAATGGATATCGGAAATGATTTAATTAATTAAATTAAATAAATAATTTAATTAAATTAATATATATAATCTCAAGGTTGTAAAATATATATTTTAGTCAAAACATAAAAGTCACGGCACGTATCATGGATCGCGGCTCGCGAAATTGGCTAAAACGTTTCTAGAAATTTTGGGCCTGCTTGTCGCGGCTCGCGACCTGTGCTGTTTTCTGGGTTTGTTTCGTGCTTTGTTCTGGTTCGTTTTGGTGGTTATATTATAACTTCCTACGGTTAATATGGTTAATATTAGCCGTGTTCCTTGGGTTATATGGGTTGAGTAAAAAGCGATATTGATTCGTGAATCGATCTCGTGTTTCACGGATCAACCTAGTGTTTCATGGAGCAACATCTTGCTTCATGAAGTGGTGTGAGCTATTCTATAAATATAGGATGCTCTTGTGTCATTTGAGACATTCACTATTTCTGATTTCTTCTCTTCTTAAGCATTTCAATCAAGAACTTGCAATCCTTGTTTGTGTACATCCATATTGCCTTCCATTTAAGTTCATCTTGTGTCATTCTAATTTCCATGTGCTAGGAAATTAGTGTAATTCTTTGTATCTCTGAACGTATTTCCGGTTTGATCCCAAGCACCGTGGTTGGGAGGAAATAACGTTTTCGGAAAGAGCATCTCGCCTAGAATTTATATCAAGTTCCAACAAAATCTTCTAGTTACTTTGATCTTGTTGAAGATTGGTGTATCGGAGATCTCGGTGGTGTACATAAGCAAGGCTTGATCGTCATATGTATTTTGGTTTTTTCTATCACAAACTTGTATTTTAATTTATTGTTGATTTATAAATTAAAGTACATTTCTAACAACTATCACAAGTGTGGAAGAAAAATAATTACAGTCCCATATGAAAGTATAGCAAACATTCCAATGGGTGACAGAACATGTTTAAGAGATTTGGCAAGTAAACTCAACTTAGCACCATCCACTGTATTGAAGATGATCAAAAGAGGGGAATTAAATCCTCACACTGATGCAATGCATCCAGAAATTTCAGAGGATAATAAGTTGGTAAGAATTAGTTGGATTATTAGTTTACTTGTACAAGAATCGATTCCGATTCAACCATAATATAAATGTCTGTATGACTTTGTTCATATCGATGAAAAATGGTTTTGGTTGTCAAGAAAATCACAGTGAGTTTATCTTGCAAAAAATGAACCTATATATATAGAAGTGGTAAATAATCCAAATTCATTCCTAAAATTATGTTTATGGGTTGTGTGGCAAGACCTAGATGGAACCATATGGGTGAATGTACTGTCGACGGTAAGATAGGAATTTTTCCATTCACCGAAGAAGTACTTACGAAAAGGGCTTCAACGAATGAACCAAGGGGGGTGTTTCAAACAAAACCCATAGAATCCGTTAACAAGCAAGCAACAAGGCAAATGCTAATCAATAAAATAATTCCAGCAATCAAGTCAAAGTGGCCTAGTGAAGGAGAGAAAATCATTTTCATTCAACAGGATAATTGCAAGGCACGCATTACTGAAGACGATGTTGAATGGCAAGCACATTATAAACAAGATGGGTTTACATTTATTTTAACTCAACAGCCGCCAAACAGTCCAGATTGCAACATATTGGATTTGAGTTTTTTTAGAAGCATACAATCATTAATGCATAAAAAGATGCCAAAGTGTATTAAGAAGTTAGTAGAAGCAGTTGAGGAAGCCTTTGTTGAACTACATCCAAAAATACTTAGCAATATGTGGATGTCCTTACAATATGTGATGAATGAGATACTCAAGGCAAAAGGGTCAAATAATTATGACGTTCCCCACGACAAAAAAAGCAGCTTGAAGACAATGGCATCCTACCAGAACAAGTACAAGCACCTAGATGGGCTGTCAAGGATTGCATTGCAATGGCATATGGAGAGGAATATATCAACCAATTGTTTGGGATCAATTTATAATGAAAAAGAAATCTGTATGAACCAATTTATAATCATGTACAAGTTGTAGTGCTTTATCTCATGATGAAAAAGACTTTTGTATACACATGTCTCAGTTAGTCCCCGTCAATCATCGAATAATATACAAAGGCTACATTACGAGCTACCCGAAAGTGTAAAATCAAATTCTAACACAATGGAAACAATTCGTAATTAGCCTCATTAGTATATTTTCTCATAATTATTGACTCATAATCGACATTATATAGGTTAAACATTGTCTCAGTTAGTCCCCAATAATCATCGAATGATAAACAAAAACTACATTACGAGCTACCCGAAAGTGTTAAGCTCATACTTAAACACAATGGCAACAATTCGTAATTAGCCTCATTTGTCTATCTTCTCATTATTAAAGAATCTTCATCGACATTTTCATGCATCATAAAAGTCCAAGATTAACATTACCAGCACCAAAAAATCCAACACTACTTAGAATCAACACAAAAAAAATCCAACACTACTTAGAATCAACACAAAAAATCCAACATTACACACAAAAAAAATCCAACACTACTTAAATATAGAATCAACTCATATATATTTAATATATATATATATATATATATATATATATATATATATATATATATATATATATATATATATATATATATAAGAAATTTTAAAATGAGAAGTATAAGAAGAATTTTTGTTAGCTTATATATATATATATATATATATATATATATATATGTATATATATATATATATATATATATATATTATATATATATATATATATATATATATATATATATATATATATATATATATATATATATATATATTATATATATATATATAATAATATAATAATATATCATATATAATATATATATTATCATATTATATATATAATATCATATATATATATATATATATATATATATATATATATGTATATGTATATTTATATATATATATATATGTATATGTTTATATCTATGTATAATATATATATATATATTATATCTATATATATATATATATATATATATATATATATATATATATATATATATATATATATATATGATATCAATAATGAAAGAGGTCTCAATGAGAAGGATATGAAAGGATTTATAGCCATTGATCTTATGAAAATCTAGCGGATGAATACACATCATTTGCTTCATCTTTCTTCTTCTTCTCCATTTTTATGTCATAATTAAAGGTTACTATGTTTTTAGAATATGATACTATGTTATGATTAAAGGTTACTATGTTCAGTTTAAAATATACTATATTCTGTATAAGATTAAGAGAAGACAGTAACTATACATAATCATAGTAACCTTTTTTCATAACATAGTATCTGTTTCTAAGAACATAGTATCTTTAGAAAATGATATATTGAACCGGTTCAGTATTAAAGAAATTGGTTAACATTAGAAGTTTGAACCGCGTGCAACTTAAAAAAGGAACAAATTAAATCTATCCATTTGATCCTAAATCATATAT
Organism: Amaranthus cruentus; assembly: GCA_019425755.1. Taxonomy (NCBI): domain Eukaryota; kingdom Viridiplantae; phylum Streptophyta; class Magnoliopsida; order Caryophyllales; family Amaranthaceae; genus Amaranthus; species Amaranthus cruentus. The sequence goes on from CM033459.1 coordinate 17,344,639, forward strand.
ATATATATATATATATATATATATATATATATATATATATATATATATATATATATATATAGGAAAATTTAACGGGAATAATCCAACCTTTGCTCCGTTCTCCCATATTAATCCAACCTTTCGATTATTCCGCATTAATCCAACCTTTGCCCCCCATTTTCTCCCAGCAACTCTTGTAGGTCAACAACTGGTTTCAACCGGTTTTTATGATGACGTGACACTTCATGATTGATTTTTTGTTTTTTTTTTAATTTACTTTTTTTTAAAAAAAATTTGGGTTGTAAAAAAAGTTTTTTTTAAAAAAAAACCCACCCCTACTGTTTCTTCTTTCTCTCACCTTTGCCACATCAATTCACAACAGCCCACAAACCACCACAACCATCCCCTGCCAGTAGCTAAGGTGGGGTGGGCGTGGTGGTCGAAAATGGAAGGGCGGATTATTGTGGTGGGGGCGGGGTGGAGGGGTTTAAATCAGTGGTTGAGGTGCGGTAGGTGGTGGCGATTTGGTGGTAGTGGTGGTTGTTTTGGTGTAAAGGTGGTCAAGGGTGGAGGGGTCTAAAAGAAGAGAAGGTAGTTTTTTATTTACATATTAAAATAAAAAAGTAAATTAAAAAAACAAACCAATTAGGAAGTGCCCAGTAGCACTTATACGGTTATCTGGTAGATGACCTACAAGGGTTGCTGGGAGAAAATGGGGGGCAAAGGTTGGATTAATGCGGAATAATCAAAAGGTTGGATTAATATGGGAGAACGGAGCAAAGGTTGGATTATTCCCGTTAAATTTTCCATATATATATATATTTATATATATATAAAAGGATAAACTTTGTTATAAATTAATAATATTCTTTAGATTTATGACTTTTTTTTTTTCTGTGTAAGATAGTGACTTTTAAAATTAAGTGTGTTTTGCTTGATCTTGACTATAGATTTTTTTATCTTATTCCAATCAAGGGGGTATAATGCTTTTTATCTTGCAGATTTTGGACACCTTTTCATTTGAACTCTTCTCTATATATATATATATATATATATATATATATATATATATATATATATATATATATATATATATATATATATATATATATATATATATATATATATATATAAAATATGTATTGAATGTCTATTAATGTTGAATTATTAACTATGTAATGAATGTCTTTTAATGTTGACAAAAAATAGAAATTTCGAAAGGGATATAAAATAGTCCTTTGCAAATTATTTTATTGGCTCTAGATTGTAATTCATGGGTGTAGAGTCTATAAAAACAAAAGAAATTGGACCTACCTGCATTAGATGATTATGATGAGTGGCATTGCTTATCTTGAATTGTGGTCCTATAAACAACATCGCTTATCTTGAATAGTGGTACAAAACCCATAATTTTTAGTCGTTTGTTTGTTGGAGAACTTCTCACAAAAATAGTTTACTAAAATTAATAAGAAAAATAGCTTAGGGTGATGAAGTTGTCTAAGCAATCCTATTAAAAATATAATTAAGAAAGTAATATTTAGGTCTCGAATTCATAATCTATTGTCTTAATATAGATTATTAATCTCACTTTCATACCACTAGGCTACAATATTTACATTTGTTAATTTATAACTTTAATATAATTAATACTTCATATAAGAAATTTACAATTAATGAAAATTGAAGGAAATTAATAACTATTAGTATCCTTAGTTCTCTCATTTGTAGTCTTTCAAGTTATGTTTTAATTTTATTTAAAAAAAAAAGTTATGTTTTACATGTTGATGGGAAGTAAGACGCTTTTATTAAGCTCGCAACCCCATACTTCAAATCTTAGGTCCGCCACTGTATAATTGATGATAGATACACTATTTTTTACACACAAATTCTTGTGAGAGATGATCTATTTGAGAGACTATCTCTAAATGAACTGGCCCACAAAGGAAAATGCAAAGTAAAAGTAGATATTAAGCTTTAATGGACTGGACCTGAAAGATGTCTTTCAGAAAGACGGCCTCTCAGAAGACTAGCTGTTTTTTAAATAATAAATGACAATTTTTTATTTAGATTGTCTTACTGTGAGACAGTTTAACATAAGTGACTCAATTTTAATTTAATAAAAAAACAGTTTTAAAATGACGATAGTTATCTGCCAAATAAAATTTAAGTTAATTATTTTTTTGAAAATTATAGATGATTTGGACTGCCTGTATGGGTCCGTCTCACCATGAGACAGTCTCATACAAGATTTGTTGATAATAAATTTAGTAAGGGAAAAGGAAGGACTATAAACATTATGAAAATTTTAAAAGAAATTTAGTGGAAAATTATGAGAACTACAACTGTTAAATTTTTTTTAAAAGCTAATGGGAAAAATGTGAGTACCATAATCAATATAAAAAATTGTTAAATTGAAGTTAGTAAAAGCTATGTTTAACGGTTAGTATTATTAAAAAGATCAATTCTTGAAGTTTAATAATTTTGGAATAGACAGTCTCGAACGTTTTTTTTTACAAATAACAACCTTCAAATTATTAAACACGACATTGATACAACCACTTTATAGGATGACCTGCTTAAAGACCGTTAATTAAGGTAAATGACCTTTGATTTTCAATTAAATAATTAATTTAATTTAATTATCTAATTACTCCGAATTAAACCCTTCTTTCCCGACCGCAGCGTTCCCTTGCCCAATCATACCATCCCCCATACCACCTCCACCGCCACCATTTTTCTTTTGGTTTATTTATTGTTTGTCGTTCATAATTTTGAATTAATTTTGCATTTTGATTTATGGGTAATTGGTTTCATAACCCAAATTGTAATGAGTCGACCTCAATTTCAAAATTTGTTCAATTTGGATTGATTTATCATTCATATATCTGTTTTTTCTGTTACCTAAATTGGTAACAGGGCAAGAAAGTGATGAGCTAATGAGGATTTCCAAACCCTCGTGGCATTCAAACGTGAGCTAATCGATCTTCTGTTAGAAATGTTCAATAATCAAGTGAATATTTTGTAAGTCGTTTAACGTAATTAAGTAAATATATAGCGAGACGTTAATTTAGTTTACATTGAGTAACGTTTATGTTTTACTAGAGACTAATAAACGTCATTGGACTATTATTTGATAATTTTCCGAGCTTAATGTCACTAATCCTATTGGGTCACACTGTATCAACGTGTGAGATCATTTTGTGTGTTTGTACCTATGTTAATCTAGGTTCATATGATTAATCTAGTTGGACTAAATATTATTTATAATCTCATTATTTAATATAATAAGTTATATTAAGTAAATATATTAAAGGGAAATTCTACATGGTAAGCACCAGGTTAAGGGAAACGCCTGTAATAACTAATCTTGTTTTCGTTTCTACATAGTAAGCACCAGGTTAAGAGAAACTAACTGCCGTAACTATATGGGCTAAAAAACGTTAATATGGCCGTTAAAGGGTGAAATTACCATATTGCCCTTGTTTAATTCTCCATCATCATCTTCTTCCTTTGCTTTTCTTCTCTTACTTTATTCATGTTCAACCCCATCTAAGCTAACCCAAGATTTCCAGTTTGAATATTCAAGAAATTTGGTCTCATTAATCAATATGTTAAGCTAACCCAAGCTTTCCAAACACTCCAAAAATGTGCAAACCGAGATTAACTACTTAATATGACTCCAATTCATAGATGAACAAGTATACCATCAAATTTTGCAGGAATCACAAATATCAGATAAAACAAATTGTAAAGATAAAACTTGAGATCTTAAAATTGTAAGAATATATAAAATTTAAGAACTAACCAGCATTAATAACAACATCCCAATCAGTGGTACCATTTTTCTCAAACTGTTTCAAATCCCATGTTCCATTAATCCATTTTGGGTTCTCAAATTTCTTCACTTCCTCACCATCCACTTTAATAGGAGTCACATCATCTTCTACTTCTTTCTTTTCCACTTTCGGTAAAGAATTCTCACTTACTTTTGCCTCCGAAGGTTCTAGAACCTTCTCCTCAGCAACAATAGTAGCAGTAGAAGAACTTAGATGGGGGTTCAAGATGAAGACAGTAAGAGAAGAAAAGCAAAGGAAGAAAATGATAGCGGAGAATTAAACAAGGGCAATATGGTAATTTCACCCTTTAACGGCCATTCAAACGTTTTTTAGCCCATATAGTTACGGCAGTTAGTTTCCCTTAATCTAGTGCTTACCATGTAGAAACGAAAACAAGATTAGTTATTAAAGGCGTTTCCCTTAACCTAGTGCTTACCATGTAGAATTTCCCTATATTAAATTTGTAAGTCCACCCAATTGATCTAATGAGTTATTAGCATTATTAGGGTGTAACCAAAAGTAGTAGAATTTGCAAAGTCTTTACAAATGAATTGATTTGTGTCTATTACATATATAGTCTCTAATTAGCTCTATAAAAATTAGTGTGTGCCGTGGGTTTCTTTTTCTTTGGAAAAATTCATAGCAATTGTGAGTAATACAAGGGTTGTCTACCCGATAAATTAGTTTAAGAATTGTTCTTAAACATCGTACTAGTATACGAGGTCTCGCAAGACATTGTAGGTGTGGACTACACTATAGGAACTTCATTTGCGGTTCTTGTCTCGTGGCTATATTTTGCTAGTGGATTCACGCTACAAAGGTATAACTTTTCGTCACGATATTTATTTGTTTCATTTCATGTCAATAATTGGGTCTTGGGATGGTTTTAGTCAAAGGTCATTTACCTAGATCAACGATGGGGTGGTGGTGGTGTTGGGATGGGATAATGGTGGTGACTGAAGAGGATTAGAGAAAGACTAGGTGTTTACCCTTGCCATGCACGAATCACTTGAAAATCATATAAGTAATAAATAATTTGGTTTTTAACATCTAACATAAAGTATTTGCTTGATATCATCACTTGGTTACAGCTCAAACTTTCATAGAGTTTATTCCCTTATTGCAAGAGTAAATGTGCATTATGATGTGATTTTAAATCTAACAAAGAGATGTTTAGTAAAACAGAGAATTGAGCATTAGTTGGTTGAGGGAATTAGTTGATTTGATTGGTAAAATAAGCTAAAAAAATGTATTTGATAAATGAACTTGTTTATATACCTTATGAGAATGTTGATCACGACTTCACAATCATTAGGGTCCCTAACTATTCCATTGTCAATTTAAGAATCTAATAAGAAAATTCTCTAATTTCTGCAATATTACTTACACCTTTAAATCTCTAGCTCAAATCGTTGAACATATATGCCAGCTAAAATTGAAAAGTTTTCATTCTAGTTCTCATAATAGAACTATACTAGTATAGAAACTCGTGCAATGCACAAATTTATTAGTGCGAAATATATATAAAAAGAGTTTCAAATAATAATGTAAGTAATGAATACTATCGTTATTAAATTTACGCCAATACATGATGTTTTAAATCAAAACATAATCATTGACGTTTATTTTAATTATTTACCTGATAGATAACTTTTTTTCGTTCAATTGAACATACTAAATTCTAAGTTAACTAAATAGAGTTACTATAGTATATCATACAAATACTTTGCCGAATTTAGCTTCAAACTTTAAAAAAGAATATTAGATTCTAAATTTGATAAATATTGCCATGCCTCTCTAAATGATGACACTTGGAATTTTCCAAGACTTTTATAGTATTGTATTGTATTCGTTTAATTGAACATATTAAATTCTAAGTTAACTAAATAGAGTTACTATAGTGTATCATACAAATACTTTACCTCATTTAGCTTCAAACTTAAACAAAAAATATTAGATTCACTATAAAAATAATTGATGTTGGAGACTAAGACAGTGGTTGAAACAGCCCAAACCGGCGTAAACAATATTATAATACTGTCTACAAAGCACAGCAGAAGACTTATAAAAGTCTGGGCTGAATCCGACCTATGGCTCGATAGCCACGATAAACTAATATTAGAGTATTTAAAACTTTTTACATTAAATAAGTGAATACTATTTATAAAACGTTATAAAATATTACAATTTAATATACAAATGTCTAATTTACATTATGACTTTCAAAAAGAAGTCCTCGCCGCGCACTTAACACATAACAGAAGTAGGTATTCTCTCCACAGCAGAGCTAACCTGAAAATGGATCTACTCCCCGTAAGGGATAGACCCCATCAAGGACTGTCAACAATTGAATTGTTGAGTAATCAAACAAACTATTACACTTATATACAAGTCATTAACAAACATCTCCACTTCAATCTTTGCTTATTCGATAACTCCTTATGAAACAGTAGCTTGTCAAAACCCAAACTCTTTTAAAAGACCGTTTGGTATCAATATAAATACGACTAAGAACCTTTGGTTCATAGTGAATCAAAACACGGCTATAACTTTACAAGTTAATAGCGAAATCAAAATACGGCTATTACTTTACAAGTAAATAGCGAAAATCAAAATACGGCAAATAAAACATATGAATTCATTTGCGAAACAAACAAAACTTTATACACCAAATGTATTTATTCAAAACTCATATTAAAACAATAATATAACATCACTTTAAAACGTGGGAATATATGGACCGTCAGGAAGTAGGCTTGATCTAAATCCTGAGAATACGGGTGATCGTCATCACCGAAATACGGTTCTTGCAAGAACGAAACGGGATCGGGGGGCTCGAGACCGATCCGAAAAGCGTTACCTATTATCAAGCTATAGGATTTCATAATAATTCGGATATAAATATCCGTTGCCAATTCCCAAAAACGGATATTTTTCAATGTCGGACATTTCAATATAAAACGAATCAATAAATTACTTGATTTTCTTTAAAATCAATAATCATAACTCACATTTTCATAGTACAATATTTAAAAGCTCATACAAGTAATACCACATATTATATGACATAAGTTGAACTTTAAAATACTTAAATTATATTTAAAAGATAATAGTGTTTGTAGGATTACCTTTATGATGTACAATAATATTTTTAGAGAGATCGGGACCTTTTTAAATAATAACTGAATATGATTAATTATGGAAATAATTAATCTTAAAAACGTGAGCCAACCATATAAATAATGTTAGATGGTATATGGGATTCTCATAATTTGGCTCCCCCCCATATCTCATGGCCCAAAGGGCTTTATATAGCCAAATCTAACCTTGCCATGTAGGGCACCTCTAGTCTCGACACGTGTCACCACGCATGCATGCCACGTGGCGCTTCGCATGCAAGCCACGTGGTGCGGCTCTGTCCCGTGTTACAATTTTATCCACTTTACCGTTTACATGTCTTTAGAATGAGTGATCTTACGAGTGTATAACTTTTTACATACACCCATTCAATCTCAATTTTCATCGTATAACTTACTTTGTTCCAAATTTTATATGACTAATATCCTCATATAATAAAATATTATTTCGAGTCCCAATAAAATAACATACTTAAAATTTAATACCAAATTAACTTAATTAATCACTATTAATTAAGCCGCTAAATTAGGGGCTGTCTCAGTAGTCGTATCTCAGTCATAAAATCAGAGTTGGCGACTAGATCGGGACTAGAGGCCCTAGTCCCATGCATCACTATCGCGAAGAGAGCTGGAGTCCCAATTTGGTCGCCAATTGCGACTAAAACAGATTGGTAGCTACTTGGTCGCTATTCACGACTATATTAACAACTCCCTTTCTAGTCCCCATTTACTTGCTACTGGCGACTAAGTTTGGTCCCCAATCGATCCCCCAATACTTCACTACTGACGACTAATTTTGGTCCCCAACCAGTCCCCCAATTCTTTGTTATTGGCGACCAACTTAGTCCCCAGTGTGTCTTCTTTGTTTTACTTTTGGCGACGAGATACAGTTCCCCACTTAGTCGCCACCATTAAAAAATATTAAAAAATAAAATCGTATATTATTCTTCATATAATTTTTATATTAAGAATAATATACGATTTTATTTTTCATATATGTTAATAATATTAGAAAATTTCAATATAATAAACAAAAAATTTGGTCCTCGAATGAGATAATTTTAAATGCAATTATATTATATACTAAACATAAACCAGTTTAAATGCAATTAATATAAAAGTTAAACGTTACAATAATAACATCAAATTAAACTAAGAAGAACTTGCACCAGCCCTACTAGACCCCCCCCCCACGGTCCATCATTAATAGGCCCTCGACTGAGAAGATCTTTTAAACGTGCATTTTCATGTTCAACGCTGGCTAAACGTTGTTGCAACATATCCAATTGTTGTTGTTGAACGCTTACCCTAGAATTTGTCACTGCTGTAATGTGGCGCAAAATCTCAGCTATTTGCTCCTCTTGACGCATAAATCGCTCTCTTATACGCTCATGAGCAGTTCGATCGTCAGCCGTCGAAGAGGGGGTTTCCACTAAATCAGGGTAGTATCTTTAAGATGCAGACCCTATCCCATATACCGACAAGAGAGGATTAGGACGATCTGTCAACTCGAGAACTGCTTTCAAATAAATGTCATTATAGTCTGGAGTTGTTGTAGTCCGTAAGTGTTCATCCATCATTCTGTTGTATATAGCCTAAAAGATTTTGATAATTAAAAATACAAAAATAAAAACATCATTACATAAAAAAAACAAAAATACAAAGATAAATTGAGCGGTAATTTAAAATACAAAGAATAATTTAAAAGTTGTTACAAAAAATAATTGAAGAGATAAACACAGAAAGACGAGTAGAAACAGTAATGAAAACATAAAAGTTATCATAAAACCTAATCATGATGCACCAAAGGAGATTAAGCAGTAATCCAACAATAGTGGTGTACTTAATTTGTTAAGCATGATTGAATTGTGTAGTGATTTTAGTAATTACGATGACATGAAATTGAGCGGTCAATGACTTAATACATTGGACCATCAAACATAATTTCTAGACCAACATAAACTAGGGCTCAACATATATTTTTAGAAATTGCGGATGAGACTATTTATTTTTGTGTGGGCAAGAACTTCAAATTGAACAAATTCAAGAAAACAATTTTAGATTTACTTTAAATTGAACAAATTGAACAAACTGCGGACAAGAACTTTAATATAATGATAATTATCTTCTAAATTATCTTGTAAGCCCTATAATTAATTTAATAACAAAAATCACCTCTTGAAACCAAAAACATGAACATATAATCTTTTTATCAATGCTCTATAATAAAGATATTCATCTTTGTTCTTTTCAATATTCAAGACCATCAAAACAAGAAATATTTGATGATTTATTTTCATAATTTGCTAATTCTTGATCCTCCTTTTCTTGAGTTGGTATCAACCCTACTTTCACATTTCGGCATAAAAAGGAATACAGTGCAAATGTTCCACCATTGGATTTGGCATTGTCATTGGCCCTCAAGACAATAAAAACATATTTGATAACGGGCATCAAAGTGAGAGTGTAGTAGATAAGAGAAAGAACTCCAATAATATCTTGTTGGTGTTTGATACCATCCGGAAAGGTGCTTGTATACACATAAAGAGATGATGTTCCTAAATATATGACTAGAGATTCAAGATATAAACTATATACAAACAATGCAACCAATTTTCTTTTATACTGTCCTATAATTTTTTGTAGTGCTAGTAGTCTGTCTCGTACCCACCAAAAACCATAAGAGGAAGAAAATTTAATAAAGATTCAAAGAGAAAAATGAAAAGAAATTTACTTTACCAGAAGAGACCACGACTTCGCTCTTCTCTCCTTGATCGGATACTATCTTGCTTTTAACCTTCGACGAGATAGAGAGAAGAACAATGAATGAAGATGAAAATGAAAGAAAGAATTGAAAAAGGGAAAACAACAAGTCTCATGAGAGATAGTCTTTTTGAGAGACGCCTTTCAAGCCCATTCCATTAGAGTTTAATTCTTACTCTTATTTTATATTTTCCTTTATGGACCACCCAATTAGAGTTGTCTCTCAAAGAGACCGTCTCTCACAAGAATTTGTGAAGGGAAAATGACGCCTGATTTTACTAATTAGCTTAATTTGTTAAGAACAAAAGCAGGTACTGATTTTAATTTGTTAAGAGGGATAATAAATAACTAATGCCGCGAATGGCAAAAAAAAAAAAAAAAACTAATGCCGCCCAGTTATTGAGTTAACCGCCAAATTGAGTTATTAGTTTTACTATTTTTTAGTTTTAATTATTAATTATGTATAGTTTTACTTATTAATTAGTACCCCCAAATTGTGTATGCTAGTTATTGATTTTTAATATAATGATGATTTCTTTTTTTTTTTTAGTTTTTCTTTTTCCTTAATGAATTAATTGTGAATTACGCCTTGATGTATATGTCTTTTGCAAATTACAGCCACGGTGTTTTTTTTTTGCGAATTACAGCCACCATGTTTTAAAAGTGACCACCATTTCGGCCAAATGACCGGTTATGACCGTTGACGAGCAAAATGACCTTTGACTTTCCATTTTTATGATTTTTCCATTTTTTTTTCCTTTTTTTTCTTTTTTCATTTAATTTTTTCTTTTCCATTATCTCTCCTTCTTCTTTCCCAATTTACTCCTTCTTCTTCGTTTTTTTTCATCTTCTTCATCCCTAATGGAAAAAAATGGAGGAGGTCAGCGGGAAATTTCATTTTTTTGTTCATCTTTTTCATAAGGTGAAATGTAAGGTAAACACTGCCATTCCTCAACCCAATCCTTTACTTTATTCGGTAAATTAAACCCTGGTGCAAATGATAAGGGAAGTTTCACATTTCTTCCTCTTTTGTAACCTAATTCACCCCCAAACAATCTTTTCAAAATTGCAGGAATAGCAAATTCCTCCCTCCAATTAACCAACTCCAATCCAATTTCAATAATTCCACCATTTTCAAAATTACCCATTTCATTATTTTCATTAGAGTTCAAATTACAAACCCTAAAATACTCGGGAAAATAAGAAACAAGATCAAGAAGATAATTATGAGGCAAACCCAGATCAAATTTGAAATTATCGATAATAGTGAGAGGTATTCTACAAGTTCGAGTGAGCATTAAGAACTGTACTACCTCTGAGCAGCAGATAGTTTTTCTTCCATAGAATCATGTATTTCTTATTCTTCATTTTTCCATTAGCTTTAAATTTTTTCTCAAAGAATTAAAAATTTTTTTTTTAAAGAGGTTCGAATCAAAATTATTATTTTATTAAAACGTATTAGCACACAAAGGTGAGTTTTTTAGTCGGGCCTCGCAAGAAGATGAATTTAAGTAAGTAAATAAATAAATAAATAAGTAAATAAATAAAGTTTATGAGTGTGATATTGTTTTTTGTGTTATTTTCATTGAATGTTTTTGTGGGTTAGAGTTTGATTGATGAATTGAACATATTTATGATTTAGGGTTTGAAATGTGATGAGAAATTATGGGTTGTGTGTTGATTGTGTATCAATGTTATTCAATCTTATTGTGGGTGATAATTAAATATGTTATTTTTGAACAATGAAGTGATTATGGTTTAATTTAGGGATGAAATTTTAATGGTGTGTGCACTTATGTTCTATGTTGGTGGTGTGATGATTAATTGGATAATTTTATAAGTTGTTTTGATGCCTAATTGTGTTTGTTATAATTATGATAGATTTGGGGGTGGGATAATAGTTGTTAATTGTTAGTGAATTAAATGTTGAAAATTACTAATACCTTTAAAAGGTTATTGAGGTTACAAATACACAATTTTAATAAGTCATGAGAATAGCGTCTAACTTATTGTTGAGAGTTACTAAAGTTACTTGTTGATGTTTTGATTCTAATTCTTCTAACTTCGGAGAATATAATTAATGATATTGCGACATGATATATTTAAGAATTGTCTTTATCGTCATACTAATGGCATATTAACATTGTAAGATTTAAGTGTGATTTATTATATTCTTTTGAAGTGACGTGAATCAATATAACTCACTTTAGTTGATGCAAAGGAACGATTCACATTTATGTTTACTTTTAAATTAATGAAAAGACTTATGTTGTGTTGAGTTAATGAGTTTGACTTGTATTGAATGAGTTATGTGCGTGCTAGAGTAATCGAAACCTCATATTGAATGGATGATAGTGGTTACTTTGATATTTAGCTGGTATAACAAAGTAGTTAAGGGGACTTATTAGTTCTATTCCTAACTATATAGGTGCCACATTTCATAAAAGGAAGGTATTACTTCAGTTGGGTGACTTTTGTGATTTTTGGTCGTGCGGTGACGCTTACAGGTACGTACACGCAGTAATTAACTCTTGCATGCATCTTGCATTGTATATTTACCGATATTGAATTATTTTAAAATATATAATGTACACGATCTATGAATCGTCGTTGAATGAAATATCAAAGTTATTGATTATATGATTTTCAAGTTTACTAGTAGAGAACGATGCTAGTATGCTAAATGTTTGGTAATGATTTAGAATGAGAACGCTTCCCAGGTTATTGAGATTGGTTATTATTTGTTTGAAAGTGAACGAGTCTCATATTAATAATATTGTTTATTACTAGTTTGAATAGTGAATATCTCAGTATTGATGAGATCGATTATTGCTAGTTTGAATGGGAATTATTCGATTCCCTTGATATTGAACGAATTATTATTTGTTGGAAAGGGAGCGAGTCCCTTATTAATGATATTGTTTATTGGGAATAGTGAATGATTTCCTTATTTATGATATTGATTATTGCTAGTTGAATGGGAACAATTCCCTTATTAATGAGTTAATTTGAATGAGAATGACTCCTTTGTTATTGAGATTGAGTTATGTTAGTTGAATAGGGAATGATCGCCTTATTAATGTGGGTGATTTATGTTTATGAATGGGAAGGAGTCCCTTAGTGATGGAGTAAGAAAATGTTGGATAAGTTGTTGGTTGTAATGGGAATGAGTCCTTATTGATGAGATAGCAGATTTGTTCGAATATTGTGGCTCCCCTGGTTAGGGTATCCAATGGGTTTAGTTCTCGGAGGTAGGACCATCTATATATGGTCACCGTACGGGGGTATGTTCATACTTTACCATTGAGCGCCGGTATAGCCCGTCACCGCCCTTGGTTGAGGTGTTGCCATGTGGGTCTTGCAAACCCTATGGTGGCCTCTAGTCACATACGTTTAGGTATGTTGGCTCCAATGGTTTGGCACCCCAGTGGCTTTAGTTCCTGGAGGTAGGATCATATATATATATATGGTCGCTGTACGGGTGTATGATCATACTTTACCATTGGGCGCCGGTATGGCCCGTCACCGCCCTTTGGTTGAGGTGTGGCCATGTGGGTCTTGCAAACCCCAATATGGTGGCCTCTAGTCACATATGTATACAGATAATTGAAAGTGGTTAAGCTCTTGGTTCAAGTGATACCGAGAAGTTATGAAGTCGAAAAGAAGTGAAGAAAATGGAATTGACAGTGAGAAGTAGGAGCTGATGTTCAGTCGTTATGATTGGCACTTGGAGTGTTGTGAAATCACCCTCATATTATTATTATGACATACTTTATTGATGCTAATTATGCCTTATAATGATATGATGTTAAATATTGACGTGTACTGTTTGTTTTCTTTGTTGATGGCTCGTCTTTGATAGCCCTACTATGACGCGTTGATTTATGATCTTACGTTGAGTAGCGGGGACATCATAGATAGACATTACAGGTGATGGAGCTTCTATGCATTACATACGGGGGAATGAGCGAGAACGTTGAAGCGTGCAATGCTATATCTGTTTTTGACGCTAGATGTACTTTCTTTGTATTTAAATTTGTTTATGTTTTTGGTTTGAGGCACATGCCTTTTTTGTATAATTTATCTCTGCTGCGTAGTTTATAAATTGTATGGTTCTAAAGAGTCTAGTCAGTCTAAAATGCAAGCGCTGACACAGGAACCACGATCCATGTTTGGCATGATGATTTGAGAAGCCGGCGATGAATCATTCCGCCGTGATATAGTGTTGATAAGCCGTTGATGCCTTTGTTGTATTAGATATTAAATATCTTTTGTTTTTCTACAAAAAGAGCATAGTTTTAGGGTAGATGCTGCTGAAATTTTCACTCACCTCTTTAAAGTTAATCTTTAACGTTTATCAAAATTCTTTTCCTTTTTCTTTTTATGTAACACCCGAATTTCCTTCCGTTCTTCACGATTTTGGTTTCGTTTAAGGGGTTGGAAATTCAGGGGTGCTACAGTGTGGAATCCGCCATTGATGAGCTTGAATAAAAATAACTTCTTCTTCCCTTCTTCTTGTTTTATTAACTAAATTATGCATTTTGTCATTCGATTTTGGTTAAATGTCGACATTTAGGGGTTTTTTTGCTCTGTGATTTTCTGCATTTCATCTTCTATCTTGCGATTAGAATATTAGGGTTTCTGATGTTTATTTGAATTTGGTTTTGATTTATCCATTACAGATGACAATTTCAAATGATTCTATTAAATTGAGGGTATTTCATGGAGTAAATTTGTTAAAGAAGGTGATGTTGTTAGTTATGTTAGTGGTTCTATTCATAGTGGGATAGTCGCACCTATAGTTGATTACTGCTTCACTTATGTGTATGGAATTGTGAGAAGGACATTAGGACTGAAAACACAATTTAAGCTATACTATAAAAAAGAGGGTAAAAGTCTCAAAGAGGGAAATAGACTAATAAGGGATGAAAATGAATCTTTATGTGCTTAAGGTACTTTAGATGTTAATACAAGATTCATCACTTTATATGTGGTGATGGATGAAGGGAGCCCAGATAAGGGGACCACCTAAAACAGTTATCTTTCTAGGAGAAGCCCAATAAATTTGACCCCATCCTCTAGTAGACCCCATGTGAATAGTCCACCTTGTACTCCCTCTACACAAAACCCCATACCTGATGTTGAGGTATTTGAGGTATTAAACATTCTCCCACTTGTTGTCTCTCAACCACCACCTAAATCTAAACCAAAACCATTTCACTCAACAAAATTCCATAGACCAAAGTTGCCCATCAGAAGATAGAAAACTCAAACACCTACATCCAAACCACCACCCCCTCCACCACCTCAAACTAGATCTACACCAAGAGTCAAACATGCTGCAAGGAGAAGTGATACCCCTTTGAAAAAGAGTTCTAAACCAGCTTCAGAACCTGTTGCTGACCCAACACCACCTCCTCAACCTTGCCCATCACCTACTTCTGACATAGCACCCACAAATGAAGCACCACCGGCAATTGAAGCACAACACACAACTCAACTCCACCTATCATAGATCCATCACCCCCTTTATCTAAGTCACCTGTAGCTCCAACACCCCCTCCACCTAAATCACCTGTAGATCCAGCACCCCCTCCACCTAAATCAACAGTAAAAAAACAAGTAAATAAACCCAACAAAGAAGTTAATAGGAAGAAAATTCAAGTAAAGGGCAAGGGTAAGCAAAAGATTAAGACCAAGCCCAAAGCAAGAAAAATGGTGTTTGAGGATGATTCATGTGATGATTCTGATATAGATTTTGAGGATGATGACTTTAATGATATTGTAGATGCATATTTTATTCTCTAAAAGGGTTGTAGAAAGAGTTCTAGATGACATAAATAGGGCTGCAGCAGGTGGTTAATTTAGTCGTGTTGAGAAGGATGTGGGTAAGAAAGTTTCTGATAATGAGGAGCAAGATTATGCTTCTGAGGAGCTATTATAAGAGGATGTAGAGGAAGGAGGAAAAAGGTATCCAGTGTTTAACCCTTAGACATACATTGGTAGGAAAATAAATTTGAAGGCTGGTTTGATTTTTCCAAATGTTGTGATTCTTAGGACAACAATTCAACCACATGTTGTAGAGAATAAATATGATTTCTTTTCTTTGCATAACAACAACAAAAGATTTGATGCAATTTGTGTTGACAGATGTGATAAGTGTCGATGGACTAAGAAACGTTTTATGAGAAGTAGAACATGTGACAAGCAAACCCTACAACAAATTTAACTTTTTGAGGCATTGGATTTAATAGCATTAAAAAATGCCACTGATTCATATTTTTTAGTGTAATAATTATTGGTTTTTATTTTAAATTTCACTATAAAGTGATTTAGCGACACTTTATTTTGTCTTTAGTGGCATATGTAATTGTCACTATAGTCTATAGTGACATTTGTGAGAAATGTCACTAGATCCTATGTCGCTAAAAGTTTTAGTGTGACTTTTTATTATGTTGTTAAAGGGGCTAATAAATGTTACTAAATCCTCTATATATACTATTAGAAATTTGAAATAGCGACTTTTAAATTAAATTTCGCTAAATATATCCCACTAAAAGCAAATTATATTTGTTGTAGTGAAACTTGTATTTTTTTTAGGAAAAAGTGTCAAAAATACCTAATCAAAATTATTTTTTTTTCAAAAAAGTACCTAATAAAAAAAATTTCAAAAAAAATTACCTAATAAAAAATTTTCTTTTCAAAAGAGTACCAAGTAACGGTTAGGGGTTAAGTTTTCTGTTATCTTTTTTGCCAATTTTTTAAAAGTACCTAATAAAAATTATCTTTTCAAAAAAGTACCTAGAAGGCTAGAACACTTCATTAGTATTCAATACAAACACAACATACTATCTAACACTAAGAACATCATCCTCTTTCAATTTCTTAACCCTAAAACTCTTCCAATCATACACAATATTATTACATTTTGTCACAAAAAACCCCCCTAAGTAAAATTTTATTAGACAAAAAAGATAACAGAAAACTTAACTCCAGCCGTTACTTGGTATTCTTTTGAAATATTTTTTTATTAGTTACTTTTTTGAAATTTTTTTGTTATTAGTTACTTTTTGACACTTTCCTTTTTTTTTATTCATGCTAGCAAATTAAGAAAAGAACAAAAATAGCAAATAAAGACTTGTAGGTTACACCAATATTGGAGTAAGCACCATACTAGGAAGATTACAAGCAAGTTTTTTGGTAGTTTGATTTCTTGAGGTGTGGAGAAGATATCCAAAGTGGGATCTAGTCAAGGGCCTTCAAAATAAAGTGAAAGAAGATTATGGCATTGATGTGAGTTATAACAAATGCTGGTATGTATGGGCTAGAGCCAAGATAATGTTCTATGGTGATGGTGCAGATCAGTACAGGAAGATATATGACTATGCAACAACTATGTTAAAATATAATCCAGGTAGCAAAGCCTTGGTTGGTGTATTGACTGGTCTTGAAAGGCCCGTGTTTCAGAAATTCTTAATGTGTTTAAAGCCTGTTTTGGATGAGTTTTTAGCTGGCTGTAGACCAATTATAGGCCTAGATGGTATATACTAACTAGCATGGATTGTAGTTGATGTTGAGAGTAAAGCATCAAGATCACATCTCCAAACCCTTTGTGGGTAAAGCATCTTCATCATTATTCTATCAGTTCTTATCTTTCGAATCTTCTTGTTGCCAACTCTAACTTTCTTTGAAAAATTTCATTCTCCCTTTGCAGCTTGGTCCTTTCTTCCATTAGCTTAAAGATCACATCTTTTTGCCAATTAGTCATCTCATTGTCCACCGACCTGAAGTAGTTGCAATGTCTTGTATTGTTGTGGCAAGAAACAAACCTACGACTTGAATTTTTAGTAGTCCAACCATGTTGAACAGTGACGTCATACCCACAGTAGCATTCCTTTTGCTTCTCATTGCTAAGAGAACAAAGAGACATCTGGAAAAAAAAATTGTGTTCGAAGTTCAGAATTTTTTTGGGGGATTTTGAGCAAGAACGAAAGCAAAATAGTTTTCCCTAACTCAATTGCAATTATTGAATTAACAAAATAGAAGGAAAAAGAATAAATTTAACTTCTTTAACTTTAAAGCCCGTAAAAATGGAGGTCCTTCAAGAGAAATCGGTAGGGGAAGGAAGAGGAAAGGGGGTTTTTTAAAGAAGCTGGGTAGGTAGGTAGTTACTTGGGTTAAATGATAACCCAACTGAGTTAATACAAGGAAAAGAGGGAAAGTCAAAGGTAATTTTGGTGGTCAACGGTCATAATCGTTCATTTGGCCTAAACACTGGTCAGTTTTAAACATGGTGGTTGTAATTCACAAAAAATAACATTAAGGTTGTAATTCGCAAAACCCATAAACATTAAGGTTGTAATTCACAATTAAATATACTAGTCATTCTTCATCATTACTCTAAATATAAATGTACAACAATCCCACCTATTGATGAACCTAGACTAATCCAAACTATTCTTGATTTTCCTACAATAATCCCACCTATTGATGAACCATGAATAATCCCAACTTTTAAGGTAATTCACTAAAAAAATAAATTAAATATTAATTTAAAATTAGAAAACATTTTTGAAAATTTACATAAAAATTCTTAATAATAAAAAAAAATCATAAATTTTTTATGAATATTTTTAAAATATTTTTTCGACATTTTATTTTAATTTTTCTTTTTTTTAAATTAAATATAAAACTTGCTATAGCAAGTCATCCCAATTGAAAATCCTAAACATTCAGAACTCCTAATTGAGAATATCCTAATTTTATTTTCAGAAAATTGGAAATTGATAATTTTGCTATCAGGGAAATTAAAGAGGGCAAAATAAAAATAATTAACATGATAATGGGATGAATTATGTTGAATAAATAAAAAATATGACAATTTTTTTTGACAATTTTAAGAGTTATGATACTCATGGGAGATAAAGAAAAAGGATAGAATTTTAATATTTCATGGGAAATGAGGAGCGAGAGCAAGATAATAAAATAAGGTTGATGGAATTGGACATTGTCTTATTCAAAATATGTACAATTGCTTTTGTCAATAAAAGCATTAAAGCAATACTAATTACTCCTAGTATACTACTAGCTACTCTAGTTTCTAGATCTATCAATACTAATTAGTCCTTGTACATTACTACTCTAGTTTCTAGGTCTAGTAATACTAATTACTCCGTCTTATTTTCAATACTTCAACAATTAAAGTCAATTTATGACAAGTACATTATTACTCTTCAAAGCAGGTGAGCCACACAAAAAGGGGGGCCCTGTTCCATCGACCACCTAGCTCGGTGGAAAGCCGACACTGATAGGTTATAGAAGTAATTTAATCTTCCTAAGTTATGTTTTGTTATCTTCTTGATTTTTCCATTCAAAAATAAAAAATAAAACAAAATTGGTTTGACTAAATAAGTTTTAAAATCAACTATATAAATTCGCAAATTAGACTGTTTGATAAAGATTAGTTTTATTGGGCAGAATCAATATAAAATTAGTCTTAAAGTGATCACTTATAACATTAATGTACTCATTTATAAATTTAAAACAATAAATTATATATTTATAACCTAGAAGTGATAACTTACAGTTAAAACAATTACTTTACAATATTAAAGTGATCACTTATAAATTTATAATCAATTACAATCTTAATATGATCAATTATAACTCTAAAGTGATCACTTATAACCTTAAAGTGATAATGTTAAAGTGACCAATTATAACCATTGAGTGATTATTTACAGTTTATAAGAGATTGTGTTGGCCCAATCGAGTTTTGATGATGACTTCATAATTTATAAACAAACAAGTTTTAGAAATTGTTTTGTAGGTCGAATATCCGATTTGTTAAAGTCGTCGATGACACCTAAAGTACTTATTTAAAGAATATTGCACTTGTCAAAGTCAAAGTCAAAGTCAAAGTCAAAATAGTCAGTCTTGAAGTTCATATGGAAAGTCAAAAGGGAAATTGATCTCCACTGTTCCAAGAATTGAGAAACTGAAATAAGAGCTAATAGACAGTGCAGTGTTCCCAACGAAACAGGTCTCGAGAAGATAGTCAACTAAACAAACGTAGGAAAGTTAGTTTTTCTTATTTTTAGTTGATTGTACGGTTAAATACTAGATAATTGCATAAGATATTAATTGGCGAATTGATTAAAATATGAAACAGCCCAAACCGGCGTAAACAATATTATAATACTGTCTACAAAGCACAACGGAAGACTTATAAAAGTTTGGGCTGAATCCGACCTGTGGCTCGATAGCCACAACAAACTAATATCAGAGTATTTAAAACTTTTTACATTAAATAAGTGAATGCTATTAACAAAACGTTATAAAATATTACAATTTAAGATACAAATATTTAATTTACATTATGATTTTTAAAAAGAAGTCCTCGCCTCGCACTTAATACATAACACAAGCATGCATCATCTCCACAGCAGAGCTAACCTGAAAATGGATCTATCCCCCGTAAGGGATAGGCCCCATCAAGGACTGTCAACAATTGAATTGTTAAGTAATCAAACAAACTATTACATTTATATACAAGTCATTAACAAACATCTCCACTTCAATCTTTGCTTATTCGGTAACTCCTTATAAAACATTAACTTTTCAAAACCCAAATTCTTTAAAAGACTGTTTGGTATCGACATAAATACGACTAAGAACCTTTGGTTCATAGTGAATCAAAATACGGCTATTACTTTACAAGTAAATAGCGAAAGTCAAAATACAACAAATGAAATATATGAATTCATTTGCGAAACAAATAAAATTTTATATAGCAAACGTATTAATTCAAAACTCATATTAAAACAATAGTATAACAGCACTTTAAAACGTGGGAATATATGGACCGTCAGGAAGTAGGCTTGGTCTAAATCCTGAGAATACGGGTGATCGTCATCACCGAAATACGGTTCTTGCAAGAACGAAACGGGATCGGGGGCTCGAGACCGATCCGAAAAGCGTTACCTATTATCAAGCTATAGGATTTCATAATAATCCTGATATAAATATCCGTTGCCAATTCCCAAAAACAGACATTTTTCAATGTCAAACATTTCAATATAAAACGAATCAATAAATCACTTGATTTGCTTTAAAATCAATAATCATAACTCATTTTTATAGTACAATATTTAAAAGCTCATATTTATAAAGCTATGAACATACAAAACATAATTTTGATCAAGGATTAAAAGCAAGGTCAGACAAAGTCAAATTCCAAAGTTTCGAACACCAAAAATTATACGGTTTTGCTTAAATATAAATAGCAGTAATATCACACCTTATAAAACATAACTTGACATTTGAAATACTTAAATTAAATTTAAAAGATAATAGTGTTTGTAGGATTACCTTTATGATGTAGAATAATATTTTTAGAGAGATCGAGACCTTTTTAAATAATAGCTGAATTGTATAATTAATTAATATAATAATATTGAGACAAGATAATTTTTAATAAATGAAGGCTCTCTTTTTTTTTGTCCTCCCAAACCCACAGCCGAAAGGGCCTTTCATAGCCAAATAAGAATATAAGGTGGCCAAACATGCCACATCGGGCATCTTCAACGCTTGACACGTGTCACACACGTGTCACTAATCATGCAAGCCACGTGGCGCTTCACATGCATGCCTTTTGGTGCGGCCCCTTTCCCCGCGTTACAATTTTATCCACTTTATCGTTTGCATATCTTTAGATATGTGTGATCTCATGAGTGTTTAGCCTTTTACATACACCCATTCAATCTCAATTTTTCATCGTATAACTTACTTTGTTCCAAATCTAATACGACTGATATCCTCAAATAATAAAATATTATTCTGAGTCCCAATAAAATAACATACTTAAAATTTAATAACTCAAATTAACTTAATTAATTACTACTAATTAAGCTGCTAAAATAGGGGCTGTCTCATTCTCCCCAACTTAAATAATTTCGTCCCCGAAATTAATCTACATGAAAACATATTAAACTCATATTCTCCCCAACTTAAGGATAAAGCTTAAATAGTTCGTCATCCAATACTTAACTGAAAACCTCAACTCCGACATTCGGCAACCATTTAAGTCTGAAACAATGTGTATGATTCAATCACGACCCATAATAATTTTCAATTGCACAAAACTCATGATGCAAAACACATTTGCACATATACAAGTGCACATATAAAATCGTAAATTGATAATCAGAATTTAAAACAATTTTACCAAACATTTTAAACTTTTAAACAAAGATGTTTTGACAATC
The DNA here is from genome assembly GCA_019425755.1 of Amaranthus cruentus. Classification (NCBI taxonomy): domain Eukaryota; kingdom Viridiplantae; phylum Streptophyta; class Magnoliopsida; order Caryophyllales; family Amaranthaceae; genus Amaranthus; species Amaranthus cruentus. The sequence continues at coordinate 17,366,620 of CM033459.1, forward strand.
TACGAAAAATTTGATAGAGTTTTCCTCCGAAAAGAGACAGATAGCTTTATTTTCAAAATTAAATTTGTTTTGTCGTCAAACTAACTTACGAAATATCCACATCAACTCTTACATTATACTCGAATATTTTCTAACAAACCTTTACTTATTTTAATAATTTCAACCATTTTGTATCCTCAATCTGAAAATTTGATTCTCTAAATTACTTGATTTTCCCAAATGGCAACAAAACTTCACTTAAGAACTCTTATAACCTCCGAATACTTTGAAAGTATTACTTTGAATTACACATTTCATTTTTCATAATCAATAACTTGAACCTCAAATTAGAAAATTCCTTGATCACTTTTGACTTTCAACCTTTAATAACTTATTACTCAATCGTTATCCTTTAACTTCCACTCATAATATGTTTATATCCACCTTTAATACATAATTCTTAACATTTTAAGTTTCAAACACATCTTTCCTAAATAACATCCATACTCTTGACATTCAATTACATACAATTCTTAACCTTTATTCAGATCATCCGGTTTACCATTAATACAAATTTACCCAACTTAGTCCATTCAATTTTTATCTTTTAATGTCTCATCCAATCATAGTTTAAACAAACACTTTTGTTCCCCTAGTAATAATCTTTTCGATCACCTCAATACAATTAGCATCTAATCAAATATTCAATTTTTTTAAATACAATTTATCTTCAAATTTCTCCGTACATGTAATACAAGGCTCTCATAACTTTTATTCTTCGATTCTTATTTGACTTATTAACTTCAACTCACATTAATCATAAATAAGGCTTGACATAATTTGAACCATTTCAAACTTTTTAATTCTCAAAACTACATTATAAACTTTACGACATTCCTATTCATATCAACCCTTGTTTCTTTTTCGCAACTTTCCTTAATAGAAATTCTCATCCAAATATCATTAAATTAAACACGTCACAAATACTTTTCTAATTCTTTATTCCTTAATTGATTTTCAATCTTTACACACAATTAACTCATAACTTCCAATATTCCCAAAATGAATTACACATCACACGTATAACACATAGTCACTTTAATATCATTTGATTCTCAAAGATTACACCCTGCTACTCGACTACCGCGCTCTTTCGAGTTTTCGAAATTCATTTTTCAAAAGAATTGTACTCGAATATGAGGATTCGAGTACTCTAGAAAAATCAAAGATTACACCCTGCTACTCGACTACCTCTTTCGTGTTTCACGCTACAAAGCACAACGGAAGACTTATAAAAGTCTGGGCTGAATCCGACCTGTGGCTCGATAGCCACAACAAACTAATATCAAAGTATTTAAAACTTTTTACATTAAATAAGTGAATGCTATTTACAAAACGTTATAAAATATTACAATTTAAGATACAAATATTTAATTTACATTATGATTTTTAAAAAGAAGTCCTCACCTCGCACTTAACACATAACACATGCATGCATCATCTCCACAACAGAGCTAACCTGAAAATGGATCTATCCCCCGTAAGGGATAGGCCCCATCAAGGACTGTCAACAATTGAATTGTTGAGTAATCAAACAAACTATTACATTTATATACAAGTCATTAACAAACATCTCCACTTCAATCTTTGCTTATTCGGTAACTCCTTATAAAACATTAGCTTTTCAAAACCCAAATTCTTTTAAAAGACCCTTTGGTATCGACATAAATACGACTAAGAACCTTTGGTTCATTGTGAATCAAAATACAGCTATTACTTTACAAGTAAATAGCGAAAGTCAAAATACGGCAAATAAAACATATGAATTCATTTGCGAAACAAACAAAACTTTATATACCAAACGTATTAATTCAAAACTCGTATTAAAACAATAATATAACAGCACTTTAAAACGTAGGAATATATGGACCGTCAGGAAGTAGGCTTGATCTAAATCCTGAGAATACGGGTGATCGTCATCACCGAAATATGGTTCTTGCAAGAACGAAACGGGATCGGGGGGTCGAGACCGATCCGAAAAGCGTTACATATTATCAAGCTATAGGATTTCATAATAATCTGGACAAAAATATCCGTTGCCAATTCCCAAAAACGGACATTTTTCAATGTCAAACATTTCAATATAAAACGAATCAATAAATCACTTGATTTGCTTTAAAATCAATAATCATAACTCATTTTCATAGTACAATATTTAAAAGCTCATATTTATAAAGCTATGAACATACAAAACATAATTTTGATCAAGGATTAAAAGCAAGGTCAAACAAAGTCAAATTCCAAAGTTTCGAACACAAAAAATTATACGATTTTGCTTAATTATAAATAGTAGTAATATCACACCTTATAAAACATAACTTGACATTTGAAATACTTAAATTAAATTTAAAAGATAATAGTGTTTGTAGGATTACCTTTATGATGTAGAATAATATTTTTAGAGAGATCGAGACCTTTTAAATAATAGCTGAATTGTATAATTAATTAATATAATAATATTGAGACAAGATAGTTTTTAATAAATGAAGGCTCTCTCTTTTTTTTTTGTCCTCCCAAACCCACGGCCCAAAGGGCCTTTTATAGCCAAATAAGAATATAAGGTGGCAAAACATGCCACATCGGGCATCTTCAACGCTTGACACGTGTCACACACGTGTCACTAATCATGCAAGCCACGTGGCGCTTCACATGCATGCCATGTGGCGCGGCCCCTTTCCCCGAGTTACAATTTTATCCACTTTACCGTTTGCATATCTTTAGATATGTGTGATCTCATGAGTGTTTAGCCTTTTACATACACCCATTCAATCTCAATTTTTCATCGTATAACTTACTTTGTTCCAAATCTAAAAAGACTGATATCCTCAAATAATATCATATTATTCTGAGTCCCATTAAAATAACATACTTAAAATTTAATAACCCAAATTAACTTAATTAATTACTAATAATTAAGCTGCTAAAATAGGGGCTATCTCAAAATAAATCTAAGGGTTGAGAATAAGTCTCCTTATTTCTCTCCACAAAAATAGGGAAGAAGCTAGGGTTTAGTTGAATAAGTCTTCAACTTACTATTATTAGCTAATTATTAACTAATTGTAACCGTATGAATTGGATTAACCTCCAAGGTAATTCTCCACATTCCCACATCTTAGAATAAGGGAATCATGGATGAAATACACGGTCTATCACATATAAAAGAAATTTTTATAACCGGCTAATAAGGTGGTATTGTGCCCTAACCGAAATAATCTAGAGAGATCACCCAAGTGAGAAAAATATTCGTTCTTTCATATGCCAATTAATTCTTAATATTTTTCTTATGTAATATTATAGTCTTTATCCATTCTAGAGAAATTACTTGTAAGGGTTTTTGAGTGTTTGTAGACTTGGGGAAGTCTAAGGGGAAACGAGAGAAAGAAGAGAAGAGAAAGAGAAGGAGTAAGTGTAGAGAAGAGGCCTAGAAGAGAAGAAGAAGAGAATTGTTTTATGTAATTGTAATGATTGCCTAAAACATAAAGAGAAGCTTAAAATCCCGAGTGGTCGTGGTTTTCTTTCTATTAGGCCTAGAAAGTTTCCACGTAAAAATCCTTGTCTCCATTCTTACTTTCTTGCTTTTTGTTTAAGTATTTTTATAAAGTATCAGGGCAAAAATACTCAAAAGAGCAATACAACAATTCACCCCCCTCTTGTTGCATTCATAATCTTTAAGCGTTTCTACAATTGGTATCAGAGCTCTGTTCCTCATTTGATCAGGAAACCCTGAGAGCCGTATCTTGGTATTTTAGTGATGTTGAAAATGAATGAACGAATGGAAGAAAGTTACTCTGACTCAAACACCGCCCATGTTCGATGGAAAATTCTACACGTATTGGAAGAATATGATGAAGATCTTCATCAAGGCCGAAAATTATCAAGTTTGGAGAGTTATCGAAATCGGGACTTCGAGGTAACAGCTACCAACTCCAATAACGAAACTATTCCCAAATCGATCACTGAATTTGAGAAAGAAGATTTTCAGAAAATGGAGATGAATGCTCTTGCCATCAAATTACTTCACTGTGGTCTTGGACCAAATGAGCACAATCGCATTATGGTTTGCAAAACAGCCAATTAGATTTGGGATCTGCTAGAAGTTACCCATGAAGGAACAAGTGAAGTGAAACGCTCCAAGATTGACTTGCTCATGTCAAAATATGAAAGATTTGTTATGGAACCAAGAGAAAGTATTCAAGAGATGTTCACTAGGTTCACCAACATAACAAACGAACTTGTCTCTCGTGGAAGGCTTATTCCCTCAGATGAACAGATCAGGAAAATCCTCAGGAGTCTACCTCAAGATGACCGTTGGAGAGCTAAAGTCACAGCCATACAGGACTCCAAGGATTTCACAAAGTTCAATCTGGAAGAGTTGGCTGGTTCCCTTATGACCCACGAATTACATCTGGGAACAACTGACAGTTCCCGAAACAAAGGCTTGGCTCTGGCAGCGAATGAACAAGAAGAGTCAGAATGTGATGAGGAGGAGACTGCTATGTTGGTTCGAAAATTCAAGAAGTTTTTCAGGAACATTAGATACAACAATCAAAGAAATAACAAAGAAAGAGGAACTGCTAATACCAAAACCAACTACGAATGTCATAAGTGTGGAAGCACTGATCATTTCATCGAGGAGTGCCCTCAATGGAAGAACGAGAAGGGCAAAGGGAAGGCAAGGGAAACGGGAAGACAGCCGATGAAAGGAAACTTCAATAAGACTGACTTTTGCAAAGCCATGATTGCTGCATGAGGAGACTCTGAAAGCGAAGCTGAAACTAAAGCTCCAGTTGAGGAAGAAACAACTAATTTATGTCTCATGGCCATTCACGACGAAACGTCAAAAGGAAAAGAGGTATTGTCTTCTAATTCATTTTCTAACCATTTATTTAGATTTGATAAACATGAATTGATTAAAATGATTATGGAGACACAAGATAATCTGAAAAAAAGAACAGCCACTTGTCTCCAAATGGAAAAAGACCTTAAAACTTGTCATGACCATGTTTCCTACCTAAATTCTTTTAGGTCAGATGTGCAAGCTAGATTCTTTGATTTATTAGATCAAAATGTGATGTTAAAGGAAACTTTAGAAAAAGTAAAACAAGAAAACATTATTCTTAATGTCGATTTATATCAATATAAAATGCTAGGCTTAAATCCGCATCCTAATGATGAATCCATTCATGAGATTAGCACTAAAATTCAAAGTTTAAAATTAGACTTAGAATCGTGTAAAATCGAGAACGAGAAATTGAGAGCAGAACTAAATTCACAAGGAAAAAGGAAAATAAATGAAGTTCCAAAATGGATTCTAAAGGCTAAAACTAAAAATACTGAAGACCTAGGATACATTAAGAATAAAAATGGAAAAAGGTTTACGTTGAACTTCCTAGTAGTAAAATCTGTTCCTTTTGTGGCAAAACTGGGCACCTGAAATCTCAATGTTTAAAAAGGGAACAGTACAACAAAACGAACCACATTTATATCGATCGCATATGGATTAAGAAATATGATTCATGCTTAATCGACAAGGAACCCAAAGATGACTAGGTTCCTCGCTCTAACAGTTAGTTCGTTTTGCAGGTTCCAGTGAGGGGGAACAGCTCATGGTATCTCGACAGTGGTTGTTCCAAGCACATGACAGGTGATAAAACAAAATTTCTCTCACTTGAAGCCTATGATGGAGGAACTGTGACCTTTGGAGACAATATGAAAGGCGAAATTATTGCCAAAGGAAAAGTAGGAAGGTCAAGTTCCCATGCAATTGACAATGGATTTTTAGTCGAGAATTTAAAACATAACTTGTTGAGTATCTCTCAATTTTGCGACAAAGGTAACTTTGTAATCTTTACTTCTGAAAAGTGCATTATTTCTAGGAATGAGTATGACACAGGAGACATTGTTCTGGAAGGAATCCGAAAAGGGAACACTTATGTTGTGGACCTCCACACTGTTCCCAAAGCCAGTTTAACATGTCTTAGCGTTATAGAAGATGACCCTCTTCTTTGGCATAAACGTTTAGGTCATGCTAGTTTTTCATTACTTAATACTCTACGATCAAAAGACCTAGTAAGAGGATTATCGTCCCTTAAATTTCAAAAAGATGAAGTTTGTGATCCTTGTGCCAAAGGAAAACATGTAAGGTCGTCCTTTAAACCTAAAAATGTTGTGACCACCTCAAAGCCACTTGAATTAATTCATATGGATCTTTGTGGACCTATGAGAATCCAAAGTCGCAGTGGAAAGCGATATGTGTTTGTTATAGTTAATGATTACAGTAGATTTACATGGACCTTATTTTTAACCAGCAAAGACGAGGCCTTTGATGAATTTGTTGCTTTTGCAAATAAAATTCAAAAATCTAGTAACAATCAACTTGTCCACATAAGACCAGATCATGGTAAAGAATTTGAAAATTCAAGGTTTATGGATTATTGTAATGAGCATGGTATAAGTCACAATTTTTCCGCACCTAGGACACCACAACAAAATATTTTGGTGGAACGTAAAAATAGAACATTAGAGGAAATGGCTAGAACCATGTTGATTGCTAGTGGTCTCCCTAGAAACTTTTGGGCTGAAGCTGTTACTACTGCATACTATATTTTGAATCGTGTGTTAATTAGACCAATCACTTCTAAAACCACCTATGAATTATTTAAATGCATTAAACCAAATATTTCGTATTTTCGTGTGTTTGGATGTCGATGCTTTGTTCACGTAAATGGAAGACAAAATACAAGAAAGTTTGATGAAAGAAGTGATGAGGTAGTATTTCTTGGCTACTCATCCCATAGTAAAGCTTATAGAGTCTATAACAAGAGAACCATGAGTGTTGAAGAATTTATTCACATTATTATTGATGAAACTAACTTTATGACAAGTGAACAAGAAACAGGTGATTTTAAGATAGGTCTTGTTAATCTAGAAGATGATGAAAGCGTACATAAAGAGCAAGATCAAGAAGTAAATGAAGAGCTGCAGGTTCAAATTGAAAATGTAGAACCTAATCAAGAACAGGAAGAGAAAGGTGTTCCTGATCCAGCTGCTCCCAGAGTAGAACAAAATGAACAAAGTGAAGCTGAACAAAATGTCAATCAAGTCAGTGAGCTTGTTCCCACAACTGTCTCTTGTCTCCATAAGAGACTTTGTGCCTAAGCCGTGAAAACAACAAAAGTCACATCCACTTGACTTGATCATAAGTGACATAATCAAAGACACACAGACCAGATCCCAGATAAGAAACTTTTGTGCACACTTTGCATTTCTCTCAATGTTGGAACCCAAGAATCACGAAGAAGCATTACAAGACTCAGATTGGGTCGTTGCAATGCAAGATGAACTAAATGAATTTGAAAGAAATAAAGTGTGGCACTTGGAACCTAAACCCAAGAATAAAAAGATAATTGGTTTAAAATGGGTTTTTAGAAACAAGCTGGACGAGCATGGAATAATAGTAAGAAACAAGGCAAGGCTAGTGGTGAAAGGATACAATCAATAGGAAGGTATTGACTATACATAAACATTTGCTCCCGTAGCAAGGTTAGAGGCTATTAGAATTCTAATTTCATTTGTTGCATTTATGAATTTTAAGTTATATCAAATGGATGTGAAATGTGCTTTCTTGAATGGTTTTCTAGAAGAAGAAGTCTTTGTGGAACAGCCACCTGGCTTCGAAAATCCATCTTCTCTATATCATGTCTATAAGCTTGATAAAGCTCTTTATGGGCTCAAACAAGCTCCTAGAAAATGGTACGAGAGATTGTCTAAATTTTTGATTGAAAATAACTTTATTAGAGGTAAAATTGATAAGACCTTATTCTTTAAGAATAGAGGTTCAGATATTTTAGTTGTGCAAATTTATGTTGAAAATATTATTTTTGGAGCCACTAATGAATCATTATGTAAAGAATTTGCTGACCTAATGAGTGCTGAATTTGAAATGAGTATGATGGGAGAATTAAATTTCTTCCTTGGTTTGCAAATTAAACAAACGGCTAACGGTATTTTTATCCATCGACAAAAATACATTAAAGAACTTCTAAAGAAATATGGTCTAGATAATGCTAAAACAAACCACACACCTATGGCTACTAATATTAGACTAGATGAAGATTCGAATGGTATAAATGTCGACCAAACTATGTATAGAGGTATGATAGGACGTTTGTTATATCTAACTGCTAGTAGACCAGATATCTCGTTTAGTGTTGTCTTGTGTGCTAGATTTCAATCAAATCCCAAGGAATCACATCATACAACAGTGAAGAGAATTCTAAGATATCTAAAGGGAACAGATGACTTGTCCCTATTTTATCCCAAAAGTGATGTCTATGATTTGAAAGGTTATTGTGATGCAAATTATGCAGGAGATCTTGTGAATAGAAAAAGTACTTCAGGTATGGTACAATTTCTTGGCTCATGTTTAGTATCTTAGTGTTCCAAGAAACAAAACAAAGTTGCTCTATCCACCGCTGAAGCTAAATATGTGGCAGCAGCAGCTTGCTGTTCCCAAATGCTTTGGATAAAACAACAGCTAAGAGATTTTGGTATTAAATTTGAATGCGTTCCTATTTATTGTGACAATACTAGTGCCATATGCATATCAAAAGATCCCGTGCATCATTCTAGAGTTAAGCATATACATATACGACATCATTTTCTTAAGGATAATGTTAAGCATAAAAGTATCATTGTTAAACATGTCAATACAGATGAGCAAGTTGCAGATATAATGACTAAACCACTTCCAAAGGAACAATATGAAAAGATGAGGTTGGAACTAGGTATGATCAAGCTCCACTAAAGTTTAATGCTAGCACTCCTCCTCAAAGCAACGTGAAAATTGGAAGGGTTAGATCATCCACAACAATCATGATTGAGAAATCAATTATTGCAAGATTTAGGTACGCAACTATCTTTAGTACGTGCCATGAATGTTTTCTTGAATGCATGCTTAACTGATTAGACCAAAGTAGCATATGTTTATTTTATGTGATATTGTCCTCATATTAAAAACGAAAAAAAAAACCGAGAACATTTGTTTTCTTAATTTTATTTTCAAAATTTTCTTTATTTTTCTTTTTCCACAAATTCCAACAATTTATTTTTATTTTTCTTTTTCGGATGGTCAACTTAAATTATAAGTAGAAGACGGATCATCGTAGTGTTTCGAAAAAACGTAATTACCCGCATTAATTCAACGAATATACCCGCGAACTTTTCGTTACACTCCTCGTTCACACGCTATAAACTGATCCAAGAAGTAGTACAAACCTTTCAATAACCGTCCACTCACACACTTAAATACCCACTCTCTCACGTCCCATCAATCACTCACACACCCCATCACTCCAGCAAAACTGACGTACTACTCATTACTAAACCCTCTTCAAAACCGTCAACACCCATTCACTCTTTCACTCCTTCATCTTCACTTCATTCATCAACCATGAAAACCCCCAAATCTTCTTCATCAAGCAAGACCATGAAAGGAAAAACTCCAAAGTTCATACAACCTAAATCACTTCAAGTAATTCATCCCTCACCATCAAGAGATGCACCACCGTCATCTTCACAAGAACAAAAATCACCCACGTCAAAGGCCATGCATGCCGGAACAAAAAGACCACACTCTAACCCAAAAGGGATTTCTTCATCCAGACCCATAAAGAGGACCAAGCAGCTAGACCCAAATAGTGCTGAGGAAATCTCCAAAGAAATGTCTGTTGGATTTGGATTTGATAAATACTGGTATGAATCAAACCCTTTCCCTCAATGACATGTGATTCTAAATAATCAAGGGTGGGAAGTTTTGATGTATGACTACTCATGCAATTCGATTTACCCAAATCTTATGCGTGAATTTATTAAAAAAATTTCAATTGAAAATCGGGTTTGTTCAAGCACAGTGAAAGAAATCAAGATTGAGTTTATTAGTCTTATGTTGGGGGAATGGTACAATGTTCCTGCTGTAGAGTTCGATACATATTACGTAGGGTCAAAGATTGTCTTTTCCGGGGTAAATGAAAAGACTGTGTTGAAATTTTTAGGAATCAATGACAAAAAACGTTTAAGCCACAACTCTTTATCACCACTGCACAAGCTGTTGTATAACATTGCTCGAAGATTTAGTTTGCCTCGCAATTCCAAGCATAGCGAAGTAAACCTTCGTGGTGCTACATTGATTTATTGTTTGGCTAACCACATTAAAATCAATTTTCCTTCGTTGATGATATCACATTGGCTGACTGTATAGAGAAGCGTTGTACGGTAGGGTATGGAAGTTTGTTGACTCATGTTTTTAAGAAATTCGGTGTTCCTTTAGATGGCCTAGAATTCCCAATGAGTGCCAATAACAAAATAGGTGCAAAATGCCTAAACAATTTGCATCTAAAATTAAATGAAAAGGGGATTCTAGAGGATGCTGTAGAGGAAGTAGAGGATGTTACTTCGGATGATGAGAAGGTAGAAGAAGAAAAGGAAGAGGAAGAAAAAATAGAAAAAGGAGAAGAGAGGGAAGAAAGAGAGAAAGAGGTTCAGGAAGCTGTTCCCTCTGCCAGCACTGAACAGGCAGAGGTTACTAAGGAACAAGGGGAAGTATTAAGTGAGGGGGAAGCTTCTAGAGAAGGGGAAGGTGAAGAAATGGAGGAAGAACATTCCGATGAAAGTTCTGGTGATGAGGAGGTTGCTATGCCAGTTGAGGAGGAGTCTGTGCTGACTCCAAGAAAGAGCAGCAGGCTGGCCTCAAAACGTCCTGTTAGTTTGGATGACAAAATCACCTCACATCCTACCAAAAGCCTACAAATGCCCCTCCTTCACCGAAACCAGCCACACCTCCACCACCACATGTACCATCACCACCACCATCACCTATACCTACTACTCCACCACCATTCACCTCACACGTTTCACCTCCACACACTTCACCTGGTTTTGATACTAACCCCTCCACTGTTCCTTCTGCTACCCTTGATTTTATTCTCTCCAAGTTTATTGATTTTCAGTCTCAACTCTACGCTTTTTAAGATGAAGTTCGTGTCTCACTTGCTTCCATTACTGATCAGCTGTCCCAGATGGAGTCCCGTCTTGGAGTAAAGCTTGACACAGTTGAAGTGCAGACAAATTTCGTTGATGAGGAGACTGCCACTTGATCCTTTCTTCTGCTCAATTAATCAATCTATGTAGTTTGTTGGCCACACCGTATGTCTTTAAACAATCAAACAATATTTTGTCTTTTATTTTGAGTACCAGCTGTGTAACACCCCAAGATTTTCTGACTTTATTAATTAATATTTTAATAACTTTTGGAGGATTTAATATTATATTAAATTAAATTTTTTTTTTAATTTTTTTTTAATAAACTTCTTTTTTATATATACGAATTTAAATGCTAACTTATATATTAAAAATATATTTTTGCGATTTCTAAAATAAAGAAGTTCGAATCAAAATGATTATTTTATTAAAATGTATGAGCACACGAAGATGACTTTCTTAGTTAGGTTTTTCAAGCAGGTGAATCTAGAAAAAAAATAATTAAATAAATAAATAAAACAAAAGGATGAGTTAGGTTTTTTTTTTTTTTTTAAAATAGTAATAATGATAATAATAAGAAGGAGGAAGAGGGGTAGGAAACCCTATTTGTTTTTGCACATAGCCGTCACCTTCCTCATCTTCTCTCATTCTCACTCATGGCTCACACCAAGCCCGCAGCCGCGCTCCACCGTGAACAGCCACAGCAGCACGGGCCGCACTCCTCCCTCTCCCACGCACAGTGACGGCCAGCAGCACCTTGTGTCCCACCCGCTGCTGCCGCCAGTTCCTGGCTGGATTGGGGGCCTCTCTCCAGCCGATTTTGGGTTCCTCCACCACCTTCACAAGCTTCACTCTCCTCATCACTTTCCTTACTAGTCTTATCTTGGTGAGCCATATCCTCTTCTCCTATTTAATTCCTCCTTCTTGCAAGTGAAATTTATAAAGTTTATAAGAAAAGTGTTGAACTTTATATGATTGTCATTGAATCTTGTTATGGGTGAGAATTTAATTGATGATTTAAGTGTACTTGTGAATTAGATTATAGAAATATGAATAAAAAGTGTTGAACCTTGTATTGCTTTCATTGAATCTTTGTGTGGGTAATAAAAATCAAGTGTAGTGAATATTAACTTTATTATACATAAATTGGGTAATTAGTTCAAGTATTGAAGTTAGATTCATTTGGGTTATCTTTAATTTCTAATTCATGTGGTAGTATTTGATTAGTTATTACAATTTGGGGTTTTGATTCACCTTCAAAGTTTAAAAGCAAAGTTTTGGAAAGAAAAAAAAAATTCAGATTCTGTTCTTCCTGTTCTTGGCTGATTTCGAGCCTCTTCAGGGCATTTTTAGGTTTTGGTTTCTTCATAAGATTTGTAGAGCTCGAAGTCTCGGTCGCGTGGGCACTTGAATCACCCCAAAATGATTTCTTATGAGAGACGTATGCCCAAAATACTAGCAGACTGTCATGAAAATCGAAAATAGTCAATTATGAGTTTAATTGTTCAAATGGGGATTTCAATTGGATATTCCTTCAATCAAGTATTTGCGATTATTTTATGTTTCTTTATTCGGTTATTATGGATGGTATGAATTGTTGGGTATTATTGATAGTGATGATTGTAGTGACTATGAAAGTGATTTTTGGTCTAAATTGAAAATAATACTTGCTAGTTGTTTTGGGTTGATTGTTGTAAATTACAAATACCCTTATTAGGATGTTATTTAAGTCATAATGCATGATGTTAGAAAGCTAAGAGCACGATATCTACTCTTCGTCGATGGTTGCTTAAGTTACTTGACTTGTTTTGATTATAGTTCTTTCTATCGTTGTATAAGTGTTGTGTTAAAAATTGTAAGGCTTAGTTGTGATTGGTTATTTTTAGGTAACGCGAGCCGATATGTACAAAATTGGTTAATATAAAGATACGATTCACATATACTTTTACTTTTAAATTGATGGAAGGACTCATGTTGTGTTGAGTTAATAATTTTGACTTGTACTGAATGTGTTATGTGCGTGCTAGAGTGATCGAAAACTCATGTTGAATGGGTGATAGCGGTTACTTTGGTATTTAGTTGGCTTGGCAAAGTAGTTAAGGCGACTTATTTTAAGGCCCTTAGTTCCATTGATAACTCTTTTGGTCTTTTCCCATCTCATAAGAGGAAGGTAGAACTTTAATTGGATGATTTTTGTGACTTTTATTAGTGCGGTGGAGCTTACAGTGCATTACGCGTAATTAACTCTTGCATGCATCTTGCATTGTATATTTACCGATATTGAATTGTTTTAAAACATATAATGTACATTATCTATGAATCGTCGTCGAATGAAATATCAAATTTATTGATTATATGATTTTCAAGTTTACTAGTAGAGAACAATGCTAGTATGCTAATTTTTTTAAATTTTCAAATGTATTTCGATTCCCTTGTTAGTAAGATTGGTTAATAATTGGTTGAAAGGGAGCGAATCCCTTATTAATGATATTGTTTATTGTAAGTTTGAATAGTGAATGGTTTTCGTATTGATGAGATTTATTTTTAAGGAATCCCCTAGTGATGGAGTAAAAAGCTATTGGTATGAATGAGAATAATTCTCTCATTGATGAGTTTGACTTATGTTATGGGTCCCTTTTTAATGGGTTGATTATTTTAAGGGATTAATGATGGAGAAGAAAGTTGTTGGTTGTAATGGGAAGGAGTTTTTTATTGACAAGATAGCAGATTTATTCGATTACTGTGACTCCACTAGATTGGTACCCCAGCTGGATTAGTTCCCGGAGGCATGGACCATCTATATATGGTCGCTGTACGGGGGTATGATCATACTTTTCCATTGGTTGCCGGCATGGCCGTCACCGTCCTTGGCTGAGGTGTTGCCATGTAGGTCTTGCAAACCCCAATATGGTGGCCTCTATTCACATAGGAGGATATATGAAATCAATAGAGAAATAGAAAATTGTGAAGGCATTGAGAAGTACATAGAAGTGGAAAATAGTGGAAGTAGATACTTATGCATTGGAGTGTCTTTTCTCCCCTGTTTCGTTGAATTGATTGTTGGTTACATATATAACTTGTCGTTAGTTACTGACGTGTACTGTTTGCTTCCTTGTTGATGGCTTGTCTTTGATGGCCCTGCTATGACACGTTGGTCTATGACTTTACGTTGAGCAGCAGGGGTATCATAGATAGATCTTGCAGGTTTTGGAGTTTCCTCGCATTGCATATGGGGGGGATTGAGTGAGAATCTTGACACGTGCCATGTTCAAACTATTTTTGACGCTACACGTGTTTTTGAATTGAATTTGTATATGTTTTTGGTTGAGGCGCATGTCCTCCTTTTTTTGTATATGTCATCTCCGCTGCATAGTTTATAAATTGTATGGTTTTAAAAAGTCTAGTTAGTTCAAACGCAAGCGCTGACACCGGAACCACGATCCATGCTTGGCATGTTGATTTCTGAAGCCGGCCATGAATCGTTCTGCCGTGATATAGTTTTGATAGGCCGTGATGCCTTTACTTTATTAGATTTTAAATAACTTTTGATTTCTATAAAAGACGGACAGTTTTATGGTAGATGCTGCAGAAATTGCCACTCATATCTTTAAAGTTAATCTTTAACGTTTATCAAAATTCTTTTCCTTTTTCTTTTATGTAACACCCGAATTTCCTCCCGTCCTTTACAGTTTTGGTTTCTTTTAAAGGGTCGGAAATTCAGGGGTGTTACAAGCTGGGTACGCCAAGTTGTAATATTTTTTGTTGTTGCAAAATTTATGCTACTGCTTTCTTTCAATCCACTATTTCTAATGGTCTATCATGTTTAATTGCTGTATATCTTGATAATGTTATGGTATTTGCTGAGTTGTTTGCTGCTTATTATCTCTATTTGACTAATGCTTGCCTTAGTGCTGTGGTTTGATTAAACCAATCCTGTTTGATTGATGTCAAAAGGGGGAAGAAAGCAACAAACTTAGAGGACTTGTGAACTTGTGAAACCATAGTTATACTTTGCTCTGATTTATTATACCTTACTATCTCTAATAATTGAATGCAAATGCTATTTCTGTTTTGTTTTAAATATTACTTTAGTTTGAATTAAATATTTGCGATATTAAAGTTAATTCAAGTCATGCTCTGATATTGATATTACTATGACTTGTGTTCATATGTTTACTTAGATATTACTGTTTTGTATTACTGTCTCTTTGTTTTGTTTCAATTAGAAATTACTAAATTTTGCTAAATGTTTGCTTTACTAAATGTTTGCTTTTTGCTTATCACATAATCACTGATGCTCTGATAAGTTTAATCTAAAATTCACATAAGTATAGAATTGATACTTAAGTTGTTATGTTTATTATTTTTGGAAAAAGGATAATTTTAAAGACATAAGCTTTGTTCCATACACGCTAAATAATACTCCCTCCTATTCACCCTACTTGTCCCATATACCTTTTGCACATATGCCAAGGCAACATTTTAATATTAAATATCTTTAATTGTGCATGATTAAAAATTATAAAAATTTGATATTAATAATCTTTGCATTGAGACGAATAAAATAAGATCCCACATGACCATATTTTAACTTATAGATTAAGAGCGTGATACAAATTAAGAGTGATTAGTGAATAGTAACAAAAAAGTAAATGGGACAAGTAGGAAGAATAGGAGGGAGTATGTTTTTAAAATATAATCTTAGAGTAAACCGTTTTAATAGATGCTTGGTAATTATATTATAATTTGATTTACTAAAGTTTACTTAGAGTTGCTTCAGATCTCTAGCATGCTCTATTTTATTATTTTACTCTATTCTTATTAAGTTTGTTTACAAAGTTTGCCATTGTCAAAACGGGGGGAATTTGTTGGCCCAATCGAGTTTTGATGATGACTTCATGATTTATAAACAAACAAGTTTTAGAGATTGTTTTGTAGGTCGAATATCCGATTTGTTAAAGTCGTCGATGACACCTAAAAGACTTGTTTAAAGAATATTGCACTTGTCAAAGTCAAAGTCAAAGTCAAAGTCAAAATAGTCAGTCTTGAAATTCATATGGAAAGTCAAAAGGGAAATTGATCTCTACTGTTCCAAGAATTGATAAACTGAAATAAGAGCTGATGGAGACAGTGCAGTGTTCCCAACGAAAAAGGTCTCGAGAAGATAGTCAACTAAAGAAACGAAGGAAAATTAGTTTTTGTTATTTTTAGTTGATTGTACGGTTAAATACTAGATAATTGCATAAGATCTTAATTGGCAAATTAATTAAAATAAATCTAATGATTGAGAATAAGTCTCCTTATTTCTCTCCACAAAAATAGGGAAAAAGCTAGGGTATATTTGAATAAGTCTTCAACTTACTATTATTAGCTAATCATTAACTAATTGTAACCGTATGAATTGGAGTAACCTCCAAGGTAATTCTCCACATTCCCACATCTTAGAATAGATCATGGATGAAATACACGGTCTATCACATATAAAAGAAAAATTTATAACCGGCTAATAAGGTGGTATTGTCCCTAACCGAAATAATCTAGAGAGATCACCAGAGTGAGAAAAATATTCATTCTTTCATATGCCAATTAATTCTTAATATTTTTCTTATGCAATATTTTAGTCTTTATCCATTCTAGAGAAAATTACTTGTAAGGCTTTTTGAGTGTTTGTAAATTAGACTTGGGGAAGTCTAAGGGGAAACGAGAGAAAGAAGAGAAGAGAAAGAGAAGGAGAAAGTGTAGAGAAGAGGCCTAGAAGAGAAGAAGAAGAGAATTGTTTTATTTAATTGTATTGATTGCCTAAAACATAAAGAGAAGCTTAAAATCCCGAGTTGTTGTGGTTTTCTTTCTATTAGGCCTAGAAAGTTTCCACGTAAAAATCCTTGTCTCCATTTTTACTTTCTTGCTTTTTGTTTAAGTAGTTTTATAAAGTATAAATTTCAAAACAGGGCAAAAATACTCAAAAGAGCAATACAACAATGCACCCCCCTCTTGTTGCATTCATAATCTCTAAGCGTTTCTACAGATTGCATCTAAAATTCTTTAAAGTGATCACTTATAATTTTAAAAGAATCAATTATAATTCAAAGTGATTACTTATAACTTTAGACTAATCACTTTAAGCGGTCAAAATTATTTAAATTGACCTGAGCGCTATAAACTTTAATACTTATTTAGTAGTGGTAATTCACAAAAAATAAACATTAAGACTTTAATTCTCAAAATTACATTAACTTAAAGACTATAATTTCCAAATTATTTTTTCTTTCTCCCATATCCAACTCACATATAATCAATCACCTTGTGACCTTATTGTGACGTGTCTTCTCCTAGCCATCAAGCATCCTAAGTCCACACGTAGCACTACATTTCCAAGCTTTTACCTACTTATTTTAAATGACTAATATCCATTATCCATGAGAATAAGAAGCACTACAAAATAATGAAAATTATAATAATAAAAATAATGAAATAGTAAACGTGGCTTATGTACCAATCTTAGGTCTAGTAGTTAAACATACGTTTCTGAAAATCCAAACTAGTGTAAAATCTCGTTTATACGTCAACTTTTAAAAGAAATATTAGCTTCCTTATTTGTAGCTCTCTTTTTGGCATAAGTTTGTTAGTTAATGAAACCATAGGTATAGAATAAAGTCAAGTTATATCATCCACTTTTTAGGTTGTCATTGCCTACATATATGTATTGCTCTATTTAAATGGCATGTGCATCCATCATTTTCTAACGAAACAAATTACAATGCCTCTTTTTAGTTGTGGCTTATGTGGCAATATTCACTCGTATTTAAACTTTTTCTCTTGTCTTGATCATGACACTATTTAATTATTACAATTTAAAGTTATGAAATAGTTGCTAGGATCGATACGATGTTGAGAACTTTGATGAACGATAGAAAATGCAATGAACTAGCAAATTTAAGAACGAAAACCTATATTGCAAAATTGACACAATGATTTAAGGAGGTTCGCTACGTCCTCTGTGGTGTGTAGTTGCTTGTTTGTATTATTTCAATGATAAAACACTTTTACAATGAAGTATTACAATTGAGTAAGAGATAAACAAAAGGCTATGTGTTTAGGCTTAGGGATTTGTGTTTATGTGTTTGGATGATCATACAATGTCTCTATTTATAATTCTAGAAGCTCTAGGAGTTACACATGATTAATACAATGAGTAAATAGCATAGTTAACACCATTTATCAGCTGTGTTGAATGAGTTGTAACTCCCCCCAAGCATTTGATCCGTCAAAAACAACATCTTATGCTGTCAGAAGAACCACTCGACTGGTCGAGCAGACCAGAGGGGTCGAGCGGAAGATCAGTAGCCTCTGAAAACATTCTGTCTTGCTGCTCGATCAAGCAGAGGAGTTCGCTCGGTCGAGCGAGCATCAGGTAGCTTTTGGCAGACTTCTTGACTTCCCACATAAAAAAGTATCTCTTCATAACATCATAACTCATCATAACACCCATAATTAAGTGTCCACTCAAAACACCAATTAAACTCTACATTCAAACACACATTAAGACTCCATCTTAACACACCCATTAACTCAACCATAGGATTCCATCCTACTCATGAATACACACACATACACATGTGCACTCAAGTCACATTCACAACAATCTCCACCTTGGCTTGAGTTCACCCAAGTGAAAAACATCAATCCACTTCATCTTAACAAAAATACAAAAACAAGCTTAAAATTAACATACACACCTAGCTCAATGCCCCAAAAGAAGGGCATTAAGTCAAGCAAGGAGCTAGTCCAACCAAGTCAACACACAATTCAAACTTGGTTGTAGGCAATGGTTTAGTCATCATGTCGGCCGGGTTTTCACAACTATCAATTTTCTCCAAGATGACCCTTTTTTGCTCTACCTCATCTCGGATGAAGTGATATTTGATATCAATGTGTTTGGACCTTCTATGAAACATATTTTGATTTTTAGCCAAGTGAATTACACTATGGCTATCACAATGCACACTTATCGAACACACCTTATTGCACATTTCACCAACAAGACCTTTGAGCCACTTTGCTTCTTTAAATGATTCGGCGGCGGCTATGTACTCCGCTTCGGTTATTGAAAGGGCAACCACATCTTGCAAAGATGATTGCCAACTAATCGCCGAAACACCCAAAGTGAACACGAGCCCACTTGTAGACTTCCTATTATTAAGATCACCACCATAATCCGAGTCACAAAATCCAGTTAGCTCGCTTGAATCCTTCCCATACATGAGACAAACATTAGAAGTACATTTTAAATACCTCAATAACCACTTAAGTGTCTCCCAATGTCCCTTACCCGGATTAGACATATATGTACTTACCATACTCACCGTATGAGCAATGTCGGGTCTAGAACATACCATGGCATACATGACACTACCAACGGCACTACTGTACGAAATTCCTACCATTTGCTTTTCTTCCGCCTTTGTTTGTGGACATAACATTTTGGACAATTTGAAATGAGAGGCAAGAGGAGTAGACACACCTTTAGCATCTTCCATGGAGAAGCGTTGCACAACCTTCTCTATATACTTCCTTTGGCTAAGGTACAAGATACCCTTAGCCCGATCTCTCAAAATCTCCATCCCAAGAATTTTCTTGGCTTCACCAAGATCCTTCATATAAATTCACTTGAAAGCAACACTTTCAACTTCTCCACCTCAAACAAAGAGCTACATGCTACCAACATATTATCAACATATGAAAGCAAATACAACAAGGAACCATTTTCAATTTTCTTATGATACACACAACTATCATAAGAACTTCTAACAAAATCATGTGAGATCATGAAAGAATCGAACCTCTTGTACCATTGCCTAGGCGATTGCTTCAACCCATACAACGATCTCTTCAACCTACACACATGACCTTCTTTACCGGCAACCTCAAAAACCTTCTGGTTGCTTCATGAAAATTTCTTATTCAAGCTCACCATGAAGAAATGTCGTTTTCACATTCAATTGATGCAACTCCATATCCTCCATCACAACCAAAGCTAAAAGAGTTCTAATAGAAGAGTGTTTAAAAATGGGAGAAAATACCTCATGGAAATCGACACCCTCAGTTTGAGAGTATCCATTTGCAACAACTCTAGCTTTTTAGATGGAAGGAACACCACTAGAAGGACCCTCCTTCCTCTTGAATATCCACTTGCTCCCCACGATCTTCTTTTTCTTTGGTGCTTTAACGATATCCCAAGTTTTATTCTTGGCAAGTGATTCCATCTCTTGCTTCATGGCTATCAACCAATTGCTTGAGTCTTTTGAGGCCATAGCCTCCTTGTACATACTTGGTTCATGCAACCCTTCGACTTCGCTAGCAATGTTGAAAGCATATGCAACATAATCACACTCTTCAATGCACCTCCTTGGAGCCACGATCTTCCTTCTTTGCCTTGTAGTGGACAAGGGATGAGACCTTTGTTGAACATCATTAATATTATCACCTTCTTTAATATTGGGAGGTTGAACCTTCTCTTGTGCATTATTATCAATTAAAACATCATTTACCTCATTTTCAATGGGCTTTTCTACACTAGAGACTAACATGTTTTTTTCATCAAATACAACATCACTAGAGGTAATTATTCTTTTTGATTCATTACACCACACCCTATACCCCTTTACACCCACTCCATATCCCATAAAAAACATTTTCTAGCCCTAGGTTCAAGTTTGCCATCATTTACATGAATATAAGCAGGACAACCAAAAATTTTAAGACTAGAATAATTTACTGGAGTGTTGTACCATACTTCTTGAGGCGACCTGAATTTCAAGGCGGTATGAAGTGAGCGATTGATCAAATAGCATGTCGTAGCCACTGCTTCGTCCCAAAATTGCTTCCCCAAGTTAGCTTGGTTTAGCATAGATCGAGCCCTCTCCAACAATGTTTTATTCATCCTCTCCGCAACACCATTTTGTTGAGGACGCCCTACACAAGTTCTATGTCTAACAAATAGCACAATATTGAAGAAATTTACCATCAAAAAAATTCAAGACCATTATCGGTTCGCAAGGTCTTGATACTCTTACCAGTCTTCTTTTCAATCATTTTCTTCCAATCAAAGAAAACATCAAAAACTTCATTTTTATGTTTAATAAAATAACACCAAACTTTTCTTGAGAAATCATCTATAAACGTCAACAAGTAATTACAACCACTAAGAGGGCTTTCTTGAACGCCCCCACAAATCAGAATGAATATAGTCAAGGATTCCCTTAGTGTTGTGTATAGCGGCTTTGAAACTAACCTTTTTGTGTTTCCCATAAACACAATGTTCGCAAAACCCAAGATTCTCGAACTTTTTGCCATCAAATTAACCTTTTTTAGAGAGTTCAAACATACCTCTTTCTCCCATGTGACCAAGTCTCAAGTGCCAAAGTTTAGTCTCCTCATCGAACATTGTGCTAGTGGAGACAATTGCCGTGCTGGAGATAGTTGAACCATCAAGAGTATACAAACTCCCATTCATCTTCCCCTTCAACACTACAAGTGACCCTTTAGCAACCTTCATGACTCCACCTTTACAAGTGATTCTACACCCGATCTTATCAAGAGTACCCAAAGAAATGAGATTCTTTTTCAAACTCGGAACATACCTTACATCGGTCAAAGTGCGCTCCATTCCATCGAACATTTGCATTTTCACGTTCCCAATTCCGACCACCTTGCAAGTTGTATTGTTTCCCATGGTCACATTTCCCCCATCAATACTTTCAAGAGGTTGGAAGAAAGTTTTTTTGGGAGTCATGTGGAATGTGCACCCCGAGTCAAGAATCCATGCATCATGATCTTTGTACCCATGTGTGGCTACCAAAACACCACCATCATCTCTATCATTAACGTAACTAGCATTGGCATTGCTAGCTCTGTCCTTAGCCCCATTTTTATTGTTTTTCTTTTTCCATTTTCAAAAATCCTTCGTGATCTGGCCTTTAAGCTTCCAATAGTTGCAAGTCTTGTTTTTGTTATTAGGCCCCCGTGACTTCGATCTACCTTTACCCTTGTTTCCACTCCAACTAGTGGAACCTTTCTCTTGTGTCCTTCCCCTTAAAAACAAACCATCACCCGAACCATTTTGAGGCTTTTGTGACAATTGAGTATCGATGAGGTCTCTTTGTGTCAAAGCATTTTTAACATCATCGCTACTCAAATTATCTCTACCATAAAGTAGAGTTTCTCTAAAAATTTTATAAAAGGGAGGTAGAGAACATAAGGGGTAAATAGCAAAGTCTTCATCATCAAGCTTGACATCAATGTTTTGTAAATCCATAACAATGGAACAAAACTCATCTAAGTGAGGTTTCAAGGATTTACCTTCCTCCAAGTGTAGATATATAGTAGAGTCTACTCTTCCAAAGTAGCATATTGGTGACACTCTTGGCCATATAGAGTGACTCCAATTTCTCCCATATCGCCTTGGTTGTTGTCTCCTAAACAAGCTCTCTTAGCACTTCATTGGAAAGGCATAATTAAATTGCCGAGAGCGCTTTTGAATCGAGCTCTTCCCATCTTGTCGTGGTCATACCTTCCAGCATTTTCTCTACACCATCAATGGCCTTTTGCATGCCATTTTGGATCAAAATGGCCCTCATTTTGACTTGCCATAAGCCAAGATTCACACTTCGATCAAACTTCTCAATGTCTAGTTTCATTGACGACATGTTTCACCAAATAATGACTTCGTTAACACTGTAAGATCAACTTGGCTCTGATACCAATTGAAATAGTTGCTAGATACGATGTTGAGAACTTTGATGAACGATTGGAAATGCAATGAACTAGCAAATATAATAACGAAAAATTAAATTGCAAAATTGACACAATGATTTAAGGAGGTTCACCCAATGATGGCTACGTCTTCCGTGGTGTGTTGTTGCTTGTTTGTATTATTCCAATGAGAAAACACTCTTACAATGAAGTATTACAATTGAGTAAGAGATAAACAAAAGGCTATGTGTTTAGGCTTAGGGGTTTGTGTTTTATGTGTTTGGATGATCATACAATGTCTCTATTTATAGTGTTAGATACTCTAGGAGTTACACATGATTAATACAATGAGTAAATAGCATAGTTAACACCATTTATCAACTGTGTTGAATGAGTTGTAACTCCCTCCAAGCATTTGATCCATCAAAAACACTGGTGAACTCCAAATACATAGTGACCCTTTGCTAGGGTGAACAATTACGAATTGGGTTTTAAGTTGAGGTCTTTGTGACTAAATACTTCAATGAATACACTAAAAGTTAATGCAAGTAATTCAGTGATGACGAGCAATAATACATATTCGTTACCCTTTTATTGAAGAGTACCGGTTGATTTTATAGTGGATAAACGTTGTTGAGAGGAGGAAACCTGGGATGATAATTGAGAAAGAAAAGATGTAATAGAAAATCAGTTTCGCCTTTTTAAAAAAACTAACAGATGGAGAATGGAGGGAAATAAATTGGTGTTTCTCATGCTAAGTGTGACATGTGGAAGAGAAAAAGAGAGTGGTTATAATTTTTGGCAGGTTAATAAATAATTCTTTGATTATAGGGATTAAAGTGGATGGTCTTAATGGAGAAACTAAAAGGAATTTTAATAAAGTATCGCGTGAGATAGGATGGAGATGAAAGAGGGGTTAGCAGGAGATATTTCGTTCTTAAGGGTTCTAATTCAATATAGATAAACAATATAAACTAAAAAATCCGAATTTTCAAAGAACACTTGTGTGTTTTGCGAAGACTCACTAAAACGGACGATTGTACAAGGAAACGTTGAAATTGCGATCGACTACTACCTCTCATGAATAGTCGAGAACTCGACCAAACATAGCTCGACGAAAAACAGTGTGCACGTAAAACCAAACAAATTTAACATCACAACACGATAAGAACCGATGGAAAGTGCATTCTACGATGAAGATGGGGAGGCTATTGCAATCGAAGAAAATGTATCCTATGAATCACTTTGCAATTTTTCAAGCTACTTCAACAGGTAGAGGACCTCAATATTGTCAATCAAAAAGATGATGAATACGTTGATGATAAGTTTGTACTCTCCGATCCGAAGACGAAGAAACTTAAGATGCGAGGCTGTAGCGGTCCAACATTATTATAGTCATGATTATATTTCATTTTATTAATAATTTTTAATTAATTAAGTATGCAAGTATGACGACACTTAAGTTATTACTTACATGGATTATGTATTTTTTTCTCTAGATATAAGATAATTAAAATTTTTGAATTAAAATAATAATATGAACATTAGTAAAAATTATTATCAAAATAATAATATAGAAATTAAATAATATTCTCTCCTATTCACCTTCAGTGTCTCATCTTTTTAATGAGTCAAGTCAATTTAAATGTCAATTTATTTTTTACGAATTACAGCCACTAAAATATCAAAGTTTACAGGTTCATGCCAAAACTTAAAAACTCCAAACACTTAACCTACAATTCCGACCACCAAATTGGTCGGAGTTCTGTGATTTGACCTTGTCCGATCAATTTAGTTTAATTAAGACTTTAGCTACATTTTGTTATATTTATGAGTATTTCACAATATACAATGTATTTATTTCAATCATTAATAAATTAAATTATACTTTCTCCGTTCCATTATTCTTGCTACATTTGACTTTTTATGCAGTCCAATGCGTTATTTTGATCATTTATATATTAATTATACACGTCTAAAAATTATAAAAAATTTAATATAATGAAAGTATGCGATTAGACGATTCAAATAAGATCCCACTTGACTATATTTTTACTTACACATTAGCCACAATATATATAAGCTTGAACGATGAATAGTATCAATAATGGAAATGTAACGAGTATTTCAGAACGGAGGAAGTATACAATAAAAAATTATAATATACCGATTTAATAATAACATAATAATTCGAATCAAATAAAATTTCACTTGACGATATTTTAACTTATAAAATAAAAATAAAATAGTACTACCTCCTATTCATAGAGAATGTGACATTTATTTTTTGACATTATTCACTCATTACTCTTAATTTGTATTTTATTCTTAATTTATAGATTAGAACATAGTCAAGTGAGATCTTGTTTGATTCGTCTCAATGCAAAGATTATAAATATTCACTTTTTATAATATTTCGTTATGTATAATAAGAGATATTAAGCATTAAATAAGTGCATTGAATAGTGTGAAAAAATAAATGTCCCATTCTCTATGAGTACGAGGGAGTACTAGTTTAGAAAAGTGGGGCAAATAATGTGAATTGTTAGGTAATGAGGGAGTAGTAGGAAAGTACAAAGTGGGCATGATTTGGCATCTCAAAACAAAAACGATAGTGTGCCAAGGCCTACCTATGGTCAGAGATTCTTTTGGGCCGTATACAGACTGGCCCATTCATATCAAACAAAAAACATTGTACAGCGACTTTTGTATGACATCGTCTCACCGGGAGACGAGCTCATGCAAAAGGCATATAATGCTAAAAGTTTTTATTGTTGGGCTTATTAATCCAAGTATGGAACACGTTTCATGGTGAGACCATCTCATACAAGAATTTGTGAACATTGTAATAATACTTGCCTATTTTGGGTGTTTGACAAGCTAGAGTACATACAATAAAGTTTTACTAATTTTGTATGACACGATCTCACTAACAGTTGCGTCTTACGTAAGAGCTAAACAACTCATTTAATACATATTATGAGAGTATGATCTCTTTGTTTGAGGTTGACTCACCGAGAGACGGTCTTTTATAAGGGTAGCTCATAAATATTTGTATGAGACAATCTTAATGTGAGACGCGCCTCATATATAGGTTAAATAGCCCAATCATACAAATTATTAACATACAAACTTATTATTTTGATGTCTTCTTACTGAGAAATGGTCTCTTATAAGAATAACTCCATAAAAAACTTGAGATTAAATATTGGAGGGAGAATTTCATTGGTTTAATTTGGTTTAAAGATTAAAGGGTTTCATTATTGTGGAAAATAATAAAATTTGGAGGAAACATTTCCGAGGTTTTATTTTGATTGAGAATTTGGGTTGATTTAAATTTGCATATCAAATATTTTGCATTTTAAATAAAAGCGTATGAGATGTGAGGATCTTATATTGGTTGGAGAATTTTAGAGGATTATTTGATTTTGTACATCAACTATTTTTCATTTGAAATATCAATTTTATGAAGATACTATTTTTTGGGGCGGGTAATATGGGGTTCTATTGTGGCTAGTAAACTTTTACAAGTTTTAATTTTGTTAATTAACTAATACTTTTATTACATTTGAGATAAGATTGATTTATGTGATTTATCTTTGAATAGAGAGGGCTAGATAGATTCCCTTATAAAACACGGATGCTAAAAATATTTATTAATATGAATAATAAAATTGCTTTATTAAATTAATTCAGTTACAACATAAACTTAATTATTAAATCTTTGTATTTGTTATGCCATTAGCAATATCAAAGTGAATAAACATTCTACTATACAATAATATTAAAATATATACTCATAGTAATTATTGATAATTGAGACAAATCAAATATAAAAGTCTTCCACTATGATAATAGGAGGGGGAATTTAGTTGAAAAAATAGCCAACTAAATTAGTTTATTCATTATATGATATGATTATGATTTTTTATTTAAGTTAAAACAAAGATTTACATGTTTGTTATTTTTTTTGGTTGTATAAGGAAATATAATAATTCAATAGATCATCACATGTAACTATAATCAATCAACAAATATTACATATTTTTAAAGAGTTAATTGTTTTCCTAAATATAAAGTCAAATATCAAAAATTTCCCTGTCAATAATAGAAAAGAGCGAGAAAATTTTGATGACAATATAGCACGAGTCACAAGTCATTTCTTCATTAGTATGTTTTATTGATTATTGATTATTGATTGATTGATTATTGATTGATATTATCAATATCAAAGGGAATAAATAATATATATAATACAATAATATTAAAACATATAATAATACTCCCTCCGTTCCTTTTTGTTTTTCCACCTTACTAAAACGGGTAGTTCCATAAGTTTTTCCACTTTAGAATACTTTCCATTTTTGGAAAGTTTTTTTTCCAATTTATACCCCTCAAATACCCTCTTTTATCTTAATGAACCAACTTAATTTCTTTGGATTCTTAAAAAGGGTGTTGGGCTTAGCGTAGGTCATTATGACCTCTGAATGTTTCATTTCTCTTCTTCAATTTTAACCGTTGCTTTCTCTCTCCTCTTTGAGTTTCTTCCATGGCTTTCTCAACCTTTACCGGCCTGTTCATTCCTCATTTTTACTCCATTTTACTGTATTAAAATACAGATCGGAATTTGGTCTTCATTTTGAGGTTCGTTTTATGAATTTTGGTTGAGTTTGATTTTTTCAAGCCCTCTGTTGTGCTTTCTTCTTCGACTTCCATTGTTACTGTGTGAAGCTTATTTTTTTGTCCATGGAAAAAGTCGAATTTAAGAGTGATTCAACCATCCCTTCATACCTTTATGATGGTTTATGTGAACGTGGAGAATTTTGTTGTTCCATTAAAGGGAGGTCACACTCTTATTCAAACAAAATTTTAAGATGGATAAAAAAAGATCTTGAAGCATATCAAAAGTCCATGGAGGATGATGCTATATCTGCTTTTCGTGATTCTACCCCTTCTCCTAATGTAGAATTACCAAAAAATGTTCTTGAGTATTTTTTGGGGTCTCTATCTGATGTAAATCCTTCAACTCCATCTAAGATTAATGAAGACCAAGTAAATTTGGTTGCCCTGACACTCCTGAGGAACTTATTGCTTCAAGGGCTAAAAAAATTCTAAAAAACGTACATGAATTTGGAAGATTTTTTTGGATTTCCTTTTTATTGTAGACTCATGATGTGTGCAGGTGATGTTCGTTGTTGGACTTGTTTGATTTTGTCATGTTGGATTTCAGTTTTTAATTTTGTTTATTTACATCTGTTCTTCATTTACCCCTGTTCTGATTTTGTTTTGCTTCTTGTTGTTTGATTAGTCTCGCTCCTTCGGTTTTTATGATTTTGTGATGTTGGATTTCGTTTTTTTTTTTTTTTGAAGTCTGTTCTTGAAAAATGTTCTTTAAGCCCATGTGATGTGTATTTTGCTTAATTGACTTAAAATCTGAAAAATTATCTATAAGTACTTGGTTGAGTAGAAATTGTGTATAATCGACACATCATCTGATTTTTGTTTTCATTTACTGTAATTTGCTTCATTTCTTGTTGAAAATTAAAAAATCTAAGAGGTTCAAAGACCTCAATGATGAATCAGGGGGCAAAAAAACTGAAATAAACATAATATAATGAAGTAAACTATATATACATGAACTAAAATCATTGATTTGCTGTTGATTTCATAATTAGTTGCTCCTAAGTTTTATAGAAACAATTTTGATGATGATTACAAATAAACTGAGGGGCTTTAATTTTTAATCATCTTTGAGTTTCTTCCACTGCTTCATCATATGCTTCAAGTATCATTTGATTCTGTTGTGCAGCATCTTCATTTTCTGTCTTTGTGCCTTGTTGATTTGTGCCTGGGTTAAGGAAACATACAGCTTCCCTAACCAATTGATATGGTACTCTCACTTGTATCCGTAACCTACCATTGTCTTCTTGAACTTTCTTCCCTGGGTGTGGCTGAACATAATCATTGGAAACTTTAACCTTTAGGATTTCATTTAATTGGTGTTATAATGAAATCCAAACAATGGTTAGTGTCTTTAAATGTAACTCTCCGAATGCATCTTCCACTGCTTTTATTAACTCATTCATGTTCTTTGGCATTTTCTTATGCATAAGTGATTGTATGCTCCTAAAAAAACCCAAATCTAGAATATTACAATTAGGACTATTTGGTGGTTGTTGAGTTAAAAATGAATGTTAATCCCCCTTGCATATTGTGTTGTTGCCAAATTGGATCTTCATTTGTGATGTTAACCCTTTGATTATCTTGTTGGATGAAAATTATGGATGGACCATCACTTGGCCATTTTCTAAGAACTGCTGGGATTAATTGTTGTATGAGCATGCTCCTATAAACTTCTTGAGTAACCGACTCAGTTGGTTTAATTTCTATAGACTCCCTTGGACGGTTAATTGAATTTCGTTGTGCTGCAACCCTATTTACGAAAGGGGAAATTCTGATTTTCCCATCAAATGTGCATTGGCCATATTGATTCCATCTAGGCCTTGCAACCGCCCCTAAAAACATGGCTTTCGGTATGAATGTTGATGACTTTCCAGCCCTATATGGAATCTTTTCTTTGTGTGCTAGATTAACCCTTTGAGTGTTCTTGGTTAGGTAAAACCATTTTTCATCAATATGTATAAAGTCATACATAGGTTTATACGTTGGATGTCTTTGAATTGTATCTTCTTGAATGAGGCTTAAAATCCACTCAACCCTTCTTGCCTTGTTTGCATCCATTAAAGAAACGTGTAATGGATTTGAATGTGCCTTAATCTTCCCTCTTCTTATCAATCTTCAAACCGTTGTCGGTGCCAAGTCTAAACATGTTGCAACGTCTCTTATGCATGTACGTTCACCCATTGGTTTTGATTCAAGTACGTTTGGTGGAACTTCAACTCTTTTCATCCACAGGTTTTTTACTTTGAATCGACAACGTATGGCTTGTTTTCTTCTTTGCTTTGAATTTCACGTTTCCATAAGTTTCGAATAGTTCTTGGTGTGTAACCGTATTTGTTTGCTATTCGTACAAATGTACCATGTGGGAGTGAGTCACTTACTTTAAGTGACAACATTTCATGTAAAATGAGATGCATTAACTCGTTTGTAAGCCTTGGCTTACATTGATCTTGCTTTTATGGTTGTTGTGCATAATTTCATGTGGTTCCTCCTTCGAATCTGAGCCGGACTGTGGATCGTATGCATTTGATCCAAAATGCCAAGCCCCCTGTTGTTCATCGTCATTATCTGAAGCCATTAGAAGGCTAATGATGCAAATGAGGTTACTGTTTTGCTGATTTTTTGAAGTATGCGGAAATTTTGCTTCTCTTCTATTTCTATTAATGTTGTTGTAATTTTTGAGAAGTTGCTGTATTGAAGGAGAAATCAGAACATTGGTGCTGCTGTTCTAAATCTATTAATGATGCTGTAATTTTGATTTTCGGTTGATGTTAAGCAATGAAATCAGCATGTTTTATAAGCTGAAATGGAATTTGCAAGGTCATTTTTTGAGATTAAGGTTGTAATTATTCAGATTAGTGATCCATGTACTTGTAATTTGGCCAATGCAAGGCCATTTTTGCTATTTTGGTTGCTGATCCATGTACTTGTAATTATTCCCTCCTTTTTTTTAGAACAAAAAAATGTAAACTTTCCCAATTTGGAAAGTTGGTTACTTTCCCTACATGTAAGTTTCTCTCTCCATAATAAAATCAGATTTTTTTTGATTATTTAAATATATCTACAATTATTTTCTCTCTCATCATTCCAATACAATCATTACTTCCCACTACTATATAATTAAAGTAATATTCATTACCACCAAAGATTCCATTTTTCTTAATCTTTGTGAAAAACTCATATAGGAAGATCAAATAGGAACGGAGGGAGTAGTAATTATTGATAATTGAGACAAAAATATTTTTAAAAGTTTCAACTATATATGATAGTTAGCTTATTCATTATAAGAAAAATTACCTAGAATAATCCAACCTATTTGTGATTTTCCTACAATAATTCCATCTATTGATTAACCATAAATAATACCAACTTTAAGGGGTATTTTCCTACAGATCGGACGACTTGCAATTGCAAGTTTTTTTAAATGATAAATTAAAATAAAATGTCGAAAAAAATGTTAAAAAAATGTTTAAAAAAATTATGATTTTGTTTAAAATTTAAAAATTTTTATGTAATTTTTCAATATTTTTCTCTAATTTTAAATTAATTTTCAGTTTACTTTTTTTGGTGAATTACCTACTATAGCAGGCCATCGGGTTACCTAAGTTTCCTCTAGGAAAATACCCCTTAAAGTTGGGATTATTCATGGTTAATCAATAGGAGAGATTATTGTAGGAAAATCACAAATAGGTTGGAATATTCTAGGTAAATTTTCCTTTATTATATGATGATGATTTATTTTTATATAAGTAATAATAAAGATTTACATGTATATTATTCATATGATTTATATTTCACTAGATCATCACATAGTTATGGTCGATCAACAATAATACATGTTTTAATAAGTTAATTATTTTCCAAAGTATTAAGTTAAATATCAAAAATTTTCTGTCAATGATAGAAAAAGGATGGAAAAAATTTTAATGACAGTGTGATCTGTGTCCCAAATCGTTTATTTATTAGTTGATTTTATTGATTATATTGTTTTAGAATTTTGAGTTGTCAAATCAATAATCGATATTATATTGCTTAAAATTATCACATCAAATCATATAATATATTGACGTTTATCAAAAATTACTCTAAGTTGTCACATCACATCATATGATATATTAACACTTACCAAAAATTTTCAGAAATCAATCTTGGCATTCTTATAGAGTTTAGGTGAGAATTCATTTAATTTATAGAGTGACACGTGGTATAGTATACTTCTCTTTTAGTATGTAAGGTTATGCCTTAAATCCCACATTGGAAGAATAACTGTAAGGTTATGCCTTGAATCCCACATCGGAAGAATAACTGTAAGGTTATGCCTTGAATCCCACATTGGAAGATTGAAGTTTTTTATTATCCCACATCGGAAGAATAACAAAGGCTTGTTATTCTTCTCCTTATAAAAGGAGTCTTGGGCATTAGCTTTGAGTCATCCAAAAATCTATTTAGCTAAGGTTTTCTGTTTAAGAGTAATTTATAAACTCCTATTTTCTATAACGTAGTCAATGTCTGTATTTTGAGTCTCCTACTTTTCTCTCCCCTGCCGGTGGATGTAGTCGACATATTGTCGACGAACCACGTAAATTCTCTGTGTTTAGTATTTTGTCAATCTTTACGCTTTCTTTCTTGCATCAGTTCTAACAAACTGGTATCAAAGCCGGATATATTTTCTGGTAAGAAAGATGTCTGCGATGAATGTGAAGATTGACGAATTCACGGGGAGGAATAGTTTCAGTTTATAGCAGATCAAGATGCGAGTTTTGTTAAAGCAACAAGGTTTGTGGGCACCATTGTTATAGAAGACAATTGATGTCGAATCCGCTGAGATGGTCATTCTGGAGGAAAAGGCGCATTCGACAATTATACTGTGTCTCGCCGACGAGATCTCATCACCGAGGTTGCCGAGGAGGAAACGGCGTCAGGTCTGTGGTTGAAACTCGAAAGTCTATACATGACGAAATCTTTGACCAATAAATTGATCTTGAAACAACGTCTGTTCAGTCGGCGAATGCAAGAAGGTATGTCCCTTCGAGAGCATTTAGATCAATTAAACACAATTTTATTAGAATTGCGTAATATTGATGTTAAAATTGAGGATGAAGATGTAGCCTTAATTTTGTTAATTTCTTTACCACTGTCATATGAGAATTTTTTTCAGTCCTTTATTGTTGGTAAAGATACTATAACTCTAGAAGAAGTTAGATCATCACTTCATACTAGAGAGTTGCGCCATAAGGCGACTGGTAGTGTTACAGATAATCAGGCTGCTTGGTTAGTAGCAACAGGGGGTAAGGGTCAGGGAAATTCAAAGAAGAAGAAATTTAATAAATTTGGTCCCAAGGGTCCTAAAACTACAGACATCTGTAATTATTGTAAGGAGCAGGGGCATTGGAAGACTGATTGCCCTAAGAAAAAGAAGCAGCAAGACAAATCTGGTTCTGTCGCCCTGGCAGAAGAAAACACCGATTCTGAAGATGATTTTGTTCTGGTTGCTGATGAACAAACACGTCAACCTGATGTGTGGGTTCTGGATTCAGGGGCGTCTTATCATATATGTCCACGCAGAGAATGGTTTACAACCCATGAGCAGATAAATGGAGGTAATGTTTCTATGGCCAACAGTGTTGTCTGCAAGACGGTTGGTATTGGCTCGATTAAAATATGGACACATGATGGTAAATTATGTACATTGAACGATGTTAGGCATGTTCCATCAATGACTAAGAATTTGATATCACTTAGTCTTTTAGATAGCAGAGGTTTCAATTTCAAGGGTGATGGTGGAATGCTACATGTCTACAAAGGTTCTAATGTGGTTCTGAAAGGTGTTAAACGTGGTACTTTGTATTTATTGCAAGGCTCTACGTTGTCTGGTTTAGCTGTTGTTCCATCATCAGAGGTTCACGATGATAATATGACTAAACTGTGGCATATGAGGCTTGGTCATATGAGTGAAAGAGGGATGCAAGTTCTGTCGAAAAGAGATCTTCTGTGTGGCCACAAGGTCAAGGATCTTGGATTCTGTGAGCATTGTGTGTTTGGGAAACTTCATCGCACCAAGTTTCCTAAAGTAGTTCATAGAACAAAAGGCACTCTTGATTATATCCATTATGATTGCTGGGGTCCTTCTCAAGTTGAAGCTATTGGAGGCTACAGATACTTTGTATCATTCATTGATGATTTCTCAAGAATGACTTGGGTGGTTATGATGAAGCTTAAAAGTGAGGCCTTTAAATGTTTCAAGTAGTGGAAGGCATTAGTGAAGAATCAAACAGGGAAGAAGATCAAAAGGTTGCGAACTGATAATGGTTTGGAGTTTTGTTGGGCTGATTTTAATGAGTTTTTCAAGGATGAGGGCATTGCTCGGCATCGCACAATCAGAGATACACCGCAGCAGAACGGTGTAGTAGAACGCATGAATTAGACATTTCTCGAGAGAGCTCGTTGCATGCTCTAATGCTGGGTTACCTCGAAGGTTTTGGGCGGAAGCAGTTAGCACGTCATGTTTTTTGATAAACCGCGAACCTCACACTGGTATTCATCTGAAAACTCCTTATGAGGTGTGGTCTGGTAAGCCCGCAGATTACTCTAATTTAAGAGCTTTTGGTTGTACTGTTTATTATTATGTAAATGAGGGTAAATTAGAACCAAGAGCGAAGAGGGGTGTATTTGTGGGCTATGGGGAAGGGGTTAAAGGGTATAGAATCTGGTGTTCATCTAAGAACAGAGTTATACTTAGTAGAAATGTAGTTTTTGGCGAAAATTCTATGTTTAACCCTATTGTGAATTCTGTAGTTGTATCAGAAAATGGTAGTGCTAAGAATCAGGTGGAGCTACAAGTCACTCAAGATGAGAGTGATGAATCACAATAGGAAGAAAAAGTTCAGCAACTACATTCAGAAACTGTTCAGTCAAATCCTTCGATAGCATCACCAGTTCAGACAACTTTGGCTCATGATCGACCTAAAAGGTCGAATTTTTGGAAGCCTCCAGAGAGCTATGGGTACGAGGATATGGTAGCCTATGCTCTTCAGGTTGCTGAGGAGGTGGATCCTTATGAACCATCCACCTACAGAGATGCAAATACATGTACAGAGTCTGCCAAATGGCTTGCAGCAATGGGAGACGAGATGGAGTCACTTTAAAAGAATAAGACTTGGGATCTTGTACAACAACCTACGGGGAGGAAGAGTATTACTTGCAAATGGGTCTTTAAGAAGAAGGAAAGAATGTCACCTGCTGAGGGTATTAAGTATAAAGCACGAGTTGTTGCAAAGGGATTTCATCAGAGAGAGGGAATAGACTACAATGAGATTTTCTCACCTGTGGTCAAACACACTTCCATCAGAGTGCTACTAACAATGGTTGCACATCAGAATCTTGAGCTTGAACAACTAGGCGTTAAGACAACTTTCCTACATGGGGAGTTGGAGGAAGAAATATACATGACTCAGCCAGATGGGTTCCAAGTCCCTGAAAAAGAAGACTATGTATGTAATTTGAAGAAGTCATTGTATGGACTGATGCAGTCTCCTAGGAAGTGGTACAAGAGATTTGTTAATTTCATGATAGAGATTGGCTACAATAGGAGTCCGTATGATTGTTGTGTATATCATAGCAAGTTGAAGAATGGTTCTTATATTTATCTTGTACTGTATGTTGATGATATGCTAATCGATTCAAAGGAAAAGTTAGATATTCAGAAGGTGAAGGGTCTTTTGAGTGCTGAGTTCGAGATGAAAGATTTGGGTGCTGTAAAGAAAATTTTGGGAATGGAGATCTACAGAGACAGAAGTTAGAATAAATTTTTTGTGTCTCATAAAGGGTATATTCAGAAGATATTGTCCAGGTTTGGTATGTCGAATGCTAAAGCCTTAGATACTCCATCTGCTGCAAATATTCATTTTTTTGTTTCTTTTACACCAAAATCTGCTGGAGAGAAGGAGTACATGTCTCGAGTTCCCTATGCTAGTGCAGTAGGAAGCTTGATGTATGCTATGGTCTGCACTAGACCTGATCTGGCACATGCTGTTAGTGTTGTTAGTAGGTTTATGTCACAACCTGGAAAAGAGCACTGGCAAGCTGTGAGGAGAATATTTCGGTACCTCAAGGGTACTTCTGATGTTGGTCTCATTTACGGAGGTGATATACAGTGTTTGGTTACTGGTTACTGGTTACTCCGATTCTGACTATGCTGGAGATGTTGAGAGTAGGAGATCTATGACTGGTTATGTGTTCACTCTTGGTGGTTCTGTTGTTAGTTGGAAGGCTACTTTGCAACCTACAGTGACTTTGTCGACTACGAAAGCAGAGTACATGGCTATCGTGTATTGGTTAGTGATCTGGGTCTATATCATGATCAGGCTATCGTGTATTGCGACAGTCTTAGTGCCATATGTTTGGCTAAAGATCAGGTCCATCATGAGAGAACCAAACACATGGATGTTAGATATCATTTCCTAAGGAATGCAAAGAGAATTAAGGTGAACAAAGTGGGTACTGCTGATAATCCTGCTGATATGTTCACCAAGTCTGTTCCGCACAATAATTTCCAACATTGCTTGGACTTGTTGAATGTGGGAAGTTGTTGATTGCCCTCTTGGGGCAAAAATCTGAGGTAAAGTAGTTGTGTCTGGTACTCGTGGATAGTACATCTGTTATCTGTTGTTGTTGAGAGGATTCAAGTCAAGGTGGAGATTTGTAAGGTTATGCCTTGAATCCCACATTGGAAGAATAACTGTAAGGTTATGCCTTGAATCCCACATCGGAAGAATAACTGTAAGGTTATGCCTTGAATCCCACATTGGAAGATTGAAGTTTTTTATTGTCCCACATCGGAAGAATAACAAAGGCTTGTTATTCTTCTCCTTATAAAAGGAGTCTTGGGCATTAGCTTTGAATCATCCAAAAATCTGTTTAGCTAAGGTTTTCTGTTTAGGAGTAATTTATAAACTCCTATTTTCTGTAACCTAGTCAATATCTGTATTTTGGGTCTCCTCTAGTAATAAAACTTTTCTCTCCCCTGTCGGTGGACGTAGTCGACATATTGTCGGCGAACCACGTAAATTTTGTGTGTTTAGTATTTTGTCAATATTTACGCTTTCTTTCTTGCATCAGTTCTAACATAGTATATTGTATAGATTCTAAGTTAATCTTAGATTGAGAATTGGCGAAAAAATTAAATATCATTAGTTTTACATTTGAATCAAGAAGCTAACATTTGATTCTCACACAAAGCTCTCCTTACATCAGCCTACATATGTGAAAAAAAATACTCGCTCCGCTTTTTTTTTATTGTCCACTTTGAGTTGGGCACACATATTAAGAAAGTGATAGCTAGGGTATTTTAAATGATTATAATAATTGTAAAGGTGTTAGTTGGGGTATTTAAGTGATTATAATAATTGTAAAGGTGGTAGTTGGGGTATTTTAAATAATATAAGTAGGGTTATTATAATCTTTACTATTCTGAATATAGGGTATTTATGTAAAAAATCTTTGTCAAAAATAAAAAGTAGACAATTTGGATGAACTAACCAAATAAGGAAAGTGGACAATAAAAAAGAAACAGAGGAAGTATAAATTGAACTTTTAAAAATTTTACAAAACCTTATTGATTTAACATTAATTCTATTTAAATCTAACAAAATATATACAAGCATGCTTGACATTACACAACTCGTCATAAATTTTACTCCAAGTTAGCATGTACTGTTTTAAGTAAACTTGAAGGATCTATAATTTTCAACTCGAATTTAAATCTAAAAATACAAGCATGCCAAAATTAACCCAAACCTAAAATACCCCGACTCAAAATTAACTTGAAACTAATCATAGTCTAACCAAACTCAATTTAACTTGAATTATAAAGCAACTTGAACCTGAATCGTATTGAGTTGACCCAATAGTAAACAAAATCAAATTTAATCCAATCCGAAATGAGAAATTTGAGTGGATGTGGTATTGACTAAACATAAATTTGAACATGATTTTTGTAAATACTACAATAAAATCAAACTGGAACCTAATAAAATCCAACTAAAAAGTCGATTGAGTAATCGAATGAATGAACCTAATATTTAGAATATATTAAAATTACTCTTACGTGTTACTTAATCAGCTAGATTTTATTGTCAAAATGTGAGAGCATTTTAATCTAAAAGCAAAAAATTAATGGTGAAGTATTAAAAGTAACTATTTACTCGCATCTTGTTGACTTTTTACATAATTTATAAACAAAATTTAACCTTAAATAAATACTTCTATTATTCAAGCTTGATCAATGTTATTAAAATCGCGATCCGGATCGTAAAATCGTACGATTTTACAATTTCATCTGGGCCTTACGAGTTGGATCGGAAGTGAAATCGGAATTAAGTAAAATCGCCCATAAAATCGGTAAAATCGGGTGAAATCGGTAAAATCGATCGATTAACGATTTTACTGATTTCATGAAAATGCCTAAAATTAGCCACCTGACAATTTTTACTTAAAAAAAACCCTAAATCTCAATTTACCTAAATCTTCATACAACAGCCCGCAGCCTACGCCTACCACCAGACCTCCTTCTTCTCTCGCATTGTTTTATTATTCTTGAATTTGTGTGGGATGTGTGAATTGTTTTATTGAATTAAATAGTATAATTGATTAATTTTAATAGTATAATTGATTCATTTTTATTGATTACTCATGTTAGATTAAATAGTAGTATTATTTAGTTATTGAGTATTTACTTATTTATTTATGATTAATTTTGCTCATGAGTATTTTGTTAATTACTCAAGTTTGTCAACTTGTACTTGACTTTATTAGTAGATGGTGTAATTTATATTGCTTATCATGTAACAGTGAAGACATGAACTAATGAAGTAACTACCTTGACTTTTGTTTTATTGCACAGTATATTGATAATAGATAATTTTAAGTGTTTCTTTTACATTTAAAATGTCTTGAAATAAATACAAACTTCAAAAACTACTTAAATCAGCAAAATTGGTAGAATCGGTTGATTTTACGATTCGATTTTAAGAGGTGATTCCGATTCAAAGTAAAATCCCGATTTTAACAACCTTGAGCTTGACTTTGGGGTAAGTCCGAAAGGCAACCACCTAAGGTTCTATTTATAAAAGATGAAAGCTCGATCTTTAAGGAATAAAATGAGTTTGTCCATGTAAATCACAAAATTTATTATCTTAATAAATCACTTTTATGTGGTATGATTAAATAGGAGAAGGATTTGAGAAGTATTTTTTTTACTTTATATTTTATTTTAATTTCATTGTCTTTTTGTGGCGATTGACAAATCACATTATTGACTAGGAATTTCTTGGCCTAAAATATGTAAATGTGCAACAGTGCAAGAAAAATCGGCTTTTAAGAATCTACTAAATAGAAAAACATAATAAATAAAACAAAGAAGAAAGAAATAAACCCAGAAAATTAAAATCAAGCCACTCGTCATTTGAGCAATCTTAGTGGTGGTCAAAAAATCATCAACTTTCACGTTTTATGATTATTTTTACGTACTACTGCATGGTTTCAAAACCATTAGTATGAAAGGAGAGGCAAAGACCTTATTCAAGGATAAAAAAATATGAAGTTTTGTGTTGTGTCTTAGTGTAGGATTAATATTTTTACACCTTGTCCTTGGTCTGAATTTATGCATTGGTGCCCATAGTTTGCTGCATTCAAACACCCACCACTAACAGTTAGTACAATGTACTAGTATACTATCTTAATTCCAATCATCCAATTACAATATAGTACTTTTATCCTCTTTTTATTTACACTAACATGCTAGATTAATTTTCTTAATCTTATTTTGACTACTTGGTATGCAATCACATTTGATTTTATTTTATTTATAAAAATAGAAATGTAAAAAGATGAGAAACATAAAAGAAACAATTGCTTATTATCATTGATTTACTTCTAGAAATGTTGACCGGCCAATAAATGATTACAACAACAATTTGTGTGGATGGGAGTACAATATTGGGATCCATAGTCCATATAATATAAGATTATGAACATAAAGTTCAAAATTAATGAGTAGGTGTAGGGTAAGAATTAAACCAAAGAATAAAAGCACATAAAAGAACAACAACGGGAATAACATGAATCACACTTTCTGCCGGCAAACCCAATGTTAACGACCCTCTCTGCTTCTTACTCACTTCGTAAACCGGCAACTGCAACTCATCGGCGTCGTCTAAATCTCTCAGCTTGGTAGATGTGCTCAAGTTTTCATCGGAAAAGCGTGTAGTACTACCTGATCTATACATCATCATCATCATCAAGCTAGCAACAGAAAATAACTTGAGATCTGAATTCTATGAACTTATATATAGAAGGTATAAAGCAGGAACTTTGCTTTCATTTATGAAATTGCGCGGCCAGAATCTCCGATTTTGACTTTGATTAAGCAAATTGGGATTGAAAACGCGTACTTGCTGCGTTTTGATGGAATGTATAATAACCTAACTTTCAAAGCTATCTATGAAATTTTATAGATTATTCATTTCCATGTGATAGTAACACTAATATCACGCTTTTTTAGGTTTAAAATAAAATATATTCAAGTTCTACTCTTTTCGGTTTTTAGTTAGAGGAAGGTGCAAGGAAATGAGGCATGGGTTGTTCATGTTATACTCTTCATTATAATGTCTCATTAGTCAACCACAGATAACTTTACCTTCTTGTACACTATTTTGTTAGAAATAATGATGCCTAAGCTTTGTGTATGGCAATCAACTTCTTGGCTTTGAATGAAACATGAGAT
Source organism: Amaranthus cruentus (assembly GCA_019425755.1). NCBI lineage: Eukaryota > Viridiplantae > Streptophyta > Magnoliopsida > Caryophyllales > Amaranthaceae > Amaranthus > Amaranthus cruentus. The sequence continues at coordinate 17,406,908 of CM033459.1, forward strand.
GAACAACACTGTAAAGAAGATTAGTTTGCGACGATGAACGTCACTCGAAAATCTTGATATAAATTGAAGGCGATAATTATAATTTCCTTTTGTGATATTTTCCCCGCAAATGTACTTGGGTTATGAGACCGAAAATTCATAATGAGATACGATCAGTCACATCAACCGATTAGTACGAATCGATTGAACTAAATGATCATGTGTTTATGTAGAGATTGAAACCAGAAAAACAAAAAAAGAGGTTATAACTCTCTTTTATGTTTCAAGAGTTTGAGAAAAAGATTAATTTAGAATTTGATGTTCAAGAAATCATCAAAAGTGTAAATGATTTCATGCACCAACTCGTACTTATAGAGTAGAGTAGCAATGTTTCATCCAAATCCATTTACTAATTATATCAAGTAAAACATCAATTTATAACAACACAGCATTCCGTGAAATGAAGTTTTGATCCACGAACAAATGTTATGTTAACGAGCATAATATGTACTCGAGCGAGTATGAACCAAAACCACTTCCAGAAACATTCAAACGCGAAATTTCCTTAGAGCTGCACATGCCCAGACTATTAGACAATTGCTTTGGAAACAAACTGGCAGAACATCACTAATGTACTCGAACGAGCACACCCTTGCTCGAACAAGCATCTTGGTCGAGTACGTGTGTTTTAGTTTCGTTGTTACAAACTTTCTTAGTCGATGCTTTAGTTTATCCCTTAAGCCTTTAGATATGTCCTACATGCTCTAAATAGTCAATAATCCTCCCCTATTTAGCTTAAAGCACATTCTATGCATCAATGTGAATGTCCCTACAGATTGAATTAACACCTAGTACAACACACTTGATAAACGATCGTGTTATAATGATATCTATGCGGATTTGAATCATATAGCACATTTGACCATTTGAAGATGAAGTACACATAGAACAAATAACACAATGTCATTTCTTTTGTAACATTATAATGGTCATTCAACAGTTTATTATAGTCTATATGTTAATCTTGACTACTTGAAGCGGACAAAATTTCAAACTTATATAGGTAGGTTCTCCTTACATGTACAATATCATCGCGAATGGATACTTCACCAAGAGCTCTTCAACTCCAGGCCTTGACAACTTTAAATGACAACTACCTCGCTATTCACGGTCCAAAGCAACGATGGGTCATTAAAACTTGTTGCTTACAAAACTCAAAAAAAATTACACCACATTGAATTCAGACACAACGTCAACCGTGCGTGAATTGGCCTTTCTAATTGAATTTTAGCAAACGTAATCCGATTGCAATTGAAGCATGTTCAATTGAATCCCTACTCATGGCTTTAGTAAAGGAATCAGCCAAATTGAACTTAGTGCTTACATAATCAAGAGTTATGACCCCATTAACGATAAATCCTTAGACTAGGGTGTGCCTAAGAGCAATCTGACAAGATTTACCGTTATATGATTGACTATATATAAGCCTTTGTTAATGTCGTCCTACAATCCATATAAAATTCCCACCGATGATATAGGCATTGGTAATATCGGTATCTCAAACATGAGATCCCGTAACCATTTTGCTTCCTTTCCTGCTGACGCTAGCGCTTTAAACTCGGAAGCCATAGTGGAATCGACAATGCACGTTTGTTTCTTGGAGTCCAAGATATAGCTCCTCCCCCATAAAAAAATACCCATCCACTTGTAGAAGAATTCTTCTTCATTCGTGATCCAACTTGCATCAGAATAACCTTTCAGAATCAGAATCGGTGGTCCTCCACTATAAGTGATACCACGATCCATCGTATCCTTCAAGTATTTTAATACTCTTCTAACCGCTTTCCAATGATGCGATCTTGGATTACTTGTAAGCCGACTTAACTTTGCTACCGCAAAGGCAATATCAAGTCTCGTATAAGTCATCACATACACTAGCGATACAATAACCTTTGTATAAACTAATTGTGAAACTGGTTCTTTATCATGTCTAAGATGCTTGAGATGTTGATCCATATGGGTTGACATCGGTGTTGTATCAAACATATTGAATCTTTTAATTACTTCTCAATGTAATGAGCTTGACTTAATTTGATTTCATTGCAATCTCTTATGATCTTTATCCTGAGATCACATCGACCTTCCCCATGTCCTTTATTTGGAATGAACTTTGACAAAAACTCTTTTGTCTCTTGAACCCGTACAAAATCAGTACCAAATATGAGCATGTCATCAACGTAGAGGCTTATAGTCACTTTATTGCCTTGCCCATCGAATTGGCTATAAGCACACTTATCGGCTTGATTCAATTTGAATCCAAAGGGCAAAACCGTCTCATCAAACTTTTGATGCCATTGTTTCGGTGCTGGTTTTACTCCATATAACGACCTTACAAGTTTACATACCTCATTTTCATGTTCTTTCTAAACAAACCCTTCCGGTTAATAAATTAATTTTGAACATTATGGAATTTATTTAGCATAATCAACAATTTATATTTAAGGTATAAAATACATTATTATACCACTTGATAATTACATGTCTTAAAGGACATAACCTTATTAGTGGATACTTAAAAATTATAATCACTTTATAATTATTAAAAATAATTAATTTGTCACAAATAATTTATGAATTTATTATACGCTATCCAGCTTCATATATGGATCAAATAAACATACCAAAAATATTATTACAAACTAAAAATAATAATTTGATTTACATTATGGAATTTTTTTTTGAAGAAAGAAACATTATGGAATTTTAATCACCATAAAACATAATTTGCAAAATCTATGTAAATTAATTTATTCTCTTATATAGAATAACATTTATTTCTTAACTATTTTCATAAGTAACGATAAAAACAACCACTTAAATATTATTTTAACATTGTTGAACTATACATAATAATTTGAATTTAATTATTATAAATAATGGTCAAACCATATTAAATTAAATTTGTATATGTTTCATACACACGAATATGTATATCCACGTGACATATAAATCTTATCCCTTACTGTTAGTTGTAATATAACTAAATTAACTTGTGTAATTACACAACTAATTTGAGTATGCCAAAATAAATCATTACCCCTTTATTTTTCTAAAATAGACTTGGATAAATAAAGATATATGCCAATTTATTTTTGTCTCGTCTTAAGAGATACTTAACAAAAGTCAATAAATTTTATCATTTGCTTATAAGTAGTTATTATAACATAACTACCATAACCAACCAAAAGTATGATTACATCAAAGAAATTCACTTTATACATGTATTTCACATTATTATTACATAAAACTTTAATCATTAAATTGATGTATATGCTTAATGGATATATGCTAACTTTATTTTTCATGTTGCAGTAATATATACATGTTGTTAAAAGGGTAGGGATAATATAAGGAGAAAAGTAGCATAGGGGATTGATAAACTTATATATCTGTTTCTTATTGTGCACTTAGTAATGCAGTATCTTGCACACATATATATAGTGCAAGATACAAGTAAAAGTACATACAAAGTTACTGTAGAAGGAGATAAGATTACACAATCTAATGCATTCATATGATATGTCAAATCAATTTTAACACTCCCCCTTAAATGCATTACGTAGATATTAAAATTTTATTAAATACATTTATGGCCTAAATCTGCCTCGTTAAAAACCTTCATCAGGAAAAATCCAATGGGATAAAAATCTGATCAAAGGAAAAAAGAGTACAGTGGGCATATTTCTCCCCTTGAAGCTAACATATATCTCTAAATCGGCACATTCCAATCTTGCATACCAAATACTCGAATTGCTTTGACGGGAGTGACTTTGTGAATAAATCAGCGGGGTTTTCACATGATTGAATCTCTTGGACTTTTATCTTTTTATCTCTCTATAGATCATGTTCGAAAAATAATTTTGGTGTCAAGTGTTTTGTTCAATCTCCCCTGATATATCCTTCTCTGACTTGGTTGATCAATGCATCATTATCTTCATGGATTATAGTTGGTGCCCTAGTTGTATCGTTTAAACCACAATCTTCTTGGAGTTGGCCGATCATGGATCTCAACCATACGCACTCTCGAGTAGCTTCATATAAAGCTATGCGTTCTGCATGATTTGAGGATGTAGCCATTAGAGTTTACTTTGTTGATTTCCAAGATATTTGCGGTTCTTGCATATGTAAATACATATCTAGTTTATAACTTTGCCATATGTGGATTAGATAGATATCCTACATCAGCATATCCAGTAAGTATGGGATCATTTCCTAACTTGAAAAATATTCCAAGATCTATAGTTCTCCTGTAACACTCCGTTAAATTATCGATTATAAAATAATAATAATAATAATAATGATAATAAATTTTTAATAAATAATTAGTCGAATAAATATGTTAAATAATTATTCGGGTATACTTTTATTTGTGCGCACATTTTGTCGCGTAACAAGTTTATCGCGTAACGATTTTTGCGTCTATCAATTAAATTAAACAATAAATTAATTTTTAAAAAAAATAATAAATAAATAAATTAAAAAAAAATAAAAAGAGAAAGTTGGGAAGTCTTGGCCGGTTACATGATTGATTAGGAGGGGAATTAATAGTGGGATTTAAGGGAATATTAATATTGGCAATTAAGGGAGAAAATTAAGGAGGTTTAATTAGCCATTGAAAGGGTCAATTGATATTTGATTTCCCTAATGAAAAATTCAGAAAAATTCTAGTTAATACCAAAAAAAAATTTTTCGGCTAAAGTAGAAAAAAAAAGGAGAGAAAAGTGGAAGGAAAAAGATAAATAAATAATTCTTGACTTGGTTTTAGTATTTTTTTTCTTTGGTGTTGAATTGCGTAATTCAATCTTTAACCCTTGAAACTTGTAAGTTATTAATCTATTACTCCTTTGCAAAATTTTAATTTATTAAAAGAATTTTATTTATGAACATTACTTTTATTTTATATAGTTTTTTTTATTATAATTTATAATTCTTCATTAAAATATATGATTGTTAGAGGAATTATGTTCATGTGTTATTTATATAGCTTCTTATGATTTATAATTCTTTAACAAAATTTAAATTGATGGGAGAACTATATTATGTGTTACCTTTATATGGTTTATTAAGATTCATATTCATGTTTAGTTTTCCATGAGTTCATAACCTTTTAACAAAATTTTATTGTTAGAAAGGTTGTGTTCGTACATTTAGATTGATATGAAGTTTTCTTTCTATATATATAATTAATAAGTGATAGAAATGTCTTAATATAATTATAT
>CM033459.1:17412175-17497175 GCA_019425755.1 Amaranthus cruentus
TTTGACCTGCCAGAAGGTTAAATGCGAACATAAACGGCCGGGCGGATTGTTACAACCTTTGGAGATACCGGTGTTGAAGTGGGATGACATATCGATGGACTTTATTTTTTTAAAAAAATAAATAAATAACTAAAAATAAATAAATAAAAAAAATTTTTGGACAGTGTGTGTGTCTCGACAGCCCGCTTCAAAACCTCGAAATTTGAGTGCGTTTTGTTTTTCGTTTAGTTCATCGACTCATTAAAAGTTACTTAAACACTAAAATTAATTAAAAACAGTAAATGAATGTTAAAAATTATGAAACTTGGTATCCAATGTAATTGATGCCTTCCGGACGCATTGGTGAAGTCAAATACGACATTCTAACTATTAGAGCCTTTGCATGCTAGGATGAACTAATTACTTGTATGTAACCTGTATAATGCATTGTATGTAGTCTCTGACGTGTATTGGTTTGTGTTCATTGGAACTTGCTATGATGTTGTCATTTGACAACTAGCAGGTTAAATTGCAGGTGGGGTTGGTGAGTGAGGACCCAAATGTTGAAACCTGTGAATGAGTTAACTATCGCACTTGAACTTAAACTGTTAATCGTTTGAACTTTACTATTTATTTTAGCATGTACGTTTTATTTGGGACTTTACTTGCTTTTATGAGGCCCTTAGGCTCTCAAGTTGTAAACTTTAAGACTTCACCTGCTTTACTATTTCGGTGTAATTTGATTACGTATTTCTTTATCGCTAAAACGTCATCGATCTTGGAAACATTTTTAACCTAGATGTCTGACGTGTAACCCGGAATTCATATTCCCATATGAATATCCGGTCCACTTTAAACCAGACTATTACATCTCCATAGTATCGAAATACATGTTTTATCCCATCTCAATGTCTTTTTGTTGGTGCATTACTATACCTAGCTAACAAATTTACAGAAAATGCTATATTTAGTAGATAAACAATTGTGTGCCTAAACATATATGGGAGACTTTAATTAAGAAATATCATGAAGGGGGACTTAGAGGACATTTGGGGAAGAAAAGACCATAACTTAACTAAGTGAGACCTTCTATTGGCCTAAACTTGCTAAGGATGTTAATCATGTTATCCAAAGTATGTTCAGTGACTAAAAGCCAAAGCCCATAAAACATCTCAAGGCCTTTACAAACCTCTTCATACACCACAAAACCCATGAACGGATGTGAGTTTAGATTTCATCACCGGACTTCCTAGAACTTTTAACCATCACGACTCTATCATGGTTGTTGTTGATAGGTTTTCTAAGATGACTCATTTTATTGCTTGTCATACTACTCAAGATGTCGTTTATATTGCGAACCTTTACTTTTAGGAAATAGTAAGAATGCATGGGATAGCAAAGAGTATGGTGAGTGATAGAGATTCAAAGTTTCTTAGTCACTTTTGGCTTACTTTGTGGAAAAAGATGGAGACCAAGCTTAACTTTAATCGTTCTAGCCACGCACCCCTAAACTGATGGCCAAACCGAACATTACTAAGAATCCCAAACAAAGGGAACAATTATTACCTTATGCTAAATTTGCTTATAAAATTTATATAATTATGATAGATTCTTCATGATTAAATTGTTTCTTGATTTCTGATGGTTTTAAGCTATTATTGGTGAATTAAAAAGAAATTTGGGATTGAATAAAAGCGTCACAAAGTATAAATTATGACGTCAACAAGTGTCACAATATTCCAGATCGTGAAAGTATAATGTGTTGATAAAATATTTAGTGATGGTAAGAAAAGTGTTGCTAATATAAATAATGACTGAATAATGAATACAAAAAATAACACAAGTGTAGATAACGATGCTGATAAGCATCGTAAGAAGACAAATAGTGACGCCATATAGTGTTGTAGAAAGACTATTGGCTTAAATGTGTCGAATTATATAGACAAATAGCGACACTACAAGTGTCACTAATTGACCAATAGCGACAGTTCATGATAACTTGACATGAAAAAGTTGGCGCAAAATGACAAATAGTGATATGAAAAAGCGTTGCAAGTGTGAAATTTGACACTAAAAGCGTCGAAAAAAGAAAAAAATGACATTAAAAAACATCCTAATTTGTGAGAATTGTGACGCTTTTTGAAAATACTGTCGCCTTTGCGAAGCGTAGCAAAGCTATTTGCGACGCATTAAAGCATTGCAAAATGTATATAAAAAAAAGCGTCACAAAATGCTTGTTTTCTTGTAGTGACCCCTTAACCCCTATTGACCTTACACGTTTTCCTACACCTTTGAAGTTTAGTCATGATGCAGAGTCTAAGGCTTATGAGATACAAAAGGTTCATAAGCAAGTTGTGGAAAAGATTGAGAAAATGAATGAGAAGGTTAAGGAAAAAGTGGTTCAAAAAAATAAAAGAGGTGATATTTAAGGAAGGTGACTTAAAAAAGATTTACTTGAGGAAGGATATGTTTCCAACACAAAGAAAATCTAAGTTGAGTGCTAGAAATGATGGGCCATTAGACATTTTGGAAATGGCAAACGACAATTCTTACAAACTTGAGCTAATTAGTAGCTATGGTGTGTCTCTAGTTTTTAATGTTGCAGATTTGATTCCATTTCATAAGGAGGACTTGTTGGCAACCTTGAGGTCAAGCTTTTCCAAAAAAGGATGGATGATGTAGGACCACCTACATTTAGTTCTCATGAGCTTGCCAAGATCAATGCAATGTTAAATCAAATGGAAAAAGCTTTAAGTTAAGGTCCATGTGTTAAGTCTTTCATTTTCATAGTCATGAGCTAAGTCATTTCTAAATTGAGTTTTTCATTTATTTTTATTCAAGTGTTTGAGTCTTTTATTGTATTAGATTCTTTTATTGTATTTTTCTTTTATTGCGATAAATCAAGTCTTAGAGATGATTAAGCCATGTTTAGGATTAAGCTTAATCATGACACATGTTTAGTTGGTTGAGTTGTAATTGTTCTTTTGTTGAGTCTAGTAATTATTTGCTCATTGGTTCGAGTATCACACAAGCTTGAGACGCAAGATCAAAGCAAATAATTCAGCTATGAAATCATATATTGAGCCGAAATCATCAAGATACACCAAGGGGCAAGGATACACGAGAACAATTATTTTATTATTTTTACTTGTTTCCTTTAAATAAGGCTACAATTCAAATTATTACTTTTACTTTTTTTTTAGAACAATTATTATTTTTACTTGTTTCCTTTTAATTGTTATTTTTTAGTTTATTTTATTTACATTTGCATTGTAGTTATCTTTTTTTATGTTTAAGGGTTACGCATGGTCGATACAATTCAAACTTGCGGAGTCAGCTCCAACCTCACTCGGCCCTAGCCGTTGCAGAAACTGCTCCTATATTTTCCCCAGTTGCCTCCGTCCTTTCCTTCCCAGAGTCTGACCATATTTTTTTATAAGCGGGATACACTGAGTATGATGATAATGATGAATTCACAAATTATTCTTAAAAATTTGATGAATATCCATTACACATGTTAGCATCTCCATTATCCATCTTATTCGTCTATCAAAACGTATGAGGGGACTTGAAATATTGCTTCCATTTTGTTTTGGAGTGTGTCATTTAATTTATTTACGTACACTATTCAATTATAAATTATAAATAATATTTTCTCTGTTCATTTACTTGTTACCATTGCATGGGCACAAAGATTAAGAAGCTACTATGCAATGATGAGCAGTAGGTGGAAAGTTGTTTTTTTGGAATTTTTTAATATTATTTGTTGAAAAATGAAAAAGAAAAATATGAGTAATTAGATGTAGAGTATGATAAAAATAAGAGTATGTATAACTTTAAATGATTTTTACTAAAAAAGGAAACGTAGCAAGTCATATGAAATATCTCAAAATGGAAAATGTAGCGAGTATTATGGAACGGAAGAAGTATAATACTTCCTCCGTTCCATTTTACTTGCAACACTTATCGTTTTTGGAAGTTTCATACTATTTGCAAGTTGCAACATTACTATTTGCAAGTTGCAAAATAATTTACTCATTTTATCCTCACTTTATTCCTACCCCATTATCACCATCAATCATACATCATTCCACTAATTATTTAATATACCCATAAGTCACAACCACTCTCTACTTATAATAATTTTTTTTTATTTCTACCCCACATATCACCATCAATCATACATCATCCCTACTTTTACCATACTGATTTGACGACCCTTAAAAAATGTGTCAAACCCAATGGTACAACTAAAACGGAACAGAGGAAGTAGATATTAAGACGAATCAAATAAGACTTCACTTAACCAATGATCTAACTTATAAATTGGGAATAAAATACGAATTAAAGTGAAAAATCTTATGAAACAATATAAAAGAAATGGGCATAGTAAAAAACTGCTTCCTTCATCTAATCATTTTGTAGTTTCAATTCGAAAAATATCCTACTATAAAATATACACAAATTATTGTGTGAGACGGTCTCACCATGAGACGCACTCATATGTCGGTTGAATAGCTCAATTAAGACAATTACTTCCTCTGCCTTTTTTTAATTGCATCCAAGGACACTTTCACATACCCCAATGTACTAATTCAATCGATAATGTCTCTAATTATATATATCAAAAATCATTGAAACTAAAAATTAATAACTTTTACATTAAAACAATTCTAACGATATCCCACTTGACAATATTTTAATCTATAAATTAACGATAATATAAAAATCTAAATTACATTAATAAGTAGTGTCTTGTCAAATAATTTTTGGGTGCAACCAAAGAAAAGAAGGAAGTACTTCCTCCGTTCCATAATACTCGCTACATTTTTCATTTTGGGAAATTTTATATTACTTGCTACATTTCCCTTTTTAGTAAAAACTCAATCATTTAAAGTTATACCTACTCCTATTTTTATCCTACTCTATATCTAATTACTCCTATTTTTCTTTTTTATTTTTCAACAAATAATATTAAAAAATTCCAAAAAAGCAACTTTTCACCTACTGCTCATCATTGTACAGGAACTTTTTAATCTTTGTGCCCACGTAATAATAGCAAGTAAATCAGAATAGAGGAAGTATATTATTAGAGTTTTGAGTGAGAAATGTTTTTGCAACATTTAGTGTAGTGTGACGTTAAAATGATTTCCTGTACTACACAACTCCACAGACAAAAATCAATGAAAATTTCAAAAACTCTTTAGTCAGAAATGGAAACTTATCAAATCATATATGGCCATAACTCAACTCACTGTAGTTGAGTTTCCCTAGACACCTTAAAAATTCAAATCCAAATCCAAACGGTCTCTTTCCTTTCCGTACTAAGAAGTAAGAATGTAGAAAAACACCCATAAAACAACTCTATTCTCTCTCAGAATTACTGATCATTCTTCATCAACATCAATGGTTTTTCTTCTCTTCATTTTTGGGTTTTACTCTTAAATTTCTGGGTCTTTCTCTTAAATTTCTGGGTCTTTCTATTTTACTCACATTTTCTCTGTTTTGTTTTGTTTTTCAGCAGAAAAAGGAAAAATCAGCAATGTCAAAGAAAGAGTTGAAGCTTTCCTTGGTTGCTCATAGACTTGCTATGCTTCAAGATCATCATTATCAACCTTTTCCTGTAAGTCTCTCAACCTTTCATATATATCATAAATCTGCTTTCTTTTTTCTTTTTTACATTTTTTCTCACCATTTTTTTTTTCTTTTTACAATTTTTTAACTTAATACTACTTTTTATTTCCATTTTCCGTTTCCAAAATGTTGATATTGTCCTAATTCCCCATGTGGGTATCCATTTCCATTTTTTGAAAAAAAAGCAATAATTTTATTGCCGTATCCAAATATAAATAATAAATAAATTTTTATTGTAGAAAATATTAAGGTTTAACTTTCAAACTCCCATAAACCATTATAACTGATATACATGTTTTTAGACCCAAAATAAACTAAAATTTGTTATTTTGGCAGGTATCCTCTACAAAGATTCCTGATCACTGTGAGAGGTAACAATTAATTAATTATTTAATATCTTAAAATGCTTACCTCTGTTGTATTATAGTTGTTATATTTCACTTAAATACGCAATCCAACGTGTTTTGATCATTTATATCTTGAGTTATGCGTAATGAAAAATTAAAAAATTTTGATACGACAATACCCGATTAGACGATCCTTTGAAACAATTAGAATAATATCCAAGTGCCGGGAATTTATAAGTCATTTATCATAGTTTATATATCCGAAATCAAGAAATTATATATATATATATATATATATATATATATATATATATATATATATATATATATATATTGTTTTTTGTGTTTGTTATGATATTGCTCACATGTTTAGTTGTTTGATTATATTTTGGAAAAGTGACAAATGTGCAATGGTATTGACTGATGACGGATCCTTAGAAGACACCAACGACCCAATTGCTTGCATCCAAACAGGGGATTTAGGAAGGTATAACTCAACTTTGCATCTACATTTTGCAAGTTTGAGAGGCTTTAGTTTCATTAGAAACTTGGCATGTCATATTTGAATTGAAGTGGTTGTTACAAAATAGTGCTATTTGCCAAGGAAAATTGGACCCTTCCAATAGTATATTACTAGATAATGCCCTGCGATACACAATTTTATTAAATTTTTTGACATATTTTTTAAAACAAAAAGATAAAAATTTGTGGATTTATGTTTTAACCATCTCAATATATCTTATACTCATATAATAAATAACATAATAAAAATTTCATAAATAATTAAATGAAAATAAAATAAAATATATGATATTCTAATATATTAAATGATATGAACTAAAAAGTAAAAAATCAATCAATATTTATAATATTATAGTCATAATTAGAAAATAAAAAAGTCAAAGATAAAAACATTATTAGTAATAAATACAATGACATCATTATTGAGTTTTGACGGAAAACTTTTATTGAGAAAGTGACACTTAAAGAATTTTTAAAAATGATGACATCATTAGTGTTTTGTTTTAGTAATAGTTATTACGATTCTTTGAATGTATCAATTGGTGCCCTTAATGTTAATGTTATTAAAATCTTATATGATATGATTAAGATATGATATGATCTGATGTCATTAAATAATTTCCATCTAAGCTCCAACTACGTAGAGTTTGGTAAGCGTATGTACACAATGATAAAAACAATGATAGTCGTTTTTAGTTGGTCAAAGAAATCAATTCAACTGTCATAACATTAGCAATCAGCTAAAGTGAATCATGGGTTAGCCTAGTAGTTAAAGACATTAGCAAGCGTATGTACCCTTGTGATGGGTTAGCGTATGTACACAATGATAAAAAAATCACCAAGAAATGAGGAGGGATGGGATTTCCTTTTACCATTATCTCTAAGGTGTAACTTGACATCTAAATGTGATATTTTTGTCACTATATTGAATAGTGTTATCCACTTGATCATATCATTAATTGAACCAACTGCAGCAACAAGCGATTAAGGCTTGTTAACCTTGACGAGTCCTTTACAGAAAATGGACAGCTCAATGCTTGCACTCCATCAACACCAAATGAGAGGTAAACATCGATTATAATTTGCTTTTTTCGATCTGCAATTCACAAGAAGATTAGCAAATCATGTGGGACTGATATAAACCATCAATGTTAAGGCCCAAGTCATTTATCAGGTCATCATCTTCCATGAAGCAAACAGGAAAAGTCCAATCGAATATCCAAGCTAAAAATGAAGAACTTGGTTCTGGCTCGATAACAACGATAAAAGAGAGGTAAACTTACACAATGTATGTCAGGCGTAAGGCTATACAATGGATTGAATTGATCGTTTTGTAACGGTTAACAGGTCATCATCCATGAAGCAAGCGGAAAAGGTCAAAGCAAATCTGTCAGCCAAGTATCCTAGCTTCATCAAATTTATGTTGAAATCACATGTTTCTGGAGGATTCTGGTTGGTAAGTTAGCAAATCCTTGTACACATTCAAAAGTTGTCGTATTTCGTGAATGATCAGTGGCAAATTTAGAATATGATGGAGTGGAAATTCACCTCTGTACACATGCTTAATCAATTTGGGTATCATTCTTTTTCGGCACAAGCAGTTCCCTTTTGCTGATGCCTTACATGGTTGTTTTTGATGAATAGGGTCTGCCAAGTAAGTTCTGTGATAATCATCTACCTATCCATGATACTAAAATGGTGTTGGTGGATGAAGCTGGACAAGAATTCGATACAACCTATTTGGCAGGAAAAAGGGGTTTAAGTGCCGGATGGAGGGGGTTTTCTATTCATCAAAATTTACTTGCAGGTGATGCATTGGTTTTCCATCTAATTGCCCCCACAAAATTTAAGGCAAGTTTCTCTACTGCTAAACTGTATATGCATACAAGTGTTAAAAACTGAACATGAAAAAAGAGTGGTGTTATTGGTAATATGATCTAAGGCTGCGTACCATTTTTTGTTCTACGAAACATGACCTAAAGAGAAAAAAGAAGCACTATTTTTTTAGGGTCCCTGATAGGGATGGCAATTCAGTCCGACTATTATCCCGAGCAAAGTCGGACTATGTATAATCCGAGCCGAGTCCGACCCATTGCCATCCCTAGTCCCTAACTATAATTAGCCTTTGACTAGTGCCTTTTTCATATATCATCATATGACCTGCTTTGTTTTTGTACAGATTTATATCATAAGAGAACAGAATCTTGGTGAAACTGATAGAGCTTTAGGACTCGCAAACATGGATTATTCGAGTTTAGGGAAACGGAAATCAGGTAAATACATCCTTATGATGGTCTGATCTTTAGATAAGCTGCAAGATAATGGTTGTTTACATTCTACACTATCCTTAAAACAGAAGACAGTACACAGAAACTTATATTGGCAGAAGACAGTACACAAGAAGTTTTACGGGCAGAACATAGTACACAAAAAGTTCTACCGGCAGAAGACCCCCATCATAGCAGCAGTGACAATGATTTAGGATCCGAAGTACATGATGGGATCCATTTCTCTGATTCTGCCATCGCCTTCGAAAAAGTTAATGACTTTGAAAGCTTTAGCATCATTGTTGACGGCTTGGTGATCGACTCCAAATTTTCTGACTGTTACAGAAAGAAGTATTATGAGCTTTGCAGCAGCCAGAAATGTTTTTTGCACGAAAATCTTCTCGAAGGGTTGAATTGCAATTTGGTGGTGGGAATTATTTCAGAGACTATAAACATTGCAGATGGCATAAAATCATGCGAGGCACGAGTATCTATATCTAGTGAAGATCTTCGTATTTGGGAGAAAACATTGGAGGGGTTCGAGTGTCTAGGCATGAAAGTGGGATTCTTGCGTGCTCGGGCTAAACATCTCCTAGGCCGTGTTGTTGAATCTAATGAAGCTGAGGAATCAAGGAAGTTGAAAGAGAGTATAATTAAGCGAGCATTTGCTGAGGAGACGATGAAGGTGCTTGATGATAAATTTACGCTACTCAAAGAGATGATGCAGAAGATTGATTTAGAACTGGAGAGTAAGTTCAAGAAACTTTCTGGTATTCCGAATTGATTATCAATCAGAAAAGTCATCCCTTTTGTCGCTAAAACTACAAGGCCATGTATATAATATCAGCCTTTCAGGGGAAAAATCTGTGTTATGTAATTTTGCTGATCGAATCGTGGAGCATAAGGCTAAACATTAATGATTTTTTTTGAGTTTTGCATACTAGCCTGTACTACAAAAATGTTTAATGAATGGGGGAGAAAATGTAATATTCATTGGCATTGGATTGCCTTTTTGCATACTAGCATATTCCTCTATGGTTTTGCATATTGTTCTAAAGAAGCTTGATATACTATCATTTTCGGCCCAAAGTGCAAACTCATAGAAATGAAAGAGTATAATATAGGATAGTTAATTTCAACAAAATTAAATTTGATACAAAAAGGTCTGAAATAATAAAAAGTGGTTAAAATAATAAAACAATTGGGTTAATTTATACAAATAAATTGTATGTAAAAGACATAGAACGTAGGAGTACGAAGCAAAAATTCCTACTAAAAACAAAATCAAAAGCTTGTAGATGATAGAATAATAAACATTATTATGGTGTACCTATAATTATAAATTCGAAAGAAACTTAAGAACGATGGGCATCCAAGCCAACATACACTCGAGATTCCTGGACCTTTTCCACTAGATGTCGTCTGGATGTGTATGATACAACAAATACCAACACAAACAGAGCCATCGCCATGACTAACAAACACTTTCTATAACGACAATGCATTTTCGAGTGTGTTTGGTTGAATAAATTTTAATTAAATTTTAGTTGGATGAAAGATGAGAAAGTTAAAGGATTGCTACATTACATAAGGATAGAGTACTAGACTGTTTTGACATATACGAAGGAAGTTGTAGCCACGATAACAGGATTATTGAATTGGTTCACCTATACCTAGTCTTCATTCATTTCATATTTTCGTATATACTTCATATACAAATTTACTTTGTTTGTGAGACCTAGCCAGAGTTGGCCCTGTGGGTGGGCAAAAGGGACTGTCGCTCAGGGCCCCATATCAAGAAAACAAAACTTAATGGTCGTAAAAGGTCCATATAAATTATAAATTGCAAAAGAAAATGATCTATTTTGTCCAAGACCCCCAAATATCTAGAGCCGGCCCTGGACCTAGCTATTAAAATAAGAAAAGACTAGTCTTCATCTTTATTTCATAATGTTCTTTTCACCAAATGACCAAATAATAAGGTCCAATAAAGGTGTGTGTATCCTCCAAAGCTTAACAAAAGTCTTCTAAGTTCTAACACCCTTGATTAGTACTCCTAAATAAAGAGTATAAGACGACTTCGCCTCATGTCATGATTTGGCGCTGAAAGTAGAATAAAACTCGGACAAAGGATGATTGACGCTCTATCTTTCCACGTTCATTCCTTAAACTCATTCAAACGAACCCTATGAAGCAATGGCGAAACTTGACCAATATTTTAAGGGGGCAAGTGCCCAAACAATGAGAATTCGATTAAGGTGAGTCAAATGAACGACTATTCACACCCAAACGTATCAAAAATTACCTAACATAATCAATAGGGTGCTGCTGAACTTATTCCAATTTCATAATAAATATTAAAATAGTCATGGTAAAAATTCCATAACATTAATCATGTTAAAATGACAACAACAATTAGAGGAAGTACCAACTAATCAAACAAATTAAGTTAAGAAATTGTATTAATCTAAACGTAGTAAAGTAAATGTGTCTAATTGCCTACAGCTCTTGTTTAGTAATAGATGTCCCCCTAATAAATTAACAGGTGGTGTAAAAATGAATTTTAGTGGATTCGAACCCCACCGACTGGATGTGATTACCTGTAAATACCAACTAAGCTGCACTAAAACACTACAATAATTATTACCGTTAGTCATGATAATTTTACAAAAACTCAGGGGGGCGATGCCCCTTCCCGCCCCTAAGAAGATTCGCCATTGCTATGAAGGAAAAAAGAAAGATTTTAGTGAGGAAACAGTAGATTAAATAGTAGAGTATCCGAAAAGTTTCTTAGAGAAACCATTTAGATTTTCAACAGTTATAAGAGAAGCTAAATAAGCATTACGAATTTGGCTCCTTGAACTCTCAAGGAAGTACAAAATTTCAAATGACTGTATTTTAGATATACTATAGGTTAAATTGGTTAAAAGACAAAGGGAATTCAAAATAAACAACTAGCGACACATGCCTGAGTTGCTAATAAGAGTAGGGGGAGAAATTCTGCGTATTATGTCTGTTGGATATGGTCACTCAATAAAGCCCAAGTGATGTCTTGTATGAGTGTGCAAGAAGGTGTGAGATGATGTATGGATGATTGGTGAAGAATAACTCTAACACCCCGATATTTTCAAACGAAAAATTCCCGATATATTTAATAAATTATTACTAATGTTATTTAATATTATATATATGAACAATGTTTTATCATTTCATTTGGGCTTGATCATGAATATACATCCTTTTAGCAGTTTGAACTTTCGGGCCCAAAAACTAAAACCATTTTCATCTCTAAATTTAAAAAAAAAAAAAAAAAAAGAAAATGGGAGGGAAAACCAAGGGGTGGCCGGCCCATTGGGGTTGGTTTTGGTGGAGTGTAACTCCCATAGAATATGAGGAGATAATTCTATTTCCTAAATCCATTATTATACTAATTATTCTCCTCTTTAATTCTCTTAAATTTCCTAAACCTAAATATTCTTTCTAGCTTTCAATCTCCCTAAAACTTCAAGAACACACCCTCAAACCCTAGCAATCCACACGCCTCTAGCCTTTTACTCTTGGATTTTTGGTGTTTTTCCATCTAATTGTAAGTTAATTCTATAATTTTTATCTTTTATTAAGTTTAAATGCAATTGTAAGAATTATGCTAATATGTGTGATCTTTTGTTACCATGATTTTCTTCCATGATTTTTACATAGTAGTGTAGGTATTGTTATATAGTTATCAATTGGTAGTATAGAATGTTTTGTTATAGAATTGAAGACTTTGTATGAACATGTTAAATTAAGATGATGGAGAATGTATAAAATAATAATAATAATAATAATAATAATAATAATAATAATAATAATAATAATAATAATAATAATAATAATAAAATGTGTATATTAAATTGGGATTTTTATGGAGAAATTTCATAGTAGTATAAGGGTATGTTTTGGTATGGTATGAAAATCTTAAATGTTGATGAATGATTTGGTTAGGAGGATTTATATTTTTATAAGAAATTAATTATTTGAGAATTTTGGAAATGATTTTTATGTGGGTATAAAATTATGAATTTTATGATACTGATTTAATAGGAAATATGAAAATTAGAATCTTGTATGTATTTTAATAAAAATGGACAAAATCCTGTAGGTTTGGAAAATTGTGAAAAAATGGTGTTTTTGGAAGTATTTTGACTTTGAAATTTGGTTAAAAATACTTATGCTATGTTATAAATCATGAAAATTGGTATCCGGGGGTTTTGATGCCTTCCGGACGCAACGGTGAAGTCGGATTTTCAGTTTGACAGTGTTAAGGCAGGTTTCTGGACAGATTTCGTATTCTGTTTTTTTTAGTGTTTAATATGTCTTAGAGATGTGGTGTATGATTCATGATTTGTGTATGTGTTCTATGTGTCATGGTAGTCGTATGTATGTGTTATGGTTGCTTTGAGGAAGATGTGAATGTGTGCTTATTTCCCGAATACGGTTGAACCTTGTAGGAAGTCGATTATGTTACGCTTTAAAGTAAGGGTGTGTGGTATGAATAATGTTACTCATTATGTTATTTTAATAAGCAGAGGTAGTATGACCTCACTAACTTTAAAGTGGACGTAGTATGACGTCAATTGGTGGAAAGAATTACTCGCAGCATATGGAGCCTTATGAGCCACCGCGGGGGTATGCATACTTAACCATAGGCACCGAAGTAGGACGTGTGTCTATGGTAGGGACTTGCTTAGGGGTTAGCTCCCCCTAATGTATTGTCTCACCTATGGAGAATGAAGTTGAACCGACAGTATGGCTAGAACAAGGATACAGGAGTATGGCTGACTAACAGATATATGAAATTAATTTAAAGTTATTATTTTAAATTTATTGTACTTGATTTAGATGATTTGCGACTTCTTGTTGACGTGTAGTTTTGGTCTGCGATGATGTCGTTTCCTTCCTGGGCAATAACTAGCAGTAAGTTAAATTGCAGGTAATGGGGAGTGAGGATAGTCCTTGGAGAAATAAAATGTTAGATTACAGAAGTCACGTCATGAACTTTAATTTACGTATCATGAATATTTGGTTTTATGAGACGTTTACGTTCTCAAGTTGTAATAAGTAGACTTAACTTTATAAACTTATCCGCTGCTAAGTTTTCTTTATGTCTAGTAAATATTAATAACCCTAATCGAACTCGATCCGCAGGTTGATTTGATTTCAAAAATTCGTTTTAAACTATCGTTCAAATATTCTGGTTTGACTCGGACTATATTGAGTTGCTTCAAAAAGATATTTTCTCTTTTAAAACGTTCTGAGTTTTTCCGGGATGTTACAAAAACATTCTGTTCTGGTGCACCTTCTGTGTACATTCTGATCTCTCGTTCGACCCCCGCTCGACCCACCCAGTTTCGCTCGACCTGGTCGAGCAATTTGTCGAGGTTGTTCTATTTCATGCGGCTGTTCTTATATTGTTTCATAGGCTTCCATATGTTGTTTCCAAAGCCTATATAAAGGCATAGTATATCCTTGTATAGCCACACATTGAAAATCATTTATAAGTAGTCATTGGGATTGAGTGGAGAGCCACAAACATATTCTTAGGATTTTAGTGAGAGGAATTGGGGAATTTGATCAATTCACTCTTTGTTGATCAAACTAAGGGGCTCTTGTATACAACATTCAAAGATCTAATAAACTCATTCAATTATTGTTAAGGGCGGAGTTTATAGTCCAATATCACATTGATATTGGGATTTTCTCCACCTCCCAAATTCTTGGTGTGCTTTCTTGATTTTGCATTTCTTTATTCTTATTCTTGTAGTGATTTCACTTAGTTTCTTGGGTCAAATTCTAACAACTTGGTATCAGATCTTGTGATGTGTTTTGGAAAGGTTAGAATTCTTTGATTTGAGTGTTCTTGGTAGAATCTTGAAGTGGTTGAAGGTAGTCATGGGAGTGACAAGATTTGAGATAGAGAACTTTGATAGAAATGTGAATTTTAGGTTGTGGAAACTCAAGATGAGGGCAATTTTTGTGCAAAATGGTTTGGAGAAAGCCATGTTGGGGAAAGCAAAGAGACCTCCAACAATGTCCATGGAGGATTTTGAAGATATGGACATTAAGGCACTCACATTGATACAATTGAGTCTTTCTAATAAGGTTCTTAGAGAAGTGGCAAAGGAGGAGACAACGGTGGGGCTTTGGTTGAAGCTAGAGTCCTTGTACATGACAAAGTCGGTGACCAACCGGTTGTTGTTGAAGAGCAAGCTTCATGATCTTAGACTTGAGGAAGGTAGTTCTCTTAAATCCCATCTTGATGAATTTGATTCTATTGTTATGGATTTAAGTAATCTTGATGTTTCTTTGGATGATGAGGATCTTGCTATTAAGTTGTTGTGCTCTTTGCCTAAGGAGTATAAGCATTTTAGGGAGACGGTGTTGTATGGTAAGGATGTGATTACACTTGAAGAGGTCAAGGGTGCTTTGTTGTAACGGGAGTTGATAATAAACAATTGACTAAGAATGATGATGTGTCGCAAGGTGGTGAAGGCCTTGTGGTAAGAGGAAGGCCTAAAGGCAACTTTGGGGAAAATAAACCCAAGCATGGGAAGTCTAGGTCTAAATCTAGGCTAGTGTTGTTTGCTATAATTGTAAAAAGAAGGGTCACATTAAGAGGTTTGTTCGGAAAATAGTAGGGGCAAGGGGAAGTGAAATGGAAATGGTTCCACTTCACAAGATTCGGCGGTGGCGGTTCATAGTAGCGATGATGAGGGCTTTTGTGATGATAGTCCTATACATTTTGCGGTGGAGTCGGAGGCTAGGTCTAGAGACCAATGGATTCTTGATTCGGGATGTTCATACCACATTACTCCCAATAAACATTGGTTCAATCCATATGAGAGTGTTAGTGGTGGTGTGGTGCTTTTGGGGAATAATGCGTCATGTAAGGTGATGGGCATTGGTACCGTGAGGATCAAGATGTTTGATGGTTTTGTGCGTCCGTTGAGAAACGTGAGACATGTTCCCGACATGAAGAAGAATTTGATATCTTTGGGTGCTCTTGATAGTAATGGGTGTAGGTGCATACTTGAGAAGGGTGTGCTTAGGGTTACTTTGGGTGCTCAAGTGGTCATGAAGAGCACACTAGTAAAAAAAACTCTCATTTGTATCCCCCTATTTGTATCTTTTATTGAAATAAAAGATACAAATAATGCTATTTGTATGTTTTATTCGGACAAAAGATACAAATAATGTAGTATTTGTATCGTGTCTGAAACAAACGATACAAATACCTCTTATTTGTATCTTTGGTTTAGACACCCGATACAAATAATTTTTTATAATCTTATTTTGTTTGTAAAGCTGGTTTTTATTTTTGTTAATTTCAATTGATTTAGTGGAAGTATATATTAGAATAGACGTAATTGTATTGATTTGATTACTTTATTTGAATTTTTGGACAAAATCAGTTTAATGTTTGATTGGTGATATTTATTGTCCATATTGAAAACATTCTTGGTTAATAATAAGTGTCAAATAAAGAACAATGAGGTTCTGTTTGGAATAATCTGGTTCGTTCTTGGTTATAGAGATCTTCAGTCTACCACAGAAATCTAGTGGTTCGCTCTTCAGTCTTGACATACTAATCAAATCTGCTAGTTTGCTCTTCAGTCTTGACAGTTTAATCAAATCTGCACAGATTTGATTGCTGCTAGTTCGTTTAAAACTGCTTGTTCGTTCAGCGCCTTCTTGGTTCGTTCAAATCTGTGTCGTCTTCATATTTATCGGCGCCTTCTTGGTTCGTTCAAAGCTGCTGGTTCGTTCTTGTTTTATGTTTATACTAATTAAGGGTTCATCTTTTACATCATATGCTAATTGCTTATAATACATAAGGTAGCAATTAAGGGTTCATGTTTTATGTCTATGCTTATTGCGATGGAACTTGTTTGTTTATTTCATATGATTTGATTTGTACTCTGGAAATGCTCCATTATTTATCATCTTGAAATTGGTACTTGTTGATTAGTAAAATGGAGTAATAAGGTTTATATTGAAACAAAAATTTGTGGTTTTTACGTTTGACATGAGTAATATGTTAGGGTTCTATGAAGAATTTGAATACCCATGGATGTTAAAGAACATGTTAGGCAGAGTTAGCAAATTGTAGAGAAATGTGACAAAACATAGCGTAATTCGTATATGAATGTAGTAGAATTAAATTTGATTGTGTATATTGATTGTTCCTAAACGTAGTTTGATATTACAAGCTGTCTAGAAAGTACTTCTATTTTTGATTGTGTATATTGATTGTTCTTAAATGTTTTAATGCTTGATATCACACTAAATATTTAAAATTGATAATGTGGTGAAGTTCATTGTTTGTGTCATATTCTACTGCATTGTTGAGTTCTTTTCTCTCGTATGGCATAGTGTAGGAGTATTACTACTGGGTACTTGGAAAATGATTCACACGAGTGATCGCACATTCAGGGACTTTATTTTGGAGTGTTCTGACCAAAGTTTGTGAAACAATCGATAGAATCCCTACAGACAAAGAATAAGTACAAATGTTCAACATCGATGTCCTCCGTCAAAATCAGTTGAAGATGCAGATCTGCTGCTGCTCTTACCAATATTACTGCCTATGTCACCTGCTTAAGTTGCTGGCCTGTTGTTGTTGCTGCTATTGTGATGTGTTCTTTGGATTGTTGGCTAGCTATCTTGATATTGCTAGCAACCTGGCCGCCCATTATAAGCTAGTATGTGGTATTGGTGTTTGTTAGTTAATCATTAGAGTGTTTTGTTTGTCTAACTCTCTTTTCAAGAGTTGTATTAGTATGAATTTATGTTTAACAAAAATATAATATCATTAAAAATATAAATTATGTGATAATATAAGTGTAGTAGTGAATGTTATGTAAAACAATATTTTCTAATTAATGTACATATTATTCAATCGTATATTATAAATATTATAGCCTCGAATGACTTCTATAGATATATTATATTAATAATCCCTTGTTGATATACATATATATATATAGGCTATATATTTATTTTTAATTTAAAAAAAGTCATTTGTTTCGCCTGTTTCAAACACACGATACAAATAATAGGTTATTTGTATCGCCTGTTTGAAACCAAAGATACAAATAAGGGTTATTTGTATCTTTGGTTTTCAAGCGATACAAATAATATGTTATTGGTAACCCACTTGTTAGTAACCCCCAATATAAGATACAAATGAGCTTAAAAACAAGATACAAATAAGAATTTTTTTACTAGTGGCAAGAAAGTGGGGTCGTTATATGAGCTTACCGGGTCTACCATTGAGGGTTCCGCATGTGTTAGGTCTTTAATGAAGGAGTCGGATCATACTAAGTTATTAGACCGGAGTTGGACCTCAAAAAAATCCAATAATCCGACCGACTATGACTCCGATCCGACTGGGACTCGACCCGATTCGACCCGACATCCGACTCAAATTTTAATTTAAGGCATTTCTATATTTTGAAAATTTTAATTTTATATGAAAATAAGTTTATTCTAACCAAATGCAAATTTGACATCTGATTATATGAGTGACTAATTACATTGTAAGAGAGATTGAGTATTGTAAATTTAATCAAGTTGAATGAATGAAACTTATCAAAACAATCGATTAGATTATTATAGACTTACAGTCTTACATAGTTTTGACTTTTGAAGTTATTTAAGTATAATAAAACCTAAAACTAACTAAAATAAACTATTAGAAATAAACTACTAGTCTATAATAGTCTAATCGATTGTTTTGATTATACTTATTTTTTTATTGACTAATACTATATTTCTAATAGACTAATAGTCTATATTTCTAATAGACTAATACTATTTCTAATACTTACAGTCTTACATAGTTTTGACTTTTGAAGTTATTTAAGTATAATAAAACCTAAAACTAACTAAAATAAACTATTAGAAATATATTATTAGTCTATATATTAATTAATATTAATCAATTAGATACTTAATCGATTGTTTAATAAAGATTTAATTGGAAGTTGGAATTTGTCTAATATAGTTATATAGACTTGAAACTATGTCGCTAAATTGTAAGTGAGATTGGATATTGTAAGTTTGATTAAGTTGAATGAACGAAACTAATCAAAACAATCGATTTGACTATTATGGACTCACAGTCGTACATAGTTTTTAAGTTATATAAGTATAATGAAACCTAAAACTAACTAAATTAAACTATTAGTCTATATAATAATCAATTAGATACTTAATCGATAGTATATCAAAGATTTAGTTGTATGTTGTCAATTATTATGAATTAAATGAAATTAAACCACTAATAACAAATTAAAATTTTATTTAATTATATTTAAACCACTAATAACCTCATAATTCTATATAATTCTTATTCAATTTTATTGCTAATTAGCTTTTTTAAGAAATTAAAATTGTATTTTACCTTTACTTAAATTTAAGCCATTGATGATATGTAATGTGGATGAATGAATGGTTTGGATAATGTCCACTTCATCAATCCTTAAAAACTTTCAATAACCAATTACATACAACTATGAATGTCACATGAAATTTGAATTTTGACCATTGATTTCAAAATTGTTTTAATCTTACCCCATGTTTAATTTTGACATAAGAGTAAAAAAAAATAAAAAAATTTAAACTTTAATAAACCTAAAAGATTATACAATGTAGTTAGTATACCCAATTACTCATCTTCCATCTTGAGTAATTTGTTAGTTTTACTCATCTTCCAGTCTTTTGACCTAACTCCCGCAGCCGCACAAGGAACGAAGCCCACCGCAGCCGCACCAAGAAGCCCACCGCAGCTGTACCAAGAAGCCCATCGCAGCTTCAGCAGGCCGCACCAAGAAGCCCACTGCAGCTTCAGCAGTAGCAGCGTCATCTTAACGGTAACCATTTTCCAAGTTGTGTGTATTAACTCAATCTTACATGTTGATGTATTCATGGATTAACTCAGATTTATTAACTCAGATTTAGTAGCAAGGTTCCATTTCACCTTTTTTGCTATTAATGCAACCATTTTCCAAGTACTATATAATTGTTGTATTTTATTCAAACAGGGATGGACTTTGAAAATGAAATACTTAGTCCGAAAACTCTTGTTACTCCAACAATTAATTTAGAAAATAATGAAGATGTTGAATGTGGAGAGGGTTGTATTATTGGTGCTAATGGTAGAAAACTTACTTCTGTTGTATGGAAACATTTTACTCAAGTACAAGTTGGTAAAGAAATGAAAGCAAAATGTAGTTGTAGTAAGAAGTTGTTTGCTGGTGGTGGTAAAAATGGAACCACACATCTAAAAGATCATTTGAAAAGATGTTTAAAAGTAAAAAATTATGTTGAGGTGAAACAACAACTTTTGAAACCAACTATGAAGGACTCTACTAATACGTCAGGAATTGGTAGCAAATAGAAGTTTAATCAAGAATATTCTAGAAATGCGTTAGTTAGCATGATTGTGAATCATGAGTATCCTCTTGCTATGCTTGATCATATTGGATTTAAGAGATATTCTAATAGTTTGAATCCTGATTTTAAAGTGATCTCAAGAAACACAGTAAAAGCCGATATATTTAGGGAATACAATGAAGAAAGGCGTCGGTAAGAAAAAGTTCTAGCGAGGAACAAATCTAGGATTGCTTTCACAAGTGACATGTGGATTTGCCACTAGTAAAAAAATCCTTGTTTATATCTCATTTTTAAGCTTATTTGTATCTCATAATGGGGGTTACTAAATAACACATAAGGGTTATTTGTATCGCCTGTTTGAAACAAGGGATACAAATAACAGGTGATTTGTATCGCTTGTTTGAAACAAACGACACAAATAACAGGTTATTTGTATCGCCTGTTTGAAACATAAGATACAAATAACCTGTTATTTGTATCCCATTTTTACACTTTAGATACAATTGACTTTTTTTAATTAAAAATAAATATATAGCCTATATATCTATATCGACAGGGAATTATTAATATAATATATATCTATAGAAGTCATTCGAGGCTATAATATATATAATATACGATTGAATAATACGTACATTAATTAGAAAATATTGTTTTACATAACATCTACTACCACCCTTATATATATGATTACATAATATATATGATCAAAAATTAGTAAACTACTATATATAGCTTGTACAAATTAAAATTACATTTAGCTTAACAAAAAGTTCGATCTAAAGTACTTTGCCCATTGCTCACAAACCTCATCTATTTCATCTTGGTTATATGTGCTTGATCTTGCATTATACTCCTTCAAAACAAATAATTAACAAAACAAATTAAAATAAATACATTATTTGTATCGCTTGTTTAAACAAGTGATACAAATAAGTATTATTTGTATCGTTTGTTTAATTAAAAGATACAAACGAGGTTTATTTGTATCTTCTGTTAAAATATAAGATACAAATAATGTTATTCGTACCTTTTATATATTTCAATAAAAGATACAAATACGGAGTTACTAATGAGAGTTTTTTTACTACTGTGCACCAATCAAAGAAAAGGGTACATGGCTGTGACAACACACTATATTGACGATGATTGGATTTTATAGAATCAACTTATCAGGTATCTTTCCTTTACTTTAATCAATCAATATGTTATATTATTAGGTCTACAAACTTATTTGATTCTATATGATGTTGATTAGGTTTCTTTATTTACCATGCCCACACAACAAGTACACAATAAGCAAGACCTTGGTTGAATGCTTGAAAAGTTTTAATTTGGATGAAAAGATTTCTACCATTTCCCTTGATAATTGCACAACAAATGATGTTGTTGTAGATGTTTTGCTTGGGAAACTTCAACCTTCTAAGCTTATGTTATATGACTCTTTTTGCATATGACACTAGTAAAAAAATTCTTATTTGTATCTTGTTTTTAAGCTCATTTGTATCTTATATTGGGGGTTGCTAACAAGTGGGTTACAAATAACATATTATTTGTATCGCTTGAAAACCAAAGATACAAATAAGGGTTATTTGTATCGTGTGTTGGAAAAAAGGGATACAAACAACAGGTTATTTGTATCGCCTGTTTCAAACATACGATACAAATAATAGGTTATTTGTATCGCCTATTTGAAACCAAAGATACAAATAACCCTTATTTGTATCTTTGGTTTCAAACAGGCGATACAAATAACCTATTATTTGTATCGTGTGTTTGAAACAGGCGAAACAAATGACTTTTTTTAAATTAAAAATAAATATATAGCCTATATATATGTATATCAACAAGGGATTATTAATATAATATATCTATAGAAGTCATTCGAGGCTATAATATTTATAATATACGATTGAATAATATGTACATTAATTAGAAAACATTGTTTTACATAACATTCACTACTACACTTATATTATCACATAATTTATATTTTTAATGATATTTTTATTAAACATAAATTTATACTAATACAACTCTTGAAAAGAGAGTTAGACAAACAAAACACTTTAATGATTAACTAGCAAACACCAATACCACATACTAGCTTATAATGGGCGGCTAGGTTGCTAGCAATATCAAGATAGCTAGCCAACAATCCAAAGAACACATCACAAGAGCAGCAACAGCAACAGGCCAGCAATTTAGGCAGGGGACATAGGCAGTAATATTGATAAGAGCAGCAGCAGATCTGCATCTTAAACTGATTTTGACGGAGGACATCGATGTTGAACATTTGTACTTATTCTTTGTCTGTAGAGATTCTATCGATTGTTTCAGAAACTTTGGTCAGAACACTCCAAAATAAAGTCCCTGAATGTGCGATCACTCGTGTGAATCATTTTCCAAGTACCCAGTAGTAATACTCCCACACTATGCCATACGAGAGAAAAGAACTCAACAATCCAGTAGAATATGACACAAACAATGAACTTCACCACATTATCAATTTTAAATATTTAGTGTGATATCAAGCATTAAAACATTTAAGAACAATCAATATACACAATTAAATTTAATTCTACTTTATTTAAAAACAATCAATATACACAATCAAAAATAGAAGTACTTTCTCGAAAGCTTGTAATATCAAATCACGTTTAAGAAGAATCAATATACACAATCAAATTTAATTCTACTACATTCATATACGAATTACGCTATGTTTTGTCACATTTCTCTACAATTTGCTAACTCTGCCTAATATGTTCTTTAACATCCATGGGTATTCAAATTCTTCATAGAACCCTAACATATTACTCATGTCAAACGTAAAAACCACAAATTTTTGTTTCAATATAAACCTTATTACTCCATTTTACTAATCAACAAGTACCAATTTCAAGATGATAAATAATGGAGCATTTCCAGGGTACAAATCAAATCATATGAAATAAACAAACAAGTTCCATCGCAATAAGCATAGACATAAAACATGAACCCGTAATTGCTACCTTATGTATTATAAGCAATTAGCATATGATGTAAAAGATGAACCCTTAATTAGCGTAAACATAAAACAAGAACGAACCAACAACTTTGAACGAACCAAGAAGGCGCCGATCGATATGAAGACGACACAGATTTGAACGAACCAAGAAGGCGCTGAACGAACAAGCAGTTTTAAACAAACTAGCAACAATCAAATCTGTGCAGATTTGATTAAACTGTCAAGACTGAAGAGCAAACTAGCAGATTTGATTAGTATGTCAAGATTTAAGAGCGAACCACTAGATTTCTGTGGCAGACTGAAGATCTCTATAACTAAGAACGAACCAGATTATTCCAAACAGAACCTCATTGTTCTTTATTTTACACTTATTATTAACCTAGAATGTTTTCAATATGGACAATATATACCACCAATCAAACATTAAATTGATTTTGTCCAAAAATTCAAATAAAGCAATCAAATCAATACAATTATGCCTATTCTAATATATACTTCCACTAAATCAATTGAAATTAACAAAAATAAAAACCAGCTTTAGAAACAAAATAAAATTATAAAAAATTATTTGTATCGGGTGTCTAAACCAAAAATACAAATAAGAGGTATTTGTATCGTTTGTTTCAGACACGATACAAATACTACATTATTTGTATATTTTCTCCGAATAAAAGATACAAATAGCATTATTTGTATCTTTTATTTCAATAAAAGATACAAATAGGGGGATACAAATGAGAGTTTTTTTACTAGTGTGAGATGTTTGTGCACATATTTTGAATTTGGTTGTTCAAGATGGTTTAGAAATAATTAGTGGTGCAATTGAAAAAGTCCGA
Organism: Amaranthus cruentus; assembly: GCA_019425755.1. Lineage (NCBI taxonomy): Eukaryota > Viridiplantae > Streptophyta > Magnoliopsida > Caryophyllales > Amaranthaceae > Amaranthus > Amaranthus cruentus. The sequence continues at coordinate 17,436,207 of CM033459.1, forward strand.
AGTGTAGTTGCCTTTTGCACTTCATCGCAAAATTGATATGAGAAGTTTGAAGATGCTTGCAATTATTGTAGAATTCCTATTACTAAAAAACTACAACTAGATTGTGAGACTAGTTGGAATTCATGTTCTGATATGTTGCAAGTTGCTCTTTTATATAAAGATGCAATTACATTGTTAGAAACCAAGGTTGGAAAAAGTGGAAAAGAAAAGTTTAGGTTACCGAGTAAAGAAGAGTGAAAAATGGCAAGTGACATTTGTGATAAATTAGCGTTGTTTAGTAGGACAACTGAGGCTTTTTCTGGTAAAAAGTATCCTACTGCTAATCTTTACTTTCAAAAATTATGTGAAATAAGGCTCAACTTAAGAAGATGGTTGTGTTGTGGAAATACAGTAATTGAGTCTATGGCTAAAGCAATGACTTTAAAGCTTGATAAGTATTGGGAAGTGGTTAACGGCATGTTGTCTGTGGTTTCAATATTAGATCCAAGAAGAAAATCTGAAAGTGTATCTTTTTGTTTTGAACTTCTTTGTGAAGATACTGCTAAATTAGAATGTGAAAGGATTAGAAGGATTTTGAAGGATTTGGTTAATGAATATGAAACAGTGCCTAATGAAAAATTTACTCCTTTTTCACCCTCATCACATTCAAACAATTATAATAAGAAGATAATTGATGGTTCAAGTGATGTTGAGGGCTTATGGGAAAAGCATGTTTCTAGGCAACCAAATAAAAAGCCGCGCAAATGTGAATTAGAGATATATTTAGAGGAGGAAAGACTCGTTGTGGATGGAAACAAATTCAACTTGTTGAATGGTGGAATGCGGAATCAATTAAGTTTCCTACACTTTCTAAGATTGCTATAGACATACTTGTAGTGCCTATTTCAACTGTTGCTTCTGAGAGCGCTTTTAGCACTAGTGGTAGAGTTATTGGACCTCATCGTAGTAGGCTTCTTCCTGAGACTGTCGAAGCTTTGATGTGCCTTCAAAGTTGGAGGCGTATGGAATTCAAAGGTATTTAATTTTTTTTACATTAGTGCGTACAATTAAGAAATTATATAATTATATTATTTATTAATCTTGTTATTTCTAATTTGTAGACGCTAAAGCAAATCCCCTTCAATATGCACCGATTTTTGAAGACGAGGATGTAGAAGCTATAGAAGAAGAATGATAATGGGTATGTTTAGTTTTGATTTACTTAAAATTAAGTTTTTGCTTACTATATCATTTATGCTTATGTTACTTTTTTTTATAAACTTGTGTTAGGAAACTAAGGATGGATTTAATGATGTTGTAATGTTGAGCATGAAGAATTGAAGACTTCATCATTTATGTAAATTTTATGTTATTAATGTAATTTTAGGGAACTAAGGACTAATTTGTTTATTGTAATTGTAGGACTAATATTTCTTATTAAAGTTGACTTTAAAGACTAATCTATATTAATTTTTTCGTGCTTTAAAATCATAAATGTAATATCAATAAGAATAAATCTTGATAATAATCCGAAGTCCTCCCAATGTCCGAGAGTCCGAGTCGGAGCAATGTTGGAGTATGCATAATCCGACTCCGAGTGGAGGTGGACTGAAAAAAATAGTCCGAGATTTATTCGGAGCAAAGTCGAAGGGTGAATAGTCCGAGCCGAGTCCGACCCATTGCCATCCCTACATGTAGGTCCTTCAAAGGTGCACTTAACCTAACAGTCTTTACATTCCTTATACATTCCACTCATATTCTTTACATTTGCTGATCAAAATAACTGATTCCCATCAGTTATGGTAATGGCCTGTTGGGGCATGTATTCAAGCTCCACTCCTAATCTTTTTGCAGCATCTGTATCCAAAAAATTTTGTGTACTCCCAGAGTCAATTAAGATATGAATTGGCGTATTCTTATAATACCCTAGAACTCTCATGGTCCTATAACATTGACTTCCACACAAGGCATTCAATGAAATACACGATTCTATGTCTTCTATCTCCTCCTGCACAACCTCCTCTTCAACATCTATTCCTTCACCACTCTGGTCATGTATACCAGGGATCACTATGCAAAACAATTGTGTTTGTTTAAGGTTGCAACTGTGTCCCCTTTTTCTTATTTCATTGTTCTGTCAGCTTCTGTAAGGGAAACAAACTTCTTAGTAGGTTCCCCATTCTTTGGTACCCTTCTGAATCATACCTTTCACCAAATACCCCATTCATTCGAGACGTACTACCCTTTATTGGCTTCTTAAAGTACCCCCCTTATGCAGGTCTATAATCTATTGGCTACATCGTTGGATTTTTTAAGCCTAGCATACTGCATAGCTGATGCAATATCCTTAGGATAAAAGGCTTTTACAAAAGATTTCACTCTAGGGCTTAAACCCCCTATAAAACTATAAAGAAAATAAGAATCAGGAAGTTGAGGGTTTCTTTGTATCATGAGTGACTTCAAATGCTCAAAGGAGTCCATATAGTCATCAATTGACCCTTTCTGTATTAGCTTAATGAATTCCTCCACATTATCATCATCCAAATGTTCCTTGAAACACGCACAAACATCACTTACAAAGACTTCCCATTCTACATTTCTTCGGGCAAGAAAATAAGAATTAGACCAACATTCTACTTTCCCCACAAAGTGAATCGATGCAAAGTCTATTCTCTAATCATCCGATATTTTACACAATTTAAAGTACTTTTTTGCTTTCTTGATCCACATTCTAGGTTCACTACCATCAAATTGAGGGAATTCAAGTTTAGGAGTATACCAAAATTATCGGTTGGAGCCATTTACCCCCAGAGGTGGTGTGCCAAGAATACTGGGTTTTATGCCCCCACGTAACATTCATGCTTGATGGGCCATTTGTTCCTCCATCTTAAGCCCCAAAGAAATATTTTTCACTTTAATCTTACGCATCATATCAGATAGTTGTGCACAGCGCTCTTCAAGACTCTTCACAGATTCCTCCATAGCGCGGAATTTAGGAATTGTAACCACATGTTTGTTCTTCGCCAAGACGGCTCTAATACCAATTCAACAGCCTAGCTGCAACTGGGCTTGTTATAGCTGACTCAATTCAAGAACAAGGACAAAAGAAAAAGATTCAGAGAGAAAGAGAGAAGAAGAGAGAAATACAGACTCAGAGAAAAGACAGATAAGATATTAAGAAGAAGAAAATAGATCTTATTACTTGCCTTCAACAATACATCAGGTTAATATTTATAAGGTCAGTTAAGGAAAGAATAACAAACTTTCCCGCTAAACTAAATTAACTGCCTAATAACCAAACAAGCACATGCTGTTCAAATGCTTATTTAACTACTATTTGCTTCTAATAACATAGGGTTTTTGATAATCAAAGCAATTGGAGTTGAATTCTGAATTTTGGTGTGTTTTGGAGTAGAAATAAACAGTAATGATATCTCTATGAAGTAGGAGCAATTTTAGCTCTCTGCAATAGGAAGTGAAGGATGATGGATCCTGATAATGGGTATTCAAATTTATGAAGTGGTGGGTTAGTAAATAGATTGACACATCCTCTAAATGACCCATGCATCATTTTCATCTAATTTCAATAACCCCAGTTTTTTTTGTATTACTTAGATCCCAAATTAAATACGACGAATCCTTAAGTAATAAAATATTATTCTAAGTCCTAATAAAATCACATATTTAAAATTTTATACCCAATTTAACTTAATTAATTACTATTGATTAAGCCACTAAAATCGAGGTTGTCTCATAAGCATTAAATAAGGTAGATAAAAAAGGAAAATGATGTTTGTTTTGAAAAAAAATGGAGTTGAAGTAAGCATCCACTCTAACACGATTAGAAAGCATTTCTTTTTGATGGTACAAGAAAGAATAAGTACTTAAATAGTTGGTATAATCTACAGCTTTGTCCACCACTCCAACACCACATTAAGGGAGGCTCTTCCTCGTTCTCCGCCACAAACCTAGCTGTCATAACTTCCCAAACTTGCACTCAATGACATAGGACTCACAATGGGTTCCTAGAAGGTTCAATCCTAACCAAGCTAGTCAAAATGCGCCTTAATAGGTAGTCATCCAAGCCACAAACCTAGCAAACTCAGATCCCCTAAGTCAAGTGGAAATTAGTCAATCACATAGTCCCAAAATAGGCACAAGGCTAAGAACAAACAAGTATGCATATGATATAACACCCCGTAAATTTATAGAATTTTAAAGATTAAAATAAATTAATAATAAACAAATACAAGAAATTAATTGACTTAATATGTAACAATCGGTAACGTGCTTATCGAGTGCAAGGTTATCATTTTTAAAAAAAATATATATAAATATGAATAATGACATAAATACAATACACACATGATTGATTAATTAAAGAAAAAAAATAAAAGGGAGTAAAGGAGGGAACGGGGGCCGGTTGTATGGAGGAATTAGAGGGGTTTGTAACTCCCCTCTTAAGTGTGTATTATGGCACAATTAAGAGGGAATTAAGAGGAGATTAAGAGGTTTTGTTTTTAAAGCCTTCTTATGCAAGACCATTCCATCTTCTTTCTCTTGCATTTGGTTAAAGAAAATAAGAAAAAAAAATTCTCTTCTTTTCTACCTCTTGCATTCGGTTCTTCACAATATAAAAAAAAAAACTTTGTGTTCATCCAAACTTTTAATCAAAGGTAAGTGGAATTTAATTGTTAATATTAGATTTTTACTCTTATGATAAATTAAAGTTTATATTTTATATATGATGATATCCTATGACTTTTAAGGAGGATTGAGTATTTTATATAAGTTTTTATTTAAATAATCATTTAATAAAATTGATTTGTTAAAAGAATTAAATTAAAATTTTATAAGATTTTTCCTTGATTTATATTCTTTAACAAAATTCAAATTTGTTATAAGAATAAAGTTTATTTTAATATTTAAATAAATTTATTTCAGGATCTAAATTTCTCTAGCAAGATTTCAATTTGTTAGAAGAAATTTAAATGTATGGATTAAGTAATGTAAGTATTCATGAGTTTATAAATCCCTTAACAAAATTTGATTTGTTTAAGGGATTGTGTTTATTTATATGTATATGCTTAGATTCAAAAAGGTATATGGTTTACGATTCTCTACAAAAATTTAATTTGTAAGAGGATCAAGTATTTAATGATCAATTATCATAATTTATGAATTTTAAAGTGTTTTGAGAAATCTTGTGAATGAGAACTATTAGGAATTTGATAAAATCAATTAAAATTATCAAGTCTTAGTGATATTTTAGTGGTATGGAATGAGTTAAATGTGTAAACACGTTCTAATACGTGATCGTTTTGTGTGTGTGTTATTTAGGACCTCGATTCATAAGAGGGTGAAATTCCTGACATGCTTGAATACCGTTGTTTGCAGTGCTTGAAGGTACACGCTTAGAGCATACTGTTTATGTGTTGGTGCAATTAGTGTTGTTTCATTCTTGATCATGGCATTGTAAATCACATAAGGTTTAGACACCTCAAATAATTTGAAAGAAGTTAAACTTGGAAATTGAGGATTTATGTGTTGGTTACCCAAAGGGGTTAATATCTTTGGATTGGATTATATAATTATTGTTCTCATGGCAGTTTTGGATCATTACGGTCACCATGGGGGTATGCATACTTTAACCTCTGACGACCCGAACAGGATGGGCAACGTCTTAGGTCTGTGGTTGCCTTGGGATTAGCTCTTCCAAGTGTATTTCTCCAAAAAGGAATGGGATTGTTAATTACTTGGACGACCCGAACAGGACGGGCAACGTTACAAGAGGGAAATTTCTGGAAATGCACGTATTAGAGCCTAGCATGCTAAGATGAACACATTGCTTGTATTCCACTTGTTGATTCTTTGTATGTTGTCTCTGACGTGTATTGGATTTGTTTTTTTGGAACTTGCTATTTGTTGTCATTCGACGAATAGCAGGTTGATTGCAGGTGGGGGCTGGAGTGAGGACTCAATCTAGGACCTATACCACCAAGACTGCATTTCTTATGTAATAAACTACGAAAAGAATAATTTTCAGTTTTGAACAGAACTAAGTTGGTTTGGTTGTTGTTCCGTATTTTGCTTAATTCGTTTAAAGGCCAATGGGCTCTCGAGTTGTAACTTAGAACTATCGTAGACTTGTTACCATCTTATGTTTTATTTTCGCTTAGTTATATTCCTTTATCGATGGAACGTTGACGATCTTGGAAGGAATATTTCCTCTATGTGTTCAATCTGTGAACCGGGGTCATATTTTTATATGAATATCCGGGTCACTTAAGCTGGACCGTTACAATTGGTATCAGAGCCAACGTTCCCTTAGAGATAAAGGAATACCTGACCTTAGAAGAGAGAGTTGGGGATGGTCAATGTGATATGAAATGGTTGCATGTAATTTATTCTTATTGTGATGTGATTGTGTTATGTTTAGAATGGACCGTTAGAATCGCATAGTGATATAGGTGACCTCTGTTAACGACATTCTTTAGATTATCTTTCGTTTCATGCATATATTCAGGAATATGGATAAAGGAAAAGCACCAATGGGCACATACACCCCTAACCAAACTAGGGACATAACGATGTGTAACCCGGAGACTGTATGGAGCTGAGGGAGGTTTTTAATGATGATATTTGGAGAATAAGAGATGGTGAGAGTATCCAGGATTATAAGGAAAGGATGCATATGATTAAGACAAAAGTTGATAGGGTGTGCTATGACCTAGATTTGGACATAGATAAGTTACATCATTTGTCCGAGTCGAGGAAAAGGGTATAATCAAACCAAGGAGAGCCTAGTGGAGTTAGATATCAAGAAGGACCCTTTGAAGAGGAAGAGTTTGATGGGGACAAAGAAGAAGACCCCGAAGAGGAGGAAGTAATGGATGAGGAAGAACCCAACAAGGAGGTAGAACCCATGGAGGAGGGAGAACTCCACGTAAAGGAAGAGTCTAATGTAGTTATGGAGCCGTTAAGGGATGAGTGCTTATCTGACCCGTCACTAACGGAACCCAGGGTTCAGGCTGGGAGTGATTTTGAGATATGGGAGCCTAAGCGGGAACCACCTACCCAAATGGAGAATTTCAGTGAAGATGAGAGAGAGAATTGGGGATCGCATTATGATCTGTATGGATTTAGGGTTAAGATTGGAAGGGGGCGGTCAGATGAGGAGGATCCTGAAGAGGAAGAGGAAGAGTTAGCAACAAACCAACCTATGGAAAGTGATAGTGAAGCAGAAGAAGAATACTCGAGTTCCAGCTCCGACTCTGGGGATGATGGGGATGATGAAGACTTTGACATAGCAAGTTACGATGAGACCGTTGACATTAGGGATGCTTGGTGTTAGATGTTTTTTTTATATAATCTTTCTTTAATTATCTTTTCCTTTTCTTTTTTTATCTTCTACGAATAATGTAAACACTTAGCGTAAGACAATTATGATGTAATAGGAAAATCAATAAAGTATTATGTTGAGTTTGTTTTCTTCTTTCAGTTTGTCAGTTATAGATTATTTGTTTGAGTGAATTTTTTTTGTATCTTCAGTATTTAATATTATCTATGTATAGATAGCTGTTTATATGTGTAAATTCTACGAACGTTAAGTTTATTTTCAACGAACCTATTTTCTTCCTTCAAATCAATCGAATCTTAGGATATTCTAGTGATTAGTACCTTTCTTTTATTTGCAGAATATGCCTCCAATCTCCCGAAAAAGGCTGGCTAGAAATGATGCTAACCGAATCTTAAGGAGCCTGGTCAAGGCGTTATCAAAGGTTGGTACACCACCAGTGAGATCCCTGTCTGAACAGGCCTCTGAAATGAGCAAGAGGATTAGCCAGATCAAACCATCTCCTTTTGATGGTAAGGGAGAACCATCAGAGCTTGAACACTGGTTAAGAGAATTTGACAAACTTTTCGATGTAGTAGAGTGTCCGGAAGAATTAAAAGTCAATCAGACTGCTTTCTATTTGACTCCGGAGGCCGATTATTGGTGGGCAAATAGCAAGGCGGGTCTATTGAAGCAAGCTGAGGGGATCTTCGACTGAGGTATGTTTAAGAGAGTTATGCGAGAGAAGTTTTACCCCCTGCACGTGAGAAAGGACAAGTCGAATGAGTTTGCTCGGTTTGAGATGGGTACTTTAACTGTTGATGAATACAACCACAAGTTTATAAGGTATATCAAATACTACCCAGATGATGTACCCACCGAAGAAAAGAAAATGCAACACTTTGAACTGGGATTTTCTTTTGATATTCAAAAATATATCGAAAGGGATCGCTACAGCACATTAGAGTAAATGTATAAGCGTGCAGCTCAGGTGGGGAATATTTTACGGAAGGAGAAGGAAAAGGAGAAGGGCAGTATTACAGAGAAGGGGAAGGAACTAGTTTGTCAGACCTCGGGAGCACCTGCAGGCTTCTATCTGAAGAAACCATGGACTTTTGGTGGTTTCCAAGGGCGATCGGGATGGTAAGGAAAGGAAGTACTTTTGCAGAAGGTGTAAGAAAAACCACCCCGAAAAAGATTGTGAAGGGAATTTGGTTGAATGTAATTTCTGCCACAAGAGGGGACATAGGGAGTATGAGTGCTACATAAAGAAAGGAAGTGAGAATCGGCAGCTGGGGGAACAACACTGGCAACAAAACCAGAACAGCTTTAGGAGACAAGGCAATCGACCAACTAGGGGAGATCACCATAGTAACAATGGTCAGAGATTCCAACGACAGTTTAATGGGGGGCAAGGTCGGACAGATGGAAATCGGGTTGAGGGTTCAGGAATGCAACGAATTGGAAACCAAGGGGGACGAATGAACGCACAACCGGCTGGCGGACGGGTATCTGCGGTCAGTTCAAGAGAAGCTGACCAGGCGACGGAGGTGGTTACAGGTACGTTCACCATCCATTCTATAGCTGTTAATGTATTGTTTGATTCGGGTGAAACTATTTCATTTCTGGCAAGGAGTAAAGTAGGAGAACTGAATTTAGAAATATTTGAAAACGTATCATACACCGTGACTGTTCTTTCGGGGAAATTATATTATTGTGATAGGTTGTATAAAGATGTACCTTTGAAGATAGGAAAAGTTATTTTTCCTAGTAATCTGTATGTGTTAGATATGGAGGGTTTGGAGGTAATTTTGGGAATGGATTGGTTAGGAAAATACAAAGCTACAATTGAATGTAGCGAGCAAAGAGTGTTGTTGGTAGGACCACGTGGGGAGAACGTTAGATATAGAAAATATTCCAAGGGGCCTAAAACAAACTTAGTGTCGACCTTGGAGTTGCAAAGACTTGTGAGACAAGGACATCCTTTGTACTTGTGCCACATCAGACAGGAGGGGAAGAAGGAGGTGGACCCTAATGATATCGCGGTGGTAAATGAGTTTGTAGACGTTTTTCCTGATGAAATTCCCGGTATGCCACCGCAACGAGAAATCGATTTCACGATAGACTTGGTGCCTGGAACGAGACCAATTTCAAAGGCCCCGTATTGCATGGCACCAAAGGAGATGAAGGAATTGAAGTCTCAACTTGAAGAATTATTAGAAAAAGGTTATATCCGGCCTAGTGTTTCTCCGTGGGGCGCTCCAGTTTTGTTCGTGAGGAAGAAAGACGGCAGTTTGAGGTTATGTATTGATTATAGGGAGCTGAATAAGGTGACAATTAAGAATAAGTACCCGTTACCCCGAATAGATGATTTGTTTGATCAATTGAAGGGAGCTGGGATATTTTCGAAAATTGACTTAAGGTCGGGCTATAACCAATTGAGGATCGCTGAGGGAGATATATATAAAACGGCTTTTAGGACACGTTACGGGCATTATAAGTTCACCGTCATGCCTTTTGGGTTGACAAACGCTCCAGCCGCATTTATGTGTTTGATAAACCAAGTGTTTAGCGCGTACTTGGATAAATTCTTGGTTGTCTTTATTGATGATATACTGGTCTATTTGAAAGGCCGGGATGAGCACGAGGAACATTTACGTTTAGTTCTACAAACCCTACGGGAGAACAAATTGTACGCTAAATTTTCAAAGTGCGAATTCTGGTTGAAAGGGTATCATTTTTGGGCCATTTTATTTCTAAGGAGGGCGTTTCGGTGGATCCGGCGAAAATAGAGGCAGTTCGAAACTGGGTCATGACCAAAGAGTGTCACCAAAATACGAAGTTTCTTAGGATTGGCTGGGTATTATCGTCGTTTTGTCAAGGACTTCTCACGAGTCGCTCGACCTATGACTTCGTTGATGAAAAAGGATAAGAAGTTCGAGTGGACTGATGAGTGTGAACAAGCTTTCATGACTTTGAAGGAAAGGCTAACTAAGGCTCCTATTCTTACTCTACCTGACCCTAAGTTGGATTATACTGTGTATAGTGACGCGTCGTCGAAGAAAGGGTTAGGCTGTGTTTTGATGCAGAAGCGTAAGGTAATTGCTTATGCATCGCGACAACTAAAGGTTCATGAGGTTAACTATCCTACTCATGATCTAGAATTGGCTGCGATGGTTTTTGCACTCAAAATATGGAGGCATTACGTGTATGGAGTTAAATGCAGAATTTACACTGATTATGAAAGTCTAAAGTACCTCTATACTCAACCGGATTTGAACTTGCGCCAACGTCGATGGTTAGAGCATATGGCGGATTATGACTTAGAGTTCATGTATCACGAGGGGCGAACGAACTTGGTAGCCAATGGATTAAGCAAGAAGTCTAAACACTCGCTGTCTGCTTTGGGTGGAGTTGAAGAGTTGCATCGGGACTTTGCTCGGCTGAACTTGGAAGTGGTGCGTACGGGTGAATTAAAAGAATGTCTGAGTGCCTTGGCTATTCGGCCTTCATTTTTCGAAGAGATTTTAGATACCCAGGACAAAGACCCGAAGCTGTTAAAATTAAAGGAACAGGCTCGGGAAGGAAAAGCGGAGGGATTCTTTATTCACAAAGATGGAAGCTTGAGGTTTAATGGTCGTTGGTGTTTACCGGCAGGGGAAGAATCTTTGAAGGAACGCATCTTGGATGAAGCGCATTGTACGAAATTTCCAGTTCATCCGGGCGGTGATAAGATGTATCAAGATCTTAAGTTGATGTTCTGGTGGTCGGGAATAAAGAAGGATATTGCAGAATATGTCTCGCGTTGTGACTAGGAGGTTTACTTCAACCTTTAGATATTCCAGTGTGGAAATGGGACGATATTTCTATGGATTTTGTTGTGGGTTTACCTCGAACGAAGGCAAGTAATGATGCTTTGTGGGTTATAGTTAATCGTTTAACTAAATCAGCACGTTTCATTCCTATGAACTGTCGTTGGGAGATGGAGCAATTAGCTCGAGCTTATATTAAGTATGTCGTGCGTTATCACGGTGTGCCCCGTACCATTGCGTCCGACAGAGATACACGATATTTGTCACAATTTTGGATTTTGTTGTGTGCCCCGTACCATTCCTATGAACGGACGATATTTCTATGGATTTTGTTGTGGGTTTACCAACACGTTGTTATATAGTACATCGTTTCATCCACAGACAGACGAGCAGACGGAAAGAACAAATCAGATATTAGAGGATATTTTGCGCGCTATTGCCATGGAGTGGCAAGGGTCATGGGATGAATATTTGGATTTGGTCGAATTTTCTTACAACAACAGTTATCAGGCTTCAATACAGATCGCTCCATTCGAGGCTTTGTATGGTCGTTATTGTCGTAGCCCGATTTATTGGGACGATTTTATCGAAGCGGTCACTTTGGGGCCTGATTTGTTATTCTAGATGACTGAGAAAGTAAAGATGATAAGGGATCGGTTGAAAGCGGCTCAAGATCGTCAGAAGTCTTATGCTGATTTGAAGCGATGTCCAGAGGAGTTTGTCGTGGGAGAACAAGTGTTACTTCGCGTATCACCCATGCGTGGAGTGATACGTTTTGGTGCTCGTGGAAAGATGAGCCCTCGATACATCGAACCATATGAAATTTTGGAACGTGTTGATAAAGTGGTGTATCGGTTGGCTCTTCCAAATTCTTTAGAAAAGGTTCATGATGTGTTTCACGTGTCCCGATTAAAACGGTATCATGCCGCAGCCTCTCATGTCTTAGATCCCGAACCTTTAGAATTAGATACATCCTTGACCTATTCTGAGCAATCGGTTCGAATCTTGGACACGAAGGTTCGTAGTACACGACGGAAAGATATATCTTTGATAAAAGTTCTGTGGTCAAATCACGAACGCGAAGGAGCTACTTAGGAAACCGAAGAGTCTATGCGGGATAAGTACCCTCACCTCTTTCAGGTTAGTCGCGTTACGGGAACGTAACTTCTTTATGGAGGGGTAGAGGGCGATAGGAATTTCGCGCGAGTAATGATAAACTGCTTTGACTTGTAATGTTGTGTTTTAAACATGAGACGAATTGTGTAGTGTGTGTGCAGCGTTGTGTTTTGTGCTGGTATGTTTCATGCAAGTTATGAGGGCGTAACTTCTTTTAAGGGGGGTAGTCTGTAACAACCCGTAATTTTTATAGAATTTTAAAGATTAAAATAAATTAATAATAAACAAATACAAGAAATTAAGTGACTTAATATGTAACAATCGGTAACGTGCTTATCGAGTGCAAGGTTATCATTATTTAAAAATATATATATAAATATGAATAATGACATAAATACAATACACACATGGTTGATTAATTAAAGAAAAAAAAATTAAAGGGAGTAAAGGAGGGAATGGGGGCCGGTTGTATAGAGGAATTGGAGGGGTTTGTAACTCCCCTCTTAAGTGTGTATTATGGCACAATTAAGAGGGAGTTAAGAGGAGATTAAAAGGTTTTTTTTATAAAGCCTTCTTATGCAAGACCATTCCATTTTCTTTCTCTTGCATTTGGTTAAAGAAAATCAGAAAAAAAAATTCTCTTCTTTTCTATCTCTTGCATTCGGTTCTTCACAATATAAAAAAAAACTTTGTGTTCATCCAATCTTTTAATCAAAGGTAAGTGGAATTTAATTGTTAATATTAGATTTTTACTCTTATGATAAATTATTATTTTATATTTTACATATGATGATATCCTATGACTTTTTAGGAGGATTGAGTATTTTATATAAGTTTTTATTTAAATAATCCTTTGATAAAATTGATTTGTTAAAAGGATTAAATTAAGATTTTATAAGATTTTTCCTTGATTTATATTCTTTAACAAAATTCAAATTTGTTATAAGAATGAAGTCTATTTTAATATTTTAGTAAATTTATTTCAGGATCTAAATTTCTCTAGCAAGATTTCAATTTGTTAGAAGAAATTTAAATGTATGGATTCAGTAATGTAAGTATTCATGAGTTTATAAATTCTTTGATAAAATTTGATTTGTTTAAGGGATTGTGTTTATTTATATGTATATGCTTAGATTCAAAAAGGTATTGTGGTTTACGATTCTCAACAAAAATTTAATTTGTAAGAGGATCAACTGATCAAGTATTTAATTCAATTATCATAATTTATGAATTTTAAAGTGTTTTGAGAAATCTTGTGAATGAGAATGTTTTAGTTTGATGACTTTATGATGGATGGATTTTTGTGTATTATTATATGTGGATGAAAATATTAAGTGGTTGTGTGATAGGAAATATAAGTTGTACTTTGTGGATTCGAGTTTATTAGATTTTATTGGCCATGAATTGTAAAAAAGTTTTTTATAATTTGAATAATAAATATGTGAAATAATAATTAATTAACAAATATTTTCCGAACAGCAGCAGCTGCCTCGGTGTAGCGCCCCTTTTTCGAAGTGTTGGGTGTGTTTCGTTGTCGTTTTATTTAACCGATGTGTTAAAATTCGTTAAAACGCTTAAAATAATTAAAAATAATAAATAGATGTTAGAAATTAAGAAATTTGGTACCCAAGGTAACTGATGCGTTCTGGACGCAGTGGTGAAGTCGGATTTTCCATTTGAATTTTCTAAACTGTCCAAATTGGCTGTTTAAGTTTCTAGTTAAATATGGAATTTTGAACTATTAGGAATTTGATAAAATCAATTAAAATTATCAAGTCTTAGTGATATTTTAGTGGTATGGAATGAGTTAAATGTGTAAAAACGTTCTAATAAGTGATCGTTTTGTGTGTGTGTTATTTAGGACCTCGATTCATAAGAGGGTGAAATTCCTGACGTGCTTGAATACCGTTGTTTGCAGTGCTTAAAGGTACACGCTTAGACCATACTGTTTATGTAGTGGTGCAAGTAGTGTTGTTTCATTCTTGATCATGGCATTGTAAATCACATAAGGTTTACACACCTCAAATAATTTGAAAGAAGTTGAACTTAGAAATTGAGGATTTATGTGTTGGTTACCCAAAGGGGTTAATATCTTTTGATTGGATTATATAATTATTGTTCCCATGGCAGTTTTGGATCACTACGGTCACCATGGGGGTATGCATACTTTAACCTCTGACGACTCGAACAGGACGGGCAACGTCTTGGGTCGGTGGTTGCCTTGGGATCAGCTCTCCCAAGTGTATTCCTCCAAAAAGGAATGGAATTGTTAATTACTTGGACGACCCGAACAGGACGGGCAACGTTACAAGAGGGAAATTTCTGGAAATGCACGTATGCCTATGCATGCTAGGATGAACACATTGCTTGTATTCCACTTGTTGATTCTTTGTATGTTGTCTCTGACGTGTATTAGATTTGTTCTTTGGAACTTGCTATTTTTGTCATTCGCCGACTAGCAGGTTGATTGCAGGTGGGGACTGGAGTAAGGACTCAATCTAGGACCTATACCACCAAGACTTCATTTCTTATGTAATAAAACTACGAAAAGAATAACTTTCAGTTTTGAACAGAACTTAGTTGGTTTGGTTGTTGTTTCGTATTTTGTTTAATTCGTTTAGAGGCCAATGGGCTCTCGAGTTGTAACTTGGAACTATCGTAGACTTGTTACCATCTTATGTTTTATTTTCGCTTAGTTATATTCCTTTATCGATGGAACGTTGACGATCTTGAAAGGAATGTTTCCTCTAAGTGTTCAATCTGTGAACCGGTGTCATATTTTCATATGATTATCCGGGTCACTTAAGCCGGACCGTTACATATGACTACTAAATTGTACATATTAGAAATTTACATGCCAATTTCACAACTCAAAGCATCAATAAAAACAAAACAAAACATGCAAAAACTAAGGCAAAAACTAAGACAATAATTACAATTACGCAGATCTTTCGAAGTTTTAAAAACCATAAGAACCCTCCCTCAAGCCAGCTCAAAAGCAGTCTTCGCACTTGGGAAAGGTTAACAAGAAAACCATGAAGAGAAATATCAGTATTATTGAAACTATAGCTAAGCAAAAAAACTAACTAAACTAACATCGGGTTATCTCCTGCATGTCCTTTTGTTTAATGTCAGTAATTTGATAAAACTAACCACCAGCTCAAATATTGAAAGAAAACAAAGAGTACATACCTGTTGTAGGAGTGGGCTCACTCCTAGCATCTCCATCCCCTCATGCATGGTGAGTTGGTGACTTAAGAGTCTCCACTCAACAGCAATGACAGAGGTAAGTAATGAAGAATTGGGGTCACTTTAAGGTGGGCTATCACATGAGGTTCTCCCAAGCCAGGGTAGTGCCATATTTTTTCGCTCTTTCTTTTTTTCTAGCTTGCTTCTTCCTGTAGGTGACCATGTCAGCTGACCCAGATGGAGTCCCGTCATGGTGCCAAGCTTGATTCTGTTGAAGTGCAGACAAAATATGTTGATGAAGAGACTGCCGTCTGATCCCTCCTTTTACTACCTCATGATCATTACTGTTTGTTGGCCATATCCACTAGTGGAAAAAACAAGATTGGCTGCGGTTTTTTTGACAATATATGTTGCGGTTTTGAACCGCAGCATTAGTAATAGCAGCAGATGACAAAAAAATTATTTGCTGCGGTTCTAAAATACGCAGCATATAGTCCATTTTTAAAACAAAAAAATAGGGATTATAGGCT
Organism: Amaranthus cruentus; assembly: GCA_019425755.1. Taxonomy (NCBI): domain Eukaryota; kingdom Viridiplantae; phylum Streptophyta; class Magnoliopsida; order Caryophyllales; family Amaranthaceae; genus Amaranthus; species Amaranthus cruentus. The sequence goes on from CM033459.1 coordinate 17,452,169, forward strand.
GCGGTTCTAAAAATTATTTGTTGGCCATATCATTTGTCGTTGTAATTTTTAAACAATCTTTTCATTTTGTCTTTTAAAGTACCATGCTAGGGTACAAAAACAGTTTGTATTTTGTTGACATAGCTGCTATCACCACTATCTTTTGCTAATTATTTTCTCTTATTGGTCTATGAATGGTTATCTTATGCATATCTTGATTGTTATTATGGTACATGCTTTGATAAATTGCTTCTTGATTATCCTTCTTTGACTAATGCTAATTAGTGTTGTGAACTGTTCAAGAAACTTCTTTTTTATTGATGTCAAAAGGGGGACGAAAAGCAACAAACTTAGAGGAAACTTGTGAAAAATCAAAGTTTCATATACTCTGATTATTACTATGTTCCAGTAAGATTTTGATAATTTCCTTATGCTTTTGAATTATTCTAAAAATGTTTATTTTTGCTCTGGTTATATGTTCTAATATGAAAAGTTATTGTTTTGTGTTTGATTATTACTAATGTTCTTAAACTAGCCTAAACACATAGTAATCAATACTTAATATTTGTAGTAACTTATGCTAAAAATTTTTTGGAAAATATATAAAGACATAGGTTATAAATCATATACTTTGATAGTATGTTTTTAAATATTCATCTTAGAGTAAATTGTTTAACTTGGATACTTGGTGAATTACATTGTAATGAATTGATTTACTAAGTTGATAGATAGAGCTGTTTTAATCTCTAGCATGCTCTATTATACATTTGTTTTACTCTATTTTAATTAAGTTTGTTTATAAGTTTGTCATCATCAAAAAGGGGGAATTTTTTGGCCCTCTTAGGTTTTGATGATGACTTCACTCTAAATAAACAAACATGTTTTAGAGATTGTTGTGCAGGTCATATATCCGATTTTGCTAAAGTCGTTGATGGTACCTAAAGAACTTGGTTAATGGATATTGTACGTCTCAATGTTAAAGTCAAAAGAGTAAGCATAGAAGATCACTTAGGAAGTCAAAGTGGATTTGATGTCTACTGTTCCAGAATTGGTAATCTGATGAAAGTTGCTGATGGAGACAGTGCAGTGTTCCCAAAGATATAAGTCTGAAGAAATGCGTCAGCTAAATAACGTAGGAAATTATTTTCTTCTTTTAGTTGATGTAAATGGCTTTAAAAAATTAAGTTTTTGCATAAGATTTAATTGGCAAATTAAATAACCACCTAAATTACCTAAGACTATTTCTAAAATAAGAATCCTTATTTTTCTCCTCAGAAATAGGAAATTAAAATGGGCTTTACTTAATTAAATCTAATTAACCTATTTTTAATTATAGTCTTCACCCTAGGTTTAGGAGGTGGTTAGGGCTTTTGTTAAGATTAATCTTATTTACTATTTTTAGTAAATAAAAACCGGTAAGACATACTTGACACCCAAGCTATGCAATCAAGGGAAATATGGGTAGTTAGGGTTTCACTAAAATAACCGGTTGTTCCCATATAAATAGGAATGACTTATGAAAAAACCCGGTGTGTAATAGTGCCCATAAAAGAGAAAAATTCAAGTGATCACCACTTTAGAAAAATATCTTATTCTTACATTTGCCAATTAACTTTGAATATTTTTCTTATGCAATTTCTTAATTCATAATCTATTTTAGAGAATCTATTCTTGTTATGAGAATTATTTTGTAAGGATTTTTGAGAGAAATTGTAACTAAACTTAAGGGAAGTCTAGAGGGAAGTGAGAAGAGTCTTCGTGTGAAGCTAGAGAAAAGAGAAGGATAAGAGAATTGAAAGAGAAGTTGGCCTTTTGTTGAAGAAGAGTTTTATGTAATTGTGTAATTGCCTAAAACGTAATAAAAGAATTTTGAAATCCCGAGTGGTCGTGGTTCTTCCTTCTATTAGGCCTAGAAGGTTTCCACGTAAAAATTACTGTCTCCTTTTTATCTTTTGTCATTTTCATTTTTAAGTTTAAGTTTTGTTTACAATATTGAATTCTGCAAAAAAATGGGCTAAAAAGTTTTAAACTTAGAAAACAACAATTCACCCCTCTAGTTGTATTCGTCCATCTCTATATATTTCTACACAAACAATCTCTTTTCCAACATCGGCACAAACATTCTTCATCCTTCAAAGCCCGACTGCCTTGCCAAGGCCCCGACTATTTATCAGAAAAAAGTTACCATACTATTCAACTCCCCCTTCGAGATATGAAGCTTCTTGAAATGTTAACTTTTACTTGTTTACTAATTCAGTCTAAGTTTCTTACTTCTTAATAACTAAACTAACCAAGTGCTATGATTGAAACTATTTGAAAACGATGGTTGAAATTTGAATTCATGTGTCATCAAAAGTTGTTATTAATTGGGTATTGAAAGAGTATAGTCATAATTAGATCTTAAAAGAAAATAAGATAAAATATAAATAATTAAAAGAAAATAAGATAAAATATATGATTTTCTAATATATTAAATAATATGATCTTAAAAGCAAAAAATCGATAAATATTGATAATATTATAGTCATAATTAGAAATCAAAAAGTCAAAAGATATGAATATTAGTAATAAATGCAATGACATCATAATTTAGTTTTAGAGAGAAAATTTTCATTGAGAAAGTGACATGTAAGCAGTTATAAAAAGTGATAACATTATCAGTGTTTTGTTCTAGTAATAGTTATAGTTATAAATGGTCCTAATGTAATCTCTCTGTTTATTTATTGTTGTTACTTTTAACTTTAGTTAATAGTATTAAATAATGAGTTAATAAAAAGTTACTTTTATAAACATTTATTAATGTAAATTGGTAAATATATATCACATAAATCATAATAAATTGTATTATATTAATGGCCAAAAGTTAGATAATTTTGCCATTAAATTTTAAAAAAAAAAAAAACAAAACCATTGCATTTAGAACTTTGAAAATTAACTGATAATTAAAATATAATTTTTGTACAACGCCTCTCCTGAGAGACCGTCTTTATAAGAGACGGTGAAGAGCCAACAAATAAATAAATAATCTAAATACTGACGCGCACGTTTGATCTTTTTGGAGTTGGTGATATAACCTATTGAAATTAGTGTTATAACTTATGGAAGTTGGTATTATAACCTATTAAAATTGGTATTTAAAGTTGATGTTATAACCTTTTAAAGTTGGTATTATAACCTATTTGGAAATACCAACTTTAATAGGTCATAATACCAACTCTAATAGGTTATAATACCAACTTCAATGGGTTATAACACCAACTTTAAATAGGATTACACAGCGCGCGTTTTTCTAGTTATTTTTATTAATAATGGGACGACCCATTTGAGACACGTCATTATAAAGACGATCTCAAGTAAGAATTTGTGAGTTTTGTAAACTTGACTCAGTATGAAACACAAATCAAACTTAGACTTTTTACTTGAATTTGACATTTGATAAATGGCAAACATGGTTTTAATAACTTATTTTCATTTTACTTTTACTGTAAAGTGCAATGTTTTGTTTCAAAACAAAAAGGCTTAAATTCGAATTTTGGTGTCGAAGTACAGTCGAAGTTGGAGTCACGCCGAAATGGCGAATAGGTCCAACTTCGACCCATCTTTGAATCGTATTCGAACTATATATTCAGATTCAGAATTGAATTTAATCCCAAATTCGAAATAAATTAAATTTTTGAATCGAATCGGATCATAAATCTCTATTTCAAAATGCTTACCGTTTGAAATTTCGAAAGTTATGGTAAAAAAATAAAAAATTGGCTCATTCATTTTAAAAGTTATCAAAATTAAAACTTGTTCATAATCCACCATAATCACAATCTAGTAAACATTAATCACCCTCTGGCCCTAATATATCCAAAGAGGAATTCTTCGAGTAGTATTGGCCATTTACCCCACTTCCCTCCTCGTGCTAGAGAAATAAACAGTCATGGATAATTATGAAATGAGGCCCTTTCAAATAGGTTAATGCTATGTTTGGGAATCATGATTTCATTTGGAAATATGGAATTGGCTAAAATCTATTGTTTGGCAAATCAAAAATTTTTTAATTTGGATTTGGATCAAATTCCACCATTGTTTTTGTTTCTGAGGAGAAACTTGAATCAACAATTGACCTTGAAAACACCTGAGGATAGGGTGTGGCAGAAGCTCAATCGTTTTGGTGTTGTAGTGGAATGGTTTCGCCTCTCTACCTGTTATCCTGCACAAGACAAGTTAGCTTTGCCCGGGGGTGATCTCCCGGAAAACCCCTCCGATGCTTAAGTCAGATGAGGGATCGGAAATCGAGTGACGAACAAAAATGATTGATTGATAATCTTAGAATTGTGTTTAATGGAAGAAAAGTGAAGATCGCAAGTATGGAGGTGTCTGATGGCCGATCACGGGGGAGAGGAGTTGGGTGAGTCAGTTCTTGGTCTCCCATGGAGAACTGATCGTCCTTTTTTTGTTGGTTCAAGGGGAAGTGGTTATCATGGAAGATATCATGGGGAGAAGTGGTAGGAGAGTGGCAGATATATTTGGAGATTGGGTAGTTACTAGGAAGTTGAATAAGGAGATTAGGGTCAAAGTCAATTAATAGTGAGAGGGTGTTTAGGTGGCATTATTAAATAATAAACTTATTAATTAAATAAATAACATAAATAAATGTTACCATGACAGTTTTCAAGTAGTTAAAAGTTAAGGATTTGAGAATGACTACTCAAACCTTATCATTCTCAATTCTTCATTTATGATTTCTTAATGAAAATCCATAATTTGAAATGAAATACTTGTTTCCAAACACTATATAAAAGAATTCCTATTTTATATATTTCTTTCCTTCTTTTTATTTATACTTCTTTCCTTTTTTTATTTAATGGAAAAAATAATTAGAAAATAAAACAGTAAAAAATGAGTAATAGCCCCGAGTAAAAAATGAGTAATAGCCCCCAAATAAAGACGGATACGATTCAATTCAACATTTACAAATTCTTGTGAGAGACGGTCTCTTTGAGAGACGGTCTCTTTGAGAGACCATCTCTAATTGGGTTGGCCCATTAAGAAAAATATTGAACAAATATAGCACAAAAACTTGCGTAAGACCGTCTTATTCTAAGACCACAACTGGGCGGGCCCATACTCAGGCGCGTGCACTACACGCGCTCTAGATTTCAATTTTTTGGTTTTTTTCATTTTCTGGGCATTTTTCAATTTGGACCTTAAAAGTATCAATTTTGACCTTAAAGATATCAATTTCAACGTAAAGTAGTACTTAAACATATCAAATAAAGTAAAAATTTGAATAACAACATACAATTCATTACTTATCATTGTCAATTATTACCAAACATGCATCAATTATGACCTTATCTTGTTTCTGTTATGATGTTAACTATATCAATAATAAACAAAATAAATGAACTACATAACAACATACAATTCAATACTTATCACTGACAATTATATTAGGTAGAAATTGATCACTTTAGCATTAAAATTGATCACTTATACGTTAAAATTGAAATTTTTACTTTAATTGATATATTTAAGTACCACTTTACGTTGAAATTGATACCTTTAAGAGTAAAATTGAAACAAAGCTCAGAGAAATAGAAAAAGCTAATGGGCTTCATATTGGCCGCGTCTTATTCTAAGACGGTCTTACCCAAGATCTGCTGTAAATATAGACAATAAGCTTTAATGGATTGGGTCTGGGTGGCATCTCTCAGAAAGACGGGCTTCTCAGAAAGACGGCTGTTGTAAATATAGACAATAAGCTTTAATGGATTGGGTCTGGGTGACGTCTCTCAGAAAGACGGGCTTCTCATAAACACGGCTGTTCAACATTTTGTTGTTTGGGCTTGATTGTGTCGTAGCTCTATCATTCGGATTCGGTTTTGTGTTGTAGCAGTCTTTCCCAATTACAAAAATTTACTCGACGATAAACTAAAAGTATTTTTAAATGTAGACAAAAATTTGCTAAACAGCCGTTCACATAGAATCCAAAAACTTGGGAAAGGCATCTGCTCTTGTCGAGCAGCGGATTGCGGAATGTTTCCATCAGAGTATCAAGTTAGTTTTCTTCAGTCCTGCAAATTTCACAACAATTTGTGTTTTATTCTTTTATTCTTATTTTATTGTGCTTTATAGTGTTTGCTTTCGATTGATGGGGAAATATAAAAAGTTATCTAGATTGGGGGAAAGATTCTATGTCATTTAATTTAATTAAATTAAAGACAGTGATTTAAACAACTATGAATTATGGGGTAAAACCATGGAAGGACAAACATTTATTACAATCCCTGAAAGTTGTAATCTCTTATGTTTTCCCATTTCTATTTCATGATTTACCCGAATCATAAGTTGCCCAAATCACTAACCATTTTGGAAAATCAAGATTGGATACTCTGGAATTGTTAAGTTTTGCCCAAAACGTTTTCCTTGAATAACACTTCCATGAAAACTATTTTTTAATAAAAACTGCAAATGAAATTATTTTTCTTTTGTTTGATTAGATGATCATCAACTCATAGGGCAAATAGAGGTCTTGGGAATTGAAGGGCGGAGGAAAATTGGTTGTCATTCATTTTAAGTGGAAAATGTTTGCAGAGTGATGGAAACACTTGTTCACCCAAATTTTTGATTTTGATTCCCTTGTCAAACCAAACAAAAGAAAACGAAAAAAAAAGGATTTTTTTGGGGAAAAATTTCTTCAAAAATAAACACCCCTTGTTGAGAAAATGCTACATGTGACCCTGCATCGGTAATCTAGTGAAAGTTTAACTAGCATATAAGCTTGATGTGCTACTTCTACTACCATATTGTTTTGAGCAGGAATCTCGTTATGTTTGTGTGTAGTCAATTTTCCTCTTATGCAAGCTTGTACACACACGCCCACTGATGGTCGTAGGCTCGTCGACAGAAGCCCATGACAGTTCCTAGGGGCCTTCAATTCATAAACACTAGTGGGCTCACATGTGAGGGGGAGTTTTAAGGAATTGTCCACATGTTTAGTGAAATGTTGACTAGCATACAAGCTTAGTGGGCTACTCTTACTACTATATGGTTTTGGGAAGAAACATCATCTAGTTTGTGAGTAATGAATCCTCATCTTCTGTGGGCTTGTACACATGAGCTTACTGGTGGTCGTAGGCTTGTCCACATGTACAAGACACATAAACAATAAATTTTGTTGATGACAGTGTGACTTGTTATTGATTTGCAAATCAATGAATGTTATCAAACCTTGAGTCCCTCGATGTTCAACTGGGTCATATTGTACTTGGATGGTTTTGAGCTTTAGAATATTAGTTTTATACCACATGTCCACACCATTATTTGAATATCTTTGTCGTTCCGAATTAAGAGAACGAGGGAGTAAAATGTATGCGGCCTTACTATTAAACTCTTGATTGGAGAGACAAAAGTAAAGGACAAGTTTAGCGAGGCATTTGGCTTAAGTCCATTCATCCATTGTATACCATATAATAAGGATATTGGCCACTACGAATATGATATCTAATTTTTATTTTATTGTTTTTTGGAGAATGAATAGGGGTTATGAGGCATTTTGACATTGTGGGAGAATGACGGCAAGTGAAAATTTTAGTACTACCTGTTGGGTCAGCTGTGTCATTTGTGCAGTTGTGTGTAGAGATAGAGGGCTTTTCTATTTGATTTGATCTTGTAAACAAGTGCAGTCTTCACCACCATTCGACCTGTTGATCTAACAGGTCCTATTGCTTAGATTTTTTTTTTAAAATGTGGTATTCCCCTTGTTGACATTTTATGTTTGTTAGTTGGCTGATTGGGTTGTGTGAATGTAGCTCACTAGCTGATGACAAATGGTAAATCATGCGCGACTTTGACCAAATACAGGAGCTTTGGAGAATTAAGTTAGGGGGTTTTAAAGAGTTAGACTTCACTAATGATTTCTGCTGTAAAACCCTCCGTAAATCGTCTTTTTACTGATGGTAGTTCTTTGTTCGAATTTGGCCAGTACCAATTTGATCTGTGAGGTCTTTTTCCCCCTGTTCTTGAAAGTCGATTCCCCTGCAGTCTCAAACATAGTATGTAATATCAAATGATTAAATGTTAAGCCATAAATCTTATCTTGTATAGTGTTTGCATCATGATGGTTCAGTTAAAAATTGGCAAATAGGTCCCGATTATTTTAACTATCTTGAGTCCTTGACGTTACTTTATTTGCTTTGTTGAATTGTGGAGAAATAGTTTTTAAATCAGAGACACGGCTGCATATTTGAGCAAGTCAATGAAGATTGTGCATGACCGATACTACTTTGTTTTGTACCTTCTGCATTATTTTAAGTGAATTATTATCAAACCTTTATCTGACATCATATGTTTGTTTGACTCATGGCAGCTAATCAGAATGCTTAGAAGGAAGAATCAGCATAATTTATGAGAATCTTGGACATTAGAAACTAATAGACTAAAAAATGTCTTCTAACAAAGGAAACTAGTTAAGTATTCTGTGATGAGCTTGTCACAGCTACAGGACAAAATTTGGAAAAGTTCTATTAAATTTATTCGAGGTGGAAAATGGAGTCGAATATCTAGTGGCATCTACTTTCATTAACCCTTGCTTGATAGGAAAAGTTCTTATTTAGAACCTAAGAGGAATGAGACTAGGTTCAATTTTTGTGATATGGAAAATTGGGTGTCTGCTTCATTCATAGTCTATATGGTGACTTCCAGATAAAAACTTGGAAGAGCATTTCAAGCAATCATGCGAGAGCAGGAAATTAGGGTGCGTGGTTTTCTATTGCTTACTGCTGTTCTAATCATAGTCGTTGTTGCTGCTTTTTTCTTGAAAGCATCCTGGATTTTCTTCACCATTCTGGGGATAGCTGTGATTGTGACCTTTGGAATTGTATTTCGTATTTTCACCCTTCAAGAGAAGGTGTTAAGGGATAAGGGACTGTCTAGTTTCGAGAAAGAGTCAAGGCATCCAACAAAGTTCCCTTATGAAGAACTTGTGCTGGCAACGAATAATTTCAGCTCGATTTTGGGCAAAGGAGGATCAGCATGTGTCTTTAGAGGAATGCTGAAGGATGGGACTTGTATTGCTGTGAAGCGGATAGAAGACAAGGAACGGGGGGAGAAAGAATTCCGAGCTGAAGTTGCTGCTATTGGCTGTGTCCAGCACATGAACCTTGTACGCTTATATGGTTATTGTATCATCCCTAAAGGACCCCGTTGTCTTGTTTACGAGTTTGTCAAAAATGGTTCACTGGACCGTTGGATATTTCCTCAGGAACACAACAAAAGCCAGAAGCCAGAGGGTTGCTTGTCTTGGAAACAAAGGTGCCAGGTTTCAATCGATGTCGCCAGAGCCCTCAATTACCTTCATAGTGATTGTCGGTCAAGGATTTTGCACCTTGATGTTAAGCCAGAAAATATACTTCTTGATGACAATCATCGAGCACTTGTTTCAGACTTTGGGCTGGCAAAATTGATGGGTAAAGAAGAAAGTATGGTGGTTACAAGAATACGAGGGACTAGGGGTTACTTGGCCCCTGAATGGATCTTAGAGAAAGGAGTTTCTACAAAATCCGATGTTTACAGCTATGGAATGTTGCTCCTTGAACTGATTGGGGGCCGGAGAAATTTTGTTATGTCATCTGATGGAGATCGAAAAGGAAAATCCTCGATGTCTGATATGAAATCATGGGAATATTTTCCCAAAATTGTGTTTGAGAAGTTAAAAGCAGGGAAGATTATGGAGGTGGTTGATAAACGACTGTTGGAAGAAAAAACAATTATTGATGAAAATGAGGTTAGAAGACTGGTCTGCGTATCGTTGTGGTGCATTCAGGAGAAGGTTAAGATGAGGCCTAATATGGGTCAGGTGGTTAACATGCTTGAAGGGCGCTTGCCTGTAGATGAGCCCCCTGAAACCAAAATGTTCCTCCATGATCTTTTGCTAATGAAGATGGAGAAGACCCAAGGCTGGCATAAAATAAATGATACTGCTTTGCAGATTTCTCAATCTTCTTATGCTACAGCTCTGACTACAGCTACATCATCAACATACAATTGAGGGTTGAAACTAACAATTTTGTCACTTAGCCTTGGTAAATATTTTAACAGTATTTAAACAAATTTTTTAGCCGAACCCATATTTTTGGGATTAAGATTTTGACGTTTTAACAATATCTATCATGTGAACAGAGATGATTCAGTCCTGAAAAAACTTGAAACAACATGTATATTAATATAAAGAAATAAACTGTCCTTTGATTGCCAAAATTGTCTTTCTAGTTTAGAATATATGAAAAAGAAACTGTAACAAGCTTCAATTGTAATGCCAAAACTATAAACAATTCCAAGAATTTGCTGAAAATTTTCTAATAGTTATTAGTTTAGAGAAAGACATGAGATCGTTGTAATTATTTGAGAATCCAAAATATCGTGTTTTGGTTTTGTGTAGCCTGCGCGAGGAGCCTCAGTCAGCATAGATCACATTATGGGTGGCTGGTGAACAACAGGTGAATTTTCCCCTTTTTTTAATGTATCTTGACATTGGTATTTAGATGGTGATGGCTACTTTTGCTAACATAATGACCACTCTTTGCAGAAGGTGGCAATTCTTTTTATTATATTTGTTGATCTCTTACAGTCATAGAAAAGTAGGGTAATTGGTTTTGGACTTTTAGATGAATCAGATCATACACACAAAACCCATTCATGTCTTGCACTATGTGGCATGACCTGGTCAAGTTATTCCCATGTTTGAAGTTTATGCTGATGAATACCTTCATCACGATAACAACAAAATCTGCATCAGGAGATTGGATCAAAGTTGATTATATAATAAGATGAGAAAATGTGTCATTGACTTGGACAAAATTGAATTGAATAATATTTTTATACTTATGGAGTAATATATTATCTGGAATGCTGGAGAAAGAGTCACTATATGTCCTAAAAAAATGAGGAAAGGGGAACGAAGATCACTTTCTCCTTCCGATTTCATTTTAGAATAGCTTTTCAGGTTATAATGGATGATAAGAAATCTAAAATACTTGCATTGATCCTGGTGGTAACTCTCATCTTATTAATTACAGTATCTGCTCTGTATCTTGGACCAACCTGGCAATTCTTTTGTATTTTTGGAGCTTGTATTATAGTTACTTTTTCAGTGTTTATATGGCTGATCAGACGTCGATCCAAGAGTGGAGCTCATGATATCTTGCCACAGAAACATGTGATGTCTAGGGAACTTTCAGTCCCTTGCAGTTTCCTGCGAAAAGTGGCAGGTGTTCCTACAAAATTCCGTCAAAAAGAGCTCGAGCTAGCCACTGATAATTTCAATGCGCTGATTGGTCGGGGGGCATCTGGGAGTGTCTTCAAAGGAATCTTAGGTGATGGCACCTGCGTTGCAGTGAAGCGGATAGAGAGTCAAGAACGCGGGGAGAAGGAATTTCTGTCCGAAGTTGCAGCAATTGGAAGCGTACAGCACATCAACCTGGTTAGACTATACGGTTATTGCATTGTACCCGCGGGCCCACGCTTTCTTGTTTATGAGTTCATCCAAAATGGATCCTTAGATGGTTGGATTTTCTCTAGAAGAGACCGCAGAAACCGACCTGGAGGCTGTCTTCCTTGGCATTTGAGGTACAGTGTTGCCATTGATGTGGCTAAGGCTCTATCTTACTTGCACCATGATTGCCGCTCAAGAATATTGCATCTAGATGTAAAGCCCGAGAATATATTGCTTGATGACAACTATCGAGCTGTTGTATCGGATTTTGGTCTCGCGAAGTTAATGGCAAGAGATGAGAGCAGAATTATCACCAACATTCGGGGGACTAAAGGTTACTTGGCACCCGAATGGCTTTTGGAAAATGGCATATCCGCAAAGTCTGATGTCTACAGTTACGGAATGGTTCTTCTCGAGATGATTGGAGGGAGGAGAAGTGTACGTGTGCTTGATGATAGCAAAGATAGATCGCTTAGGAAATACGAGTATTTTCCCAAGCTTGTAGTGGAAAAAATGAAAGAAGGTAAACTCATGTCGGTAGTTGATCAAAGACTATTGGAAGGCAGGCATATTGACGAGAGGCAGGTCAGGACATTGGTGTATATCGCGTTATGGTGCATTCAAGAGAAAGTTAGACGTAGGCCGACCATGGCTCAAGTTGTCGATATGCTTGAAGGACATTTGCGCATAGATGAGCCCCCAGAAACTGAAATGATCATTGTCGATCTGTTATCCATCGACAAAGATAAAGGTGCGGGAAAGAACAGGTTTAAGGCTACAGGGGTAGTACTATCAGATTGCCATACAGTTGCAAGTTCATCACATTTGGAGCCTGGTACAGTCTTAACTGGCCGGTAACCCTTGTTGTATAATTAGTGCAGAAACTTGATTCAGATGCAGCTATAGCCTATAAGGTAAATTTTCTGTTCATGTGTTAAATGTTATCCTTAGCCTATATCTTGGGCTTTCTAATCCGAGTGTATGATTTGGTTTCTATGCTTTAATTTAAGTAGCAAATTGGAGTATATTTCAAATGTGAATAAACTTTTTTGTACTTTTCCGTGTTAAATTACTTTAATTAGAAATATTACACTATTTATTGATCATCCATAATTTAAACATAGTCAAGTGAGATCTTGTTTGATTCGTCTCAATTCAAAAATTATTAATATCAGATTTTATAATTTTTATCATACATAATAATGAGACGTATTAAGGATTGAATTAGTACATTAGACTGCATGAAAATCCAAATATTACGAGTATCTTAGAACTGAATTTTTGTGATATAAATTTAAAATAAAACACATACTCCATGTTTGAAGTATTTATGTTTAGCAAGTGTAGCTACTTTTCTCCTAGTTGTTCATAGCATGATGTATTTTCTGAACAAAGGAAATTCAAACTTGAAATATCATGTGGATCATAAGTAACACCATGATTGTTACCATCTGTCAGATTGTCATTGTTTAGTCGTGGATCTGATATCGAAAGGGACCCTCTTCTTAATCAAAGATCTGGTAAAATTTGGGAACTATTTTTTTAAGCTGAATTCCAAAAATATTTGGAAATATAGGAGTTTCCCAAATAATTTGAAAAAATAAATTTCTGGCCTGTTCGCATTTAGTAACTGCGAACAGATAGCTTAATAGGCTGAAGGCTGGATTTTTGGACATCAGTTCTGTTCGCAGTTAGTAACAGCGAACAGACTAAAAATGCAAAAACTATTTGTTCGCAGTTAATAACTGTGAACAGACCAGTTTTGTTTTTTTGGTCTGTTCACTGTTACTAACTGCGAACAGACCATAGAATTTAGAGGATCAGGGTTTGTTTGAAAGAGGGAAAGAGAGAAATGGCCTCGAAAATAAGCTACTGGAATGTTATAAGTGTCGCAGTTCTGTTCGCAGCTACTAACTGGGAACATACCAAAAACATGAAAAAGCTCTGTTCGCAGTTATAACAGCGAACAGACCTTTTTCATGTTTTTGGTATGTTCGCAGTTAGTAACTGCGAACAGAGCTGAAACACAAACTCTGCCCAAAACCCAGCCTTCAGCCCATTAAGCTATAAGTTTGCAGTTAGTAACTGCGAACAGCAAATAAGCTTATTTTTCCAAATAGTTTGGGGGAGCTCTTATATATCCAAATAATTTTGGAATGTAGCTTTAAAAAAAAGTTCAAAATTTGGTCGGATATAAAAAAAATGGAGCAAAAAAAATGGAAAAGATTTAGAAGAACGGAGAATTTCTTATATAGATAACAAAAAAAATAGAATTTAGAGGCAAAATATGAACAAATTTTATTAAGTATTACAGTCTTTTTAAAGTGATAATATTTGAAGTGAAAACATGTTCACTTCACTTCTAAACAAATGAGGTGCAGTTTCCGTTCTTATCCATTTCTTTTTTTTTTTTCCTCTTTCCCTTCCTTTTTTATTTCTTTTTCTTTTCTCGTAATTTACTATCTAAACATGTACAAAAATCATTTTCAAATTTCTTCATTTTATTTTGTTTTACTTTTGTTTTGAAATAATAATGGATATGTTATCTAAGAATCAAGTTGTGCTTACATATATTCTTCAGTGGACATGATATCATATCTGTCATGAAATTCATTCATTTAACAACAGTATGACAACTAGGGTCGGCCCTAAATATTTTGGGACCTTAGACGAAATAGTATATTGGAGTCTTTTTTCTTTTGTAATTTATAGCTTATATGGACCTTCTACAACCATTAATATTGATTTTTTGACATGGGGCTCTAGGCGATAGCCCTTATTGCCCACCACTAAGGGAGGCCTGATGACAACTGGTATATTATTTTAAAAAAATTATATAAAAGTCAACTGTCAGATTGTGTAATAATGATGATATACTTAATGAATGATTCAGCATATGCTCGTTTTTAGTGGCTTCCCGGTAAGGAACAACATTGCAAGTTGATCATTTGTGATTTTAGGTGGACATAGAAAAGGACTCATTTTGAGGAAGTTTTGAGGAAGTCTTGCGGTTATTTAAGAGACCGTTTTTATGAGAGACGTCTTTCAGGCCCAATTTATTAAAGTTTATTACCTATATTTACTCAACATTTTCCCTAATGAGCCAACCAATTAGAGATGGTCTCTCAAAGAGACTGTCTCTCACAAGAATTTGTGATCACTATTATGTTGTCTAATTTTATAGGGAGATTTTTGGTGTTTTATTTAATTTTTTTTTGTTTTATTTATTGGGAAATTTTATATGGTAACAACATACTTTTATGAAACGTTAGTGGTAGCAAATCTTAAAAAAATATTCCACTCAATAACATTGTAATGTTTTACTTGAATCTATCGTAACATTAATAAGCTAAAAACGTTTAATTGGCCGTTAAGTTGTGAAATATCTTAGGAATACTTTATATGGTAGCAATATATTTTTATGAAACGCTAGTGGTAGGAAATCTTAACTATAGAATCTATTGTACGTCTATAGCTCTAAGGAAAGAAAACAAGGGCAAATAAGATATTTTACAATTTAAAGGCCATTAAAAGTTTTTAGCCTAATGTTACTGTAGCTTTAAGTACAATGTTGCAATACTATTCTGTGGAATTTTTTTAAAAAATTTTGTTACCACTGGCGATTTATAAAGTATATTTTTATCATATAGAATATCCCTTATTTATTTTATTATTATGTTTGTTGTCTTTTTGTGATGATTTGTAAATCACGACGATTGATTAGGAATTTTTTTCATTTTTTCAATTGTGTATCGTATAAGTTTGTGGATAAAATTAAAAGAATAAAAGTGAGAGATCATTGCCAAAAATCATATTGCGAAATCAATAGGATAAATTCATGGAAAAATTGTTGAGAATAATCTCTACTTTTTACGTTTTCCTGTGACTAACCCCTACTCTTGATTATTCATAAATAATCTGAAATTTTCACCGTATTTGCTCACAACATCCCCTTTGTAAATTGATCGGCTATAGCAGGTTATAGATTCGTTTATCACTTGTTCTCTTCCTTCTATTGTTGTCATCTTCTCCCTCCTTTTTACCTTATTTCTCCATTGTTAAGTCAAAGTTTAGGAGAGAGAAAACCCTTTTTTTAATGATACGGAGAGAGAAAACTCAAACCAACCTTTTACTTTGTTTTTTTCTCTTTTTTTGCAAAAATGAATTCTTATTCTTCTTCAGCATACAATAGAGGTTCAAATTTGAATAAGAGTGTGAAATGTGAGCATGAATTTATTGCAAAATTGACAATGAAGATAATCATTCATTTTTGCAAAAAAAAAAAAAGAAAGAAAAAAAAAAGTAAAAGGATTATTTGAGTTTTTCTCTCTTAAACTTTGGCTTAGCAATGGAGGAATGGGGTAAGAAGGAGGAAGATGGAAGCAATAACAAGGAAGAGAACATGTAATAAACAGATCTAAAATATTTTGTAGCCGGTCAATTTTACTAAGGGGGTGGTGTGAGCAAATACGCTGAAAAGTTCAGATTGTTCATGAATAATTAAAAGTAGGTGTTATTCATAGAAAAACGTAAAAAGTAGGGATTATTCTCAATAACTTTTCCTAAATCAAAATGATAACTAGTGCAAAATCAGAGGGATAGAAAGAGTATCATTTTAGATCAAAAACTAAGGAATTACAAATGGAAGACAAGAAAGAAATTGTAGCTCAAACATGATCGCCGATTATCAAGAGTAAAGCGCGCTATCGTTTATGGCCTTAAATCTTTTAGAGTCCAAAAAATATGTTTTATGTACACAGTTGATATTAATTTGAATTAAATTTAGATATAATTTATATTTTTTACTAACTAATAGTATGAGTTAAGTGTTTTTTATAAAATAGTAAAACTAGATAGTGCTCGTGCGATGCACGGTTTTATTAAACTTTCCGATATAAATTAAAAAATCAAAATTAACACAAAAATATGTAAAATAATTTTATAAATGTTTAAACGAAAAAATAATTTTTGTCATGAAAAATATAATTGACTTACATAAAATAGTCACAACCTGAATCATATTAGAATTAAGCATTTAAGCAACTTATTGTATAAATAACAAGATTTCCATTAAAAAAATCATAATAAAAGTTACAACAAATTTAGCTTTTTGCGACATTGGATTTAATAGCATTAAAAAAATGCCACTAATTCATATTTTTATTGTAATAATTATTAGTTATTATTTTAAGTTCCACCATAGAGTGATTTAACGACACTTAATTTGGTCTTTAGTGGCATACTTCCTCCGTTCCATAATACTCGCTATATTTTCCATTTTGGGAAATTTCATATTACTTGCTACATTTCCTTTTTTAGTAAAAAAACCAATCATTTAAAGTTATACCTACTTCTATTTTATCATACTCTATATCTAATTACTCCTATTTTTCTTTTTTATTTTTCAACAAATAATATTAAAAAATTTCAAAAAGCAACTTTCCACCTACTGCTCATTATTGCACAGTAACTTCTTAATCTTTGTGTACATGCATTAAGAGCAAGTAAATCAGAACAGAGGAAGTATGTAATTGTCACTATAGTCTATAGTGGCATTTAGTGTGACTTTTTAATATGCCACTAAAGGCTCTAATAAATGTCACTAAATCCTATATATACACTATAAGAAATTTAAAATAGCAATATTTAAATTAAATGCCGTTAAATATATCCCGCTAAAAGCAAATTATGTTGTTGTGATATTATGTTTTAACCATCTCAAAATATCCAATACACTAAATAATATTCATTTAACAAAAAGATTTTATACATATTTGAAGAAAAATAATATATATTATTTTCAAATACATTAAATGATGTGAGTAATAAAGTCAAATATAAAAAAGTAGTCATAAAAACAATATATATTATTTTTAAATACGTTTATATCTTAATGAAATTTTAGACGAATGAAAATAGTATATGAAGGTGCGTAATAAAGTATTTACATACATATATATATTGTAATCCAACACTGAAGTTTGAGAAAAGAGAAATGATATGAGCAAATAATTAAGTTGGTCAAATGGTGTACTTATATTGTAGTTCATATCATTGTATTGAAAGACAATTTGTATTTTTGTCAACTTATAAAATTGACTGAATTGAAAATCTTTCAATTAATATTCCTGACATTAATATAAATCATAATTGAAATTCCTGCAATTATTACTCCTGCCATTATTTTGAATCCGACGTTTTTATTTTTGTAAAAGAATAAAATTGACTGAATTGAAAATCCTGCAATTAATATTCCTACCATTAATATTTATGCCTTTAATATAGATCCAAATTTTTATTTTTGTAAAGAATAAACTTGATTGAATTGACATTTCTTGAATTATTCCTTTCATTAATATGAATGCAACATTTTATTTCCGTAAATGATTAAAATCGAGTGAATTGAAAATCATGCAATTAATATCTCTGCCATAAATATTTTGATAATGCTGGCCAATAAAAAAATTACACATAGCACTCTCTTATTCAATCTAAATTTCTTTACTAAACAACAAAATTAATATAGTGTATGATGCTATTAAGTTTTTAAATATTATTTTTATCTTTCATTTTGCAGCTTGTAAATAAATGAGAGAACCTTGCTCAAAGTTTGCTTGGTTTAGTATCTTTGATTTGGATTCATATGTACTTTAACTTTAGGTTTTGGTTATATGATGTATTATCGCATTATGATTAAGTTATTGTTTGTGAAAGCATTTTAATTATTGAAAATCAAATGAAAGCGACTCTATAAGATTTGCATATCATTCAATTATGGACTAAACTTCTTTCAAGCATGTTTATAAATGGAAAAGCTCCAATTTCAAAGAAAACTACTGCTTTGTCTCATCTAAACGATAGAAATTAAAAAATTAAGTTTAGTGAGTTAAAGTAATAAGGTATTTAAGAATAAGAAAAAGAATATAAAAAGTAAAAGTGAGCGATAAAATGATATTAAAAAGTAAAAATAAGACATAGAAAATTAATAACAGAGTAAATTGCATATTGCATAGGAGCAATCCTTAACCTATTCTTCTTTTTTAAACTTATAGATATAGATTAAAATATAGATAGTTATAAACTGGGTGAATTTTCACATATATGTTTTTTTTTTTTTTTTGTTTAGGTTAAAGTGTAGAGGTGGTGTGTTTGCAGATGCCAGATGGCATTAACCTTTGATTGATATTGCCTCAGATAATTCCAAGATGCTTCAAGATTTTAAACTTTTAGAGGTTTTTTTAGTTCTTTTTACTTTTCGGTTGAAAAAAAATTATTTTAAATTCTTTTCATGTTGAATGTGTAATATCAGATTATATTTTTGATAGTGATGTAAATTGTTTAACATCAAATGAAAATCAAAACGAATACAAGTTAATCAAACAACTGAAATTAAACTATTAATCCATATGATATTAAAAGTGTTCAAGATCATTGTTATTATAATAGTCACGATTTGACACTTATACTACAACATAATTTGCTTTTAGTGGGATATGTTTAGTGACATTTAATTTAAATGTTGCTATTTTAATTTTCTTATTATAGTGTATATAGAGGATTTAGTGACATTTATTAGACCCTTTAGCAGCATATTAAAAAGTTACACTAAAGCTTTTAACGATATAAGATCTAGTGATATTTTTCACAAATACCACTATAGACTATAGTGATAATTACATATGCCACTAAAGACAAAATTAAATGTCGCTAAATGATTTTATGGTGAAACTTAAAATAAAAACCAATAAGTGTTAATGAAAGAATTGATTGATTTATACTACTCTATTCTAGGAATTTATATTTGATTTTTAGTTGGTTAAGCGACCTAATCAAAATACAATAAGTGTTAATTAAAATCTACCTTTTTTCGTCTCTTAAAATTAGTTATATCTAAAAATTGAATATGAGAGTTTTTTTCAACAATATGAGACAAACTTATGGTACACAACACAAGAGTACTATATAGATCATATATATTGTAATTAATTTGATACAAGTTAAAATTTAAAAAGATCTCTTGTTAGGTTCATATTTGAAAATGTTGTGAATCCGCTAAGCAAATAATGAAGAAACAAGAACAAAACTAATGTAAAAAATAACCTAAAAACAGAGCATGCAACAAAGTAACAACACACAACAATATAATGAGGTATCTAATGATATCTCCCCCCTCAAATCAAGTATCTTATCATTAACATAAACAATATTACATTAATGACTCACCTCTCAAGCTTTAGAACACTCTTCCAAAACAAAGATTGAAGCTTTACTTCAATCTCTCACAAATAGCCCTAATACAATGGATGATACTCTTTTGGTATAAACCCTAGTAAAACCCTAGTATTTGTCTCTCACTAATACCCTAACACTCTCCTAAGACCCCTTATGTAGTATTAAGACATATTACAAGAGTGTAGAACCAATGGCTTAAAGCCTACAAAAAACCGTAACATAAAACAGAAACACGCTGAACTGGCTGCACCTATTCGCTCGACCTGGTCGAGCGGCACTCCAGAAGTTACTGTCAAGATGCTGCTGCCTTGTTCAAGCTATGGCTCGACCCCTTCCCCACTGCTCGACTGTTCGAGCACTCTCCAAGCACAGCTCCTCTTCGACTTCCATGCTTCATCATCCTCAACTCATCATCATCTAGCACTTGGTCTAGAGACCCAAACCGAAGCACTCCATAACCCGTAGCACACTCCGCACCACTCTCAAGTGTGCAAGACATCGCGTGAGCTACGAGATGCTCAAAGTCGTCATCGACGTTACGGGAATTTGGTCTTCTTCAACAGAAAACTTAAAAATTTCAACTTTCAATTATAAAAGTATCAACGTACCTATATATAATCAATTTATTGTCGTTGATTCAATCAAGCATTGAGAGACTACTTACAATTTTGAGATTTAATGGATGATATTATATTATAAACTTTGACGTTTCTTATTTTTTATTTCTTGTTTTGTGTTATAGTTGTCTCCTTACAATTTAAAAGAGTCTTAAAAAAGTTTTCTACATACTTCCTCCGTTCTTTTTTACTCGCAACATAGTCGACTGTGGTATTATTCATTAAGCAAATTGACTTTTATATTGTCGGTAATCGAAAAGTTAAAACATAGTTATATGAGATCTTGTTTGAATCGTCTCGATTCAAAGTTAATTAATATTAAGTTTTTATAATTTTTCAATATGTATGATTAGAGATGTTAAAGATTGAATTCGTACATCAGAGAGTGTGTAAAAGCAAATAGTGCAACTAATATGGAACGGAGAAGTATTATAGATCAAGTCAACATCACGAGAAAGCAACTTAGGATCACTTAAGTGTTGCTTCCCAACATCTGATGAGCGATCAATCCACATTGAATTCAAGACTAGATGTTTCTTCTAGCGTCGAATTGGGTTTCACTCATGGTGTTGAAGAATGGGCATGTACCAATTTCATTAAACCATGAAATTCCTAGACTTTGTAATAATACTTCGTCTAACTTTAAACTTTGTTCACATAGTCAAGAAATGTGATCCCTTCTTTGGTAAGCCCTAATTTTCGGCTTTGCCTCAATTAGATGTCATAGAATTATCAAAGCTACACTCGACTATCAATACTTTATACAAGCCACTTGTCAATCACACTAGATTGTTTTGTGCACAACTCTGGCTTAAACATCACAAAGATGAGTATTTTAAACTATACCGTTTAAAAATTTGTCTAAATCTTGACAAATAACATTAATATCATACTCCCTCTGTTCCTTAAAGAAGTTCCCACTTTCCATTTTGGGGTGTTTCAATTGTTGTTCCCATAAGGAATATTTCCATTTATATCACAAATTTTAGACAAAAATAACTCCACCCATCCTCATTTTAATATTTTAATAATGATTATGGGCCCACATATCTTCCACTAACTTTATTTTAACATTTTTATATTCCTTATGGTCCCCACATGTTTCCCACTACTTCATAAAAATATTTTTTTATTAGTTGTGGTCCCCATATTTTTCTCACTAACTTTCTTTAAATACTTTTTTAATATTTGTGGTTCCTACTTTTCCTCTATCAAATTTATTATTCAATAAAATAATATCTCCACTATCTAAAAGATTTCACTTTTCTTAATTCCCGTGAACATTCCCTATGAGAACATCAATAGGGAACGGAGGGAGTAGTAGAATACGTTAAAACTTTGTTTGTTCTTGGGTGAACAAAACTTGGTATACCTCCCCCACAAACATATACTTGATCAACATAGAGAATGACCAATTCACTAAAGATCAAACTCATACTTGAGTATCTCTTTCAACTTGAAGAACTTCCACTATAAGATTAATTAAATTCATGGTACAACATAAACATTTTGGACTATTCAAATAATTTCCTAATAAAGAAACTTTAAGTTGTAAGTAAAACTTTACTTGACAACTATAAAACAATTTGAATTTTTGTATAAGTCAAAATTACATCCAATTTTACAAACATTCTAAATATTTAGGAAATAATTTCAAGTGGAAGACATGAGGGTAATTTTGGACTTTACCTTAAGTATAATAAAAATACTTATTTCTTAGTCCTTAAACTTTTATGTTAAAATTCATTTAACATTTACCTCCCCCATTCCCTTTATAAAAGGAATATGACATATTACTATGTCAACTTTACTTATACAATTCCAAAACAAATATATCATAATTTATAAAAATATATGATATAACATACCATATGAAAATACAAACAATTATTTAACCATTGTATTTTCGGTAAACTTATTGAAATAAATTCAATAATCAATTATCATATCAAGTATACTACCACTTAATACATCTTGAACATTATTACATGCTCACCAATTTTCATATATAATGTGAAAATCTATCTATAACATATTGTTATACTTACTTGGAGATTAAGTTACTAAACTTCAAATATTATTCCCATAATGAACACATCATTACTTACTTTCTTTTAGAAATCTTAAACTTATATGATACTTGAGTATCAAAATAAATATTCATGGGTAAACCTTCATATTAGAATTATGAATACAATATTAAAACCTTTACTTTGAAAATTTTAACAAAACCAAACTTTGTTAAAAACTTTTCATAGTAAAATAAACGTATATTTTTCTCTTTTACAAATACATGCTTTATCAAAAGATTAGCAAAACAACCTTAAAGGATCAAAATGTCATAATCATTTATTTGTACAAACTTGTAGGTATTCAAACCTATCTATCATTGAAAATAAATTTTCAAATAAATATTTCATCACTTTATATTATAATCAAATATCATTGATATATAATATCCCTTGTTCTAATAAATAGAACTTAAAGTAGATGTTATAAATAACATAATCTATATAGATGCATCCTTATTTTGAACTTTAAAAAATTCAAAATAAATTTTCTTTATACCAAAGTAATTAAGACTTTTCTATAAAACAAATACTTTAAACCAAAGAAATATTTAATATCAACTTTAACTTAAATAGTTAAATTTATCTTTATTGTCACACCAAATATATATAGGCGTTATCCGACAACATAAGATACCTTAACATACCCATTCACCGGAATAAAAGATATTTAGTACTTTTCTCCAAAAAGAATATTAGTACAAAACTTTACATATACTCATGCAAATAATGCACATCTTTGAAAATCAAAACAATAATATATTATGGAATTTTAATTACCATAATAAAACTTAAAGCATTGATATATACTCTAGACTAAGAGTAACATATGAATTTCAATTAATATATTAATCAATGTAATAACAAATGAATTCATATCTTGCTTTACTTAGCAAATCCACATTTATACTATATAAGATTAAACCATCATATATATCAAAATAAAACAAGACAAACATGTCTTTATCATTTATATGATATATAAAATTAGTATATAATCTTTAAACTCTTTTATTTATTTAACATTATGGAACTTAACCTCCATAATAAAATACTTTAATAAATAAAATTCTGAGTTTAAAATAAAGTTGACTACTTTCAACTTATATTTAAAAACGTTATTAGATTTTCAAATTCTTGTTTAACATCACCTTTACATTAAAATTACTTTTAACGGATCTTTGATGATAAACATTTAAATTTATTCATGTCATAAACTTTATACCCTTTTCCAATATTAATAAATTAATATAACCTTGGGTAAAAGTATACATATGACAAACCCATATAAAAATTATATGTTCAAATTTAAACAACATTGGTAATAAACCAATCAAAGAATATAACATAAAGACTAACTTAAAACATGTAAAATACATAGAAATAATTCTACACATGAAACAAAATAATGCAACATAAACTTTTGTTAAGAACAACATTGCAATAATATACTTTATACATTAATTAACTTTATTGTTTACTAAACATGGATTGTGCAACCTTTTAAATCAATTCACTCAAATGATGAAACACACATCAATAACAAAATCATTATTGAACTTGGTCAAAAGATAACCAAACATAACAAAATCTATTTTGTCATACCAAACATGCAAAGACCCAAAACATATTACCATTAATCAACTTGATAATATTACCTATTATCTTTCTATAAAATAAAACAAGACATGATATAAATAATATAAAATATAAAGATAAACATGTCAACACATGACCATGAAATTTATCATCTTATCATGCATAAAACAATACTTGTAAATACAAAAGATAGCAAACATTATACATCTTTGTTGATAATTTTAATCATCATAAAAATGATGGTAAGTTACTTATACTTCCAACCATCAAATTTCTTTGATAAATAAAAATGGAGTATCATCATTTACACCAAATGATAACCATGATCAAATAACCATGATCACTTACTTTACCAAATTCCATGGATATAAGAACTTGCTTAAATATGTAACATATTGTACTTCTCTATCATCATAAAAATAATAAACATATGAAATTAACATAGAAAACTTACATACTTGAGAAATATCATTTTTACCATGTAATTATTTCCATCTCTCTTACATAACTGATCAAGAGTACAAGAAACAATCCAACTCTTCATGAACCAATGTGTCCTTTCATGAACTAATGTGTCACTTTATCGAACCAACGCATTCTTTTATCGAATCAATGCACCCTTTCAAAAATCTCTACGATTATCTCATCACCCGATCATGGTGCAACTTTCATATAAGCAAACTTAAAAACTTTCCCAACAAATTTGTCGATTATGACAAAGTTTGTGGTTAAACATTGAGACTTGTCATACTTACTTTAGAAGCTGATGTTTTAGATTGTTGGAAATTGTGACTTTAATTTTATAAATAAACAATAAAATAAAGTTACAAGTTTGTAGTAGAAAACCAAATTACACATGACAAGTTCAAACCTTTGCTTAACATACACCAAATGCAATCTTGATCATCGAGAATCACCATATATCGATCATAGTAACAAGAAGATTTTGTTGGATCTTGATATTAATTCTAGGCGAGATACTCTTTCCTAAAACATCATTTCCTCCCTACTACGGTGCTTGGGAATAAACTGGAAAATATGTTCTGAGATACAAAGAACTACACTAAATTCCGAGCACACGAAAATTAGAATGATGTAAAAGAAACTTAAATGGAAGGAAATATGGAAAATCACAATCAAGGATTGCAAGTTCTCGTTGTGAAGTGCTTGAGAAGATAAGAGAATCAAAAAATTCATATGTTAAACAACACACAAGCATTCTATATTTATAGAATAGCTTACACCGGTTCGTGAAGCAACAACATGAAGCATAAGTTCGATCCATGAAACACGAGATTGATTCATCAACCAAAACCGTCTTTCACTCAACCCGTACATCCCAATAAACATGATTATAATAACCATAATAATCGTTGGTGGTTATAGAATAACCAACAAAAACGAAACACAACGAAAGCAAGAAGAACCTGCGAAAAAGCAGGCATGTGCGTGCCGCATAGAATCACACGGGCTGCGCAAAAGCTTCTGACTGCTTCCGCGAGCCGCGCACCAGGTCGCGGGTCGCGCATCCTCTTCTGCCTCGTTTTTTCCTTTTCTTTAATTTGCATACTTTGGGATATCTTAATTAATTTAATTTAATTTATTTATTCAGTATAATTAATTAAACCTTTCCGATGACCACCATACACTCTAAATTCCAACAAAAATTCTCAAATTCAATAAAATTTGATAGGATAAGATAAAAATATTTTTTAAAAAAGAATATTTTTATTAAAATATAATGATAATTACTCATTATTCATATTTATCAAAAATTATTATGAAACATCCTAACGTCAAAATGTAAAGATTCTTTTTTAAATGTAAAATAATATATTTTTGTAACTTTTGTACAACTTTCTTGTTACATAACGAATAAAATAAATTAATAATCAAAAATAAATTGCAAATATAATAAATATGAATTTGACCTTACAGAGATTGTAATTTCCAAAAAATAAATAACTAACTATAAGTAAAATAAAAATAAATTGAAAAGTAATCTAACATACTATCAATTTTGATTAAAAATAATACAAATTAACCTTAAATGTTTGAGAAAACTTTTTATAAACATCTAATATGGCACTTAGTTTTAGGAATAAGACTAATGTTCAATTTAGGAATATAAAAACACTATTATTGCAACTAATATGACACTTGATTTTAGGAATAAGAGTAATATTTTGTATTTTAGAATTAGATACACAATAACCGAAAATAAGCTATGTTTTCATATAATATTGGTGTAAAAACCCGTGCAATACATGGGATTTTTTTTAAATATTTATTTATGAAAATTATTATTTTTAAATAATAGTGCAAGTTCACAATATCCTTATCAAGTTTATTTTTATAATATGCGTCATTGAATATTATTCAATATGATTATGATCTATAAATTATCTGAAAAAAAACCTGCATATATTGATTTAATGATATATTATTTTTCAAAAAATGATAAAATTTGAAGATGTGTATTTATAGATATTTAAAATTTAAATTATGACCTAGAGGTACTTCTTAGTATACGACATTGTTTGTGTGATTACACACTTTACCATTTTTGAGGATTAATAGACCTTTTCTGCTAGGCACACAAGAAACTACGACCACCACAACATAATTTGCTCTAAGTGGAATATATTTAGCGGCATTTAGTGACATTTATTACATATGCGACATTGTCGCTATTTCAGATTTCTAATAATATATAGAGGATTTAGTGACATTTCTTTAGCAGCATATTAAAAATTCTCATTAAAGCTTTTTGTGACGTAGGATCTAGTGACATTTCTCACAAATGCCGCTAAATAACAATTACATATGCCACTAAAGACAAATAAAGTGTCGCTAAACCACTTTATAGTGGAACTTTTAATAAAAAACAATAATTATTACATTAAAAATATGAATTAGTGATATTTTTTTAATGTCACTAAATCCAATATCGCAAAGAGTAAAATTTTTTAAGTGGACGTAAAATTGTCCATGACCGAAGAGAGATTTAGGTAGGTTTAAACTAACGTAGGTTAGTGAATGTCCCTAATTCTCATCAATCATCATTGCAAAACATTACGATAGATGAAATTGTGCTTCTTTAACTGGGATTTTAGAGCTATTTGATGATATATGAGTGTAATGGTTGATATGTTTAGATAATGAATCTTTGTTGATGAACGCATTATTAAGGTTTCTAATCATAGTTAACGATAAAACATTTAATTAGAATAATTATTTCTAATAATTAAAGTCTATCTGAAAAACTATTCCATGGTGCATGCTTTTCGCGGACGATATTGTGTTGGTTGCAGAAAGTAGTAAAGAGGCAAATGCTAAATAAGAAGAATGGAGGGCAGTTTTTAGAAGCCAAATGGTTGCGCATAAAACGTACAAAAACAGAATATCTGAGATGCAATTTTAGTGGTAATGAGCAACATGATGACTCAGAGGTGACCATTGGAGAGGATGTGGTTGCAAGCACAAATAAGTTCAAGTATCTAGGGTCTGTTGTCTAGAGTAATGGAGAGATTGAAGGAGACGTAACACATTGTATACAAGCGGGTTGGCTTAAGTGGCGAGCAGCCACTGGAGTGCTATGTGATAGAAAGGTCCCAGATAGACTAAAAGGGAAATTCTATAAAATGGCCATTAGACCAGCGTTGTAGTATGGGACAGAGTGTTGGCCCGTTAAAAAGATTCATGAACAAAAGATGGAAGTAGCGGAAATGCGGATGCTGAGATGGATGTGTGGTAACACAAAAATGGATAGAATCAAGAACAAGGAGTTTAGAGAAAAACTAGGTGTTGCCCCTCTATCCGCTAAGATGCGTGAAAATAGGTTAAGATGGTTTGGACATGTGCAAAGAAAAACAGTTGACTCCCTTGTTAGAAGGATAGAAAGCATCATAGTGGAGGGTAAGAGAAGTTGAGGAAGACCTAGGAAAACGTGGGTAGAGCAAATTAAGAACGACTTGAGTGAGATGCGCCTCTCCGCGGACCTGACTAGGGATAGGAATAGTTGGAGACCAAGATCCATCTTTTTGACCGCTAATAAGCTCTTTCCCCTACCCTTTTAGTTGTATTCTTTATATATTGACTTGCTATTTTAATTGTCAATTAAAGATTATTTTGCTTAAAAATGCAATTCAAAACAACTATTTATATAGGGTAATTGCTATTTTAATTGTCAATCAAAGATTATTTTGATTAAAAATGTAATTCAAAACAACTATTTATATAGGGTAATTGATTGACTTGCGATTTTAATGGTCAATCAAAGATTCATTATGATTAAAAATGTAATTTTAAACAGCTGTTCATATAGGGTAATTATAAAATCAGATGTGTAAGTACCACCTATCAAAATTAAATCCATGTAATCAGCTTTCTCCTATAAGCATCTGACACATGACACATCTCTTGAGAAAATGACATTTGTATTTTACAGTTCTTTTAATAAGATTTATGATTTCGAATAAACCCTTTGATTCTTTAATTTCAGAAAGTTTTTTGAATGGCAAACTCATTTTTGCATCAACAAATAAATAATGCTTTTTAATTTGACCAAAATTTTAAGTCATATCAAATATCATCAAGTAATGAGTGTATATTTATAGTGGTATCAAATATTCCATCAAATCTCCTTTTCTAAACAACGTAGAGATAATTGAAAGGTCTAATTTTTTAATAATTTATTTTTATTATTAATTAATAATAATTAATTTAGATATTATTATGTTCAATTAGCAGAATTAATTGAGAATATGAAATGAAATATTTTCATGTGAGAATTTTTCTCCAACCAATATTCCATCCAATCTCCTTTTCTAAACAACCTAGAGATAATTGAAAGGTCTAATTTTTTATTGATTTATTTTTATTAATTAATTAATTATTATTATTATTATGTTCAATTAGGAGAACTAATTGAGAATATGAAATGAAAGATTTTTATTTTATTATTTAGTAAACAACTGTTTTTTTGAAAGATATTCGTAAATGACATTTGGCACAATTGATTGAGGAAGTGGCAAATGAAAAAAATGTTTTTGAATTAGTATCTTGTATGATGATGAATATGCATTGCACTTGTAATTCCACTTTCTTTAATAACCTTTTGTTTAGTTTAAGAAAATCCATACCCATTTTTGTTAGTTTAATTTCTCTAAATATTTCTAGTAGAAATTAAAGAATTTGAACCGTGGTATACTGGTATGTAAGAATACGGGAATGATGGATGTTGTTATGAGTACACAACTGAACTATATATAGGGCTAATTAAGTACGTAGGTTTATAAGGTTCATAGAAGTAATTGTTAGGAAGTATAGATAGACTTGTACACCAAGATATTAGAATTTTATAATCATAAATATTTTACCCATATTTTTAGTTATTTATATGTATTCTACCAATTCTTTGTAAGTTGCAAATTTCTCTCTGTTTGAAGATCGTTCTCGAGCCGAGACACTCTTTAACCGCACTCTCCTCTATGGGTATCAGCTGTCATCGTTCTTCCCTCCCCAGACCTTGCAAAAACAGTTTTCTATGAGCGGGATATACTGAGTATGATGATGATTTTAATCCTTGCTATTTTAGTTGTCAATTATAATTGTAATTTAAATATAAATATAGTTTATAAATAAACTGAAATTGATTTTACTTGTTTTAAAGGAGCTTATAGATGTCAAATTGTTAAAAAATTAAAAATCTCAAAAAAAATTATTTGATTGAGAATAAAATAAAATAAGAATAATATTTTTGAGAATAAAAACGGAACTACTTTACTATTTTATACGTTACTCTAATGAAACATACTATTTTAAATGTCACCGAAATCAATCAAATAATACTTTCTAAGAATAATTAGTGAATGGTAAAAAATTTTGTACTTTTTAAATTTTTAGTTGAGAGAAAATAATGTAGTGTACAATTTATTTTTTTGAAACATGCTATTTTAATTGTCATTGTAAGCAATCAATTAATACTTTCTAAAAATAATTATAGAATTGAAAAGCAATGCCAACTATGTAAATTCTTTGCCATGTAAACACAATCATCCAGTAATTTTTTGACATTTGGTAGAGCTCTTTATTAGTTGTCATGTGTAATTTATAGTTCCTTTAATATATTTTATGATAGGAAAATTTACCTAGAATAATCCAACATATTCGTGATTTTCCTACAATAATCTCATCTATTATTTAACAATAAATAATCCCAACTTTAAGGGGTATTTGCCTAGAGTAAACTTGGGTAAACCGATGACCTGCTATAGTAGGTAATTCCCAAAAAAAGTAAACTGAAAATTTATTTAAAATTAGAGAAAAATTTAGAAATTTTACATAAAAAATTCTAAATAATAAAAAAATCATAAATTTGTTTTGAACATTTTTTAAAAATAATTTCCACATTTATTTTTAATTTATCCTTTTTTAAAAAAAATAAAACTTGCTATAAAAAGTCATCCGGTCAACGGATTTACTCTAGGAAAATACCCCTTAAAGTTGGGATTATTCATGGTTAATCAATAGATGGAATTATTGTAGAAAAATCATGAATAGGTTGGATTATTCTAGATAAATTTTCTTATAATATAATCATCTTAGAATAATAGGTAAATTAGTAATATAGGTATATTAATCTTAATTTTAGAAATATATATATATATATATATATATATATATATATATATATATATATATATATATATATATATATATATATATATATATATATATATATTATATATATATAAACACTATTGTTATGATTTGGAATTTAATTTTAGAAATTATATTAAATTTTTTAATTTTTATATTAGATTTTTATTTAGAGCATCAGAAATATTTTTTAGTAAAATTTAAAAACTAAATTAGATTAAGTATTTTAGTAAGTTGGTATCTAAAGTAATTACTCCATATTATTAAAACATGTGGTAAATACATTATCATCTTCATCCTACCTAGTGTATTCTGCTCATAGAAAACTATGGACAGGGTCTGGGGAGGGAAGGACGGTGGCTACTCATAACGTACCCATGAAAGAGAGTGCGACCAAAAGGAGTCCCCCGGCTCGAGAAAGACTAAGAGAATATTCTTCTTTTGTTGCAATATTCTTTGAAATGTTTATTTATAATATTCAGTTTATATATTTATTATTCTTTTAAAAATATTTTATAATCATACAGGATAATAATCTACAAATTATATTAAAACATGATATATTGATGGAAAATATAAAATATTCCAATAATAGGATCGTAAAAAAAGAATAATATTTTATTATAAACAAATTATTCTATTACATTTTAAAATTGAAGTAATTAAAATTTAATATAATAGAAGCTATTGACGGCCATTTGTTTACTTTTTTGAGCGTGATTTCATCGATATATTATAGATTAACGATAATCAATTTGATAAAAATTATTGATTGATGGTAATTTTTTGTCTATTTTTTTTTTGCATATATCTTTTAATATAATTTTATAATAAATTATTTAATTATTTGCTTTGTCAGTTATAAAAAATACAAGATTTGATGATTAATTTTATGTTGTAAATAAATAAATTTATAAATTAATATTAATATATTCATATAAATAAATATTTATTACATCCGTGTTTTACACAGGAATCTATCTAGTTAGAGCTGAATTAGGTATAGCATGGAGTACAATTTATTATAGCAATTCTCTATAACTGACCTAGAATTTGATATATATATTTAATTGCATTAAAAAGTTATGTATTCAATAAATAACTTTTAAAAAAAGCAGTATTCATTTTTCTCTTTAAAAAAGTCACGTTTCGATAAACTTAATCATAATAGCCTATACTTGCATTATTCTTAAAGTTATATTTTTATATATTTTATACTCATACAGTTATGCATTGCATGAGTTTCCACGCTATCAATTTAGTATAACGTGTTATAATTGCCACTTGTCAGCTTGGTACATCTTATTTTAAAAGAAAAAATAAATTGGTTTACATTTATTTCTAAAATGTAGGGTGCAAGCTACCTGAATAGATTGCTTGACAATTTAGAATATCTTTGTCAAAAGGTAGTTTTAAGGCAAATTCCACATAGTAGCATTTTAACTTCCATGAAGTGTCATTCGTAGCATTTTTGTAAGATTTTTTCACTTGGTAGCGTCTAGTTCATGCCTTATCTAATAGTCGTAGTATTTTCCGTTTAATTCTTGTCAATTTCCGTTTAATTCACTCTTTTAACGTTTCCACCCTTATTAAGTGTTGGTTGTTGTCTTTATAATTTGCCCTAAACCATTTTTATGCTCTGAAATTTAATTCAATATTTTGATATTTAATACACCGTTTAATTTATCAATGCTATCAATCTTGTAATACTTTTGTTTTCATTCAGAATTGTTGCATGTACAACTAAGTTTAGGTATTTAGGGACAAAGCCGATATGTAAGCCAGAGGTGACTATAGGTGGAGAAATTGTTGCATGTACAGTTAAGTTTAGGTATTTAGGATCGGTGATTCAGAGTGAAGGGGAGATTGACATAACATAGATATTACTAATCATATACAAACGAGTTGGCTCAAGTGGCGAGGGGTGCTATGTTATAGGAAGTTTCTAAGTAGATTGAAATTAAAGTTAAATATTATTGAGTTTCTATTAGGTTTGCTATGTTGTATGGGACGAAATGTTGGCCAGTAAAGAAGACATTTGAACATAAGATGAAAATACAGAAATGCGTATGCTAAGGTTGATGTGCGATCATACAATGATGGATAGAATAAGGAATCAGGAGTTTAGAGAGAAGTAAGGGGTTATTCCTTTTTCCGCAAAGATGCGTGAAAATAGGTTGAGATGGTTTGGGCATATGAAGAGAAAGACATATGATGCCCCTTGAGAAGGATCGAAAGCATTATAGTGGAGGGCAAGAGAAGTTGAGGAAGATCTAGGAGAACACAGGGGAACGAATAAAAAGGATCTTGCATGAGTTACACTTCTCTGAGGACCTGACCAGGGACCGAGGTAGTTGGAGGTAGGGGTGTGCAAAATAAGACCGGACCGGAATCGGTTAAGACCGAAAACGGAATCGGACCGGACCGGGTGCATCCGGTCCGGTCTCCGGGTCTTACTTTTTTCCAATTCCGGGTTTCCGGTCCGGTCCGGTCTAAACCCGAAAAAATCCGGGTTGGACCGGATGAGACCGGATGTCATGAAAGTGATTTGGAAGACGAGTAATATTTACAATTATTATGTATATATTTATTTTAAAGGACTTAAAATATTTTATTTTCAACACAAAATAATTTTTTAATTCAAATATGTTAATTTTATAATAATTAATTTGCTAAATTATTTTAAAATATTCTATTTTTTAATTTATTTTGGGTCTCAAAAATTATTTCCGGTCTAACCGGTCCAAACCCGGACCGGACCGGAAGAATTCCGGGTTAGACCGGGACCGGACCGGATGGAACCGGTTCGGTCTCCGGTCTTAGATTTTTTGAGATTCCGGTCTTCCGGTCCGGGTTTGGACCGGTGAACACTCCTAGTTGGAGGCGCCTTATTCATATCTTAGATTATTGAGACTTTCCCCTTACCTGTTGATGTTCTTGTTTCTTACTTTTCATATATCGCTCTTTGACTCGTTTTTACTTAGTTCTTACTTTTATTATATTTATATGCTTAGTTTTTTGTGTATATTTATTTGTTAATTATTGTTATAGGTCAAACTTATGGTGCAATCCGACAAGTAAATGTAGGAAGAAATTAGTTTGAACATGTAGTTTTCAAATTTGAGTCGGAGGACTCTTTGGCCGCATTCTCCTTTATGGGTAAGGGTTGTCGTTTTCCTTCCCTTTCCAAACATGGGTATGATGATGATAATGATGATGATGGTGGTGATGATGATAATGATGATGATGATGATGGTGATGATGATGATGATGAAAGAAATTAGTTTGAACATGTAGTTTTCAAACATTGATCATTTGATAAATTAAATTAGCTATAAAATTGCTTAAACTATTTGATGAATTCATAATAATTTGATAAACTAATTATAATCATAAAATTCCTAGAGTTACGACATGTTTTTTAATCAAACATAGGTTTGGATTTACAACAATTTAGTTAAAAAATCGGTTTGGGTTTGCAAAAGCTCAATTAAAAATTGATTCGCGTTAAGTAGGTTTTATCCTAAACGAGTTCATTTCGTGCCTAATTTAGATTAGTGATTATTAACTTCAGGTAATCTCAGTTAATAGTTATATGATGGTTATACGGACCGATAGTGGTTCGAATTCGTTTTCTATTATTTGGTTATCAACCAGTTCGGTTGCAACTTTGGTTTAGATAATGATGATTCAATAAACTTTAAAAACGACATATAAATGGTAGTTAATTATCAACTGTTCGGTCCGGATAAAATCGGTTCGGTTGGTAACTTGGTATGTTGACGTCGGAAGTCAGGAACACATTTTAACAGTTTGAATATAAGTGGTCGTTAAGCATCGAGTAAAATCTGAAAAATGAACGTTATAAAAGACAAGAATACACACGAGCGGATGCCACGCTAGAAACTTGGGGAGTCTTCAAAATTGTGATTTGCGAATCAAACCAAGAGGAGAGAGAAAACCCATTCCCTCTCGTACATTTTGCGCTCCAACTTTCTTCATCCTTCCTTTCGCCAGGTACATTTTCTCTCTTTTCAAACCCTAATCTGTACAAATTCTTTTGCTGTTTCGATTATTTCCACGTTCTCATTTTCTCGTGTGCATATTGTCATTTTTCGATCTCATTTTGTGAAAATTTTACTTAATCTAGATAGATTAGGAATTTAATTAGATTTTAATTTTACATTTCAAAATTTTCGAATAATTCATTGCCATTTTCATGACAAATTCAACCATTGATTCATAAGATTGTTGCGTTTGCTTTTAATTTTCTGTTAAATTATTGCTTTAATCATGTGAATATTATGAATAATTTGCCTGGTTTTTGGAGTTTTGATTTAATTCTTTGCTTTTGTTGCAGACCTTACGCGATATTGCAAGTATGAGCTTTACTGGTCCTTCAGTTTCTGCCGGTTAGTTTGCACATTAATATCCTTAACTGTTATATTGATACAGTGATACCTGTGAAATTTTGATTTTGCACAATTTCTGTAATATGCTCCATAATCTAACATGTAGAAGTACTGTTGATTTGTTTACTTTATTTGTTCATGCTGGATGTTTTAGAAGCATTTCATAATTGACGTATTGTAACAGTAAGGTCTTCTAATTTTGGTTTTTTGAGCTTAGGAGGTCTAACAGTTGAATTATGGATTTTGGAGTGATTCTTAGTGAATTAAACGTAAGTAGTAAAACCTCTAAATGATATTTTACCAGATTATTGAATTTTGTGCTCACTTGTGATGGATTAAAAGGTTTATAGCTCATTGATTTTTGATTATGGTGAACTATAGTTAAATCATTGGTTTGACATTGGGGCAATGGGATCGAATGTTTTTTGAAATGTTAAGTATGCACTAGGGATTGATCTACTCGCAAGTTTTTTAGAGTGGTTGGAAATTGGAATAATGGGATTGAATGCTGTTCGAAAAGTTAAGTATGTGCAAGTGATTGATTTGCTTGCAAGATTTTGAGAATGGCCAAAAATTGGAACATAGGATGAATTGAGAAGATTAATAATTTTGGGATTTTATGTGGGTACTACTCAAGTACCGATACTCGTTTTTCAGTGCAATTAACTTTGCCAATTTTGTTTCGTGTGTATAGAGAGCCACCACCAGATCGAGAAGTGTAATTAACGAGATATTAATTTTGATCTTTATCCGAGTCCCTTGCCACGACATATTAATCATCTTTATTGACTTCCTCTTATTGTTGATAGATATGAATTATATAGTGGTGTGCGCTCTTGCATCTCTTGCAACTGATGCATGAGTGTATGTCTTCTCCGATTTACTTTGTCACCCTTCATAAACCTGATTTTATAGAAATGGAAAAGCTTAAAAACTCTTACTCTAATGGAAATTTATAATCTTCCTAAACCTCTCCCGCTCTTCGATCATTGGTGCCGTGAAATGCCTTCTATAGTCTCTACATTGAATATAGCTTCTCTATCTTGTCCTAGTAGATTTAGAAAACTTCCACGATGTAGGACATAACATAAAATATTTCCCTACTAAAATACATACCTTTCTAAACTGAGATTCCAAAATTATCCCTAATTGATTCATGGTAATCATCCTAACTCTCCCTCTTACCATATGATGGTTGATTTGCTTTCCACATCTATGTCTTCTACATCTATGAAAATTGATTTGTAATGCCTACTGCCTACCATATTAAAATAATCAATGTAAACTTTACTCCAAATCTCACCAACTTCCATCTTTGTATCTTTAAAGCCACAAATATTCTTGCATATCTATTGTCTATTACACCTTTATAAAATTTATTTTTTTGCAAAAAATATTCTGTTAACTAGTGTTAAATAACATTATTCTCTACTGTCTATTACACCCTCATAACTTTTGTTTTTGTGCTATCTATATTTTGTTAACTAGCATTAACTAACATTATTACTAATAATTCATGCTAAAGTCATAGTTTGCCCAAACAACTACATTACTAATCTTTTTTTTTTTTTTGAAAAGTTGCCCTTATCTTCTTATCCTATATGTATTCCAATCGAATTTCCATAAACATAAACTTCATGTTAATTGCTACATGACTAGTTGCACAACTTTTATCTTTTCATGTCTTTTTTTTTTTCAATTGGTATCTATTCAGCTGATAAGGTACATGAAATTTACGTGCCTTGTCCAAAGCGGTATTCATCTAACTATGTACTTCAAATTCTTTTGTGTGATCTAACAAAATATTCACTTCAAATTGACTTGATATGATCTTTTTCTTGCTTATTCTCCACCTAGATATTGTTTCCTATCACTTGTTAGAGAATATATTGAAAACAAACGTACAATGTAGTGGAGAAAAATATATACTTTGCAATTTCACATGGTTAAGCCCCATCAAGCGGGCATCATTAAAAATGCAAACTATTTACGCTAATAAATACGACTCACAATAGTACAACTCAAATTTAAGCCTCTTAATCTCCTCTTGCTAATAGATGGCGTATTTATGGGTGTTCATTAGCTGGTACCCGACATTTTGGGTAACCATAAAGCTAGGTACCTGGTTAGTCGGGTACCTTTTTAATGGCTCATGTCCCGGCCCAATTCATCCAAGTATCTAGTTAAGTCGGGTCGGGATACAGGGTACTCGATTTTGTTTGTGGTATTTTTGGGCGGAATTTTGAATTTTAGGAATGTAAATAACAATTAACAAAAAGATTGAAACAACGAAACCAAAACAATAAGATTGAAAAAACAAAATAAGAATCCAAATGACAAACGAAATCAAGAGTTCAATACCAAAAAAAAAGAAATCAAGACTGAAAAAATAAACATACAAATGATAAACACACAAAATCAAGAACAAAACTGAAAAAACAACAAACGACAATAGTTAAACACATAAAAACTAAGAACAAAAAAGAAAACAATGAAGAAATCTAGACCAAAAAAACGAAATCAAGACTAAAAAACAAAATCAAAAACGATAAACACACAAAAAAGCCAAACTAAGAATCTAAATTAAGAACAAAATGAAATAACAATCTATGCTAAGAACATACTAAGAAGAAAAACAATGCATTTATTCTTAGAAAAGAACAATTTAAACTATGAACAAAAAATAAGAACAAAAAAAGAAATGAAGAAGCAAATTCGAAAAAAAAAACATACCATTTGTTTGAATGAAGACCGAGATGAGACTGAAAATTGAATGAGAAACAAAGTGAAGATAATTGAAGGAGAAACAAAGTGAGAAAAGGGAGCAGAAACAAAGTGAAAACTAAAAAATGAAGAAGAAACAAAGTCAGGATAATGGAACGCACTAGGGTTTGTTTGTCTCAGGAAAATAGAATGTTGCATATTGATTATTGCCAAATGCCAAACACCTGTATTGTCTGTCGCAGAAAGAAAATTTCCCCTCTAAGATTAACGGGTCAGCGGGTACCTGCTAAAAATGAATTGTGGTCGTGACCCGACCCGGTTAAGGCGGGTCGAGTCACCCAACACGTACTTTATTATTTTTTACAAAACTTGACCATTTAGGATGTGAGTCATTGGGTTGACGGGTGTGGTAAAATGAGTCGGGGTTTTTTGAACAAGCTTAGCTATATTGCATTTGTATGAAACTCAAAACTCAACTTCATGAACGAAAAAGCCAGAAAACCATCATTTCCTCAAAATTTGTATTCTTTTGCTTCCCTCCCCTTCTACAAGGTTGGGTGGTGTTTAGGCACACATCCGAGGCATAATATTAACCTCCTTATTTATAACCCTATGTAAACCCGAGTCCTTATAGACCTAGGTAGCCTCCACTATATATATCCCTTAAAATCTTTCCCTACCAATATACATATCATACTGTTCTTTCCTAAACTACACAACTAATTCAATGAAAAAGTTTTAGTACAACTCCATTTAGACATTTATTTTCATTCTTTTTTTATGAGGGTGAAGTTGAGGGTGAGGGTGGGGGTGCTCGATTGGACACTTGGCCTGTTTGATTTTTTTCAATTCACATTATATTGGGATGTGATTGAGGATTTTTGTAGGCAACCCTTGTCCTTAAGAAGTTGGCAAAGATGTCGTAAGAGATATTGAAAAATAGCTGATGGACTCACAGTGTTGCGGTGTCTTATGTTACTCAGGCTTGTCAGTCAATATCTGGCTTTGATTCAAAAAACTAGTCTATGTTTTTCTGTGTTACAAGTGGCACCCAAGTACTATTATTCTATTGAGGTATTAGAAATTTCATGGCATGGGGACAACATAGGTGATAGGAGAGTCAGAGTTACGAAGCAGTGGTCCTTTAGAAAACAGTTTTTTGTGTTTTTGCATCATCCTTTTGTTTCATTCTGCTACTATCTGACTACCGTATGTTAACTAATAGTGAGTAATCAAGCTAAATGCAATTGAGATTAAATTTTTTTTTGATGAGATTAAACGTTAAATATTCAAGTTTCTCCTAGATTTTCATATCACCATAGGTGTCTTCTGAATTTTTTGTTTTATTTTTAGGTGGTAATGCTGCAAGAAAGGTTTATGAGTTTGGACGGACTTATGTAATTAGGCCCAAAGGCAAGCATCAGGCAACTGTAGTGTGGTTACATGGTCTTGGTGATAATGGTGGAAGGTAAATGTGTTGCATGTATTGATATCCTTTTGTTCATAATAAAATATTCCTTTTCTTTGAAATGTCTTCTGTTCTCTCTTTTTTCTGTGCTGATTACTTTATTGTCCACCCATTTTGATGCTTTCACCTATTTACACCTGGTGGAAGATGTGAAGAAAGTAATGACTATATTAGGTGACATTTATCTTTTCATACTTCTTGATGCGTGGTTTAGTTATTATGTCACTGAGTGTGGTTACATGGTCTAAGAAAGTAATGAGTATGCGGGTATATTATATGTTTTAGATGATAAGAACTTGTCTAACTTTGTTATATGTTTCTTTTGGCAGCTGGTCACAAATTTTGGAGACCATTCCTTTGCCTAATGTGAGAATCTGAATTTCAACAATAATTTTGTGTGAACTCATGCTGCTTTAATGTCTTGATGGGTGTATTTTTGTGGTTAATTTTTGAATAACAGATCAAATGGATTTGCCCAACTGCTCCATCTCGACCTATTAGTTTATTTGGCGGCTTTCCATCCAATGCTTGTGAGTTTGATCACCCTGATTTTTCTAAGTTTTTATTAATGTGCAATAGCTCTCAAGCTTTTAGCGGTTCTATTTTAAATTTGAAAGGATTTTATATGTTTGAAACACCTTTGAAATTGAGATGAATATGGGTCGGTTTAGTGTTTATCAAATCTTTGGTGGTAATTATATTAATTGCATATCTTGATACACCTGAAGGTTGTGAATGATAAAAAATTTGCGTAGAATATGCTCAAATAATGCTATATAGTCACACGGTACTGCATACCTATTAGTGTTAGTAAGCAGGATGTTTAAATGAACTTGAAATATCACTTATTGAACATTTTCATTTAGTTAATTGAATTACTGACTATCATGTTGAGGATTTGCTGCCTATTGGTCCATAGATTTGAATTTGTAATAACTACTTTTAAATCCTATCTTGAATCTATTCTCATGTGATGTTGAGATGCATAAATTAGA
Organism: Amaranthus cruentus; assembly: GCA_019425755.1. Lineage (NCBI taxonomy): Eukaryota > Viridiplantae > Streptophyta > Magnoliopsida > Caryophyllales > Amaranthaceae > Amaranthus > Amaranthus cruentus. The sequence continues at coordinate 17,492,412 of CM033459.1, forward strand.
TTTGCTATCATAGAATTTGGCTAATATCTTTTCATTGAATTTGGCTAAATACCTTTAAATGACTTACTAGGTCAGCTGGTCCTATATTTCTATATGATTTTTGGCTTGTATGTTCCTAGAATAGTAGTGATGAATCAAGTAGAACAAGTATTTACTTTGTTTAGTTGCTTAGAGGCTTATTACATACTCTTACATTTTTCCTTTTGTATTCTATGCGAGTTTGATGTGATATTAAATTGCTAATTGGCTGTTATGAACCACAACTGAAATTTTTGCAGTTTTGCAAAGCTGACATATTCGGTTGCAATTCAAATTAATTCAGGGTTTGATGTACAAGACATATCGGAAGAGGCTCCAGATGACGAAGAGGGACTGGATGCTACTGTGGCTCATGTGGTAAATTTGTTGTCAACTGAGCCTACTGACAGTAAGTTCCACTCTCTTGTTGTAAGTTTTTCAGTTGTGTCTTCATGTATTTTCAGAGATTAAAGGTTTCTTACACAATTTGGAAGCCTGTATGTCCTTGTACCAGAGGAACTTGTAATTTGACTGTACAAATGCGAAGTATTGTTTTATCGCTTTTCTACAAAGTTGCTTATGTGGGATCATAAAAGCCATTTGTGATCAATCATATTGGGTTGACTGATCAAATTTTGGAGCACATTAATGTGGCTATTCCTGTATTCTTGCTATGATTACTTGACATCCTGTTGAATCTGGAAATACAAAACATTAAGGAAAAATCGTCATGTTGCTGGCTTGTCATGGTTTTGAATTTGGAAATACAAAACATTAAGGAAAAATTGTCGAGGATAATCCCTACTTTTTAGGTTTTCCTGTGAATAATCCCTACTTTTGATTATTCATGAATAATCCGAACTTTTCACTATATTTGCTCACAGCACCCCCTTCGTAAATTTGATTGGTTCCAACAGGTGATAGAGTCGTTTATCACATGTTATCTTCCTTCTTATTGTTGTCATCTTCCTCCTTCTTATCCCATTTCTCCATTGTTAAACCAAAGTTTAGGAGAGAGAAAACTCAATTCAACCTTCCTAAAAATTAATGTTTTCATTTCAAGTATATTAGAAATTCACAAATTTAAGCCGATAATAATACTGAAACCTCCATGAGAGTAAAAGCTTACCATTTTTACGAAGAAGAACAACAAAAACAACTAAATTCGAACTTGTTTCTTTGAATTTGGGGTGGAATGGTGAGGAAATGGAAATTTGGGGTTTTTGTGATGACCCTAGAATTTTGGGGTGAAATGAATATGGGGTATTTTTGCAAGTGTAATTGAATGGCAGAAGAAGATTATTTGGTTAAAGACATTGAAATTAGCTTTCGACCTGCTGTAGCCGGTCAAATTTAGAAAGGGGGTGCCGTGAGCAAATACAATGAAAAGTTGGGGTTATTAATGAATAATCAAAAGTAGGAGTTATTTATAGGAAAACGTATAAAGTAGGGATTATTTTTTCCAAACATTAATCCTAACCTGCTTTTGGTTGAAATGGGTTTTTCAGAGTTATGACATTTTGTTGTTGAAAACACAAATTATGGTAAAGCACTTGTTCAATGTAGGAGAGATGTAGCTTGACAAATAGGAAAGAGCGCAAAGAGAAAAAGAATCTGAGAAGAATAGAGCTTGGTAAATTAACATTAGGTAGTTGGATCTTCGTTTCCACTAGTCTAAATATCGTTAACAACTCATCTTATCAAATTATTCGTTTCCATTTGTTTATTTTCTGAAGCTTTAGTCAAATTTTTTCCAATTTGTTATTTGTTAGTAGTGATTGTTTTTACTAGTTTTGGCTAGTTGCAAGTTTCTTTATGTTCTAGAGAGTGATGTAGGACCGGGTGAGACAATCAGGAACTACACTTTTATTTTTCAGATTTATGACGGGAAGTGAAAGTTGAGGGTATGGCATTTTGTGTTTGGGTGATTCAATTGTAAAGGCCGGAAGGTTTTTGTGTTCATGGGGATGGGGTATAGGATGTTTTTTGTGATCGGGATTAAGTATAATGTGTAAAAATTGAATCTTTGACAGTATTTTCAATTGCTAGGTGGAATCTTAGACTAATAGGGGATTTAGTATTTAGCGGTTATTAAATGTAAAGGTGGAGGTTTTTGGGTTTCAATGGTGGAATATGGAAATATAGGGGTTCCATCGAGGTGTGAATGTGTTGATTAATTGATAAAGTTTGAATCTTTGATGATGATTCTAAGAGATGGGGTGATTTGGGTGATGACGAATGGAAGGACTTTTGAGGGATTATTTTGGGCATTGATACATTGAATGGGGTATATTTAATTCTGGCGTGTGGCAATCAAATCAAACTGATAAAATTCTATTTGGAATAAGAGTTTTGTTAATAAAATTAACACAAATTCTCAAATGAGACAGCGAGACTATCTTTGTTAAGTTGGTCCAGTGTAAACTTGTCCTTATAACTTTGAATTGGTCACTTTAATGAATTTTGGTGGTTAGAGGAAGCTTTAGGAGTTTTGTTTTGAGATTGATGAAGGGTTTATTTAATGTATTTTGGGTTGGATAATTTGTGGGTAAATCATATATGTATATATATATATATATATATATATATATATATATATATATATATAATTTTAATGTTTGTTTTTTTTGAAAAAAATACTTTTTTTTCAAAAAGTAACTTTTTTTTGCTAAAAAGTGTCATCTTTTCTTTAAAACAAAAGTAACTTTTTTTTTTCCAAAAGTAACACATAATAAGTAAAAAAGTAACACATTTTTATCGGGGTGATTGGTTCTCACGGTTCTCATATAAGCTTGGTTCTCACTATAACTTGTCCCTATATATATATATATATATATATATATATATATATATATAGGGTCGATGAGAAGATTTTTGTTTGATTTTGTTTTGATACGATGTTATAAAGGAAGGACATTTTAAAAATTTTGTCATAGTTATTTTTCTGTGTAACATAATTACTTTTACAATTATGTGTTTTTGGCTCAATCGTGACCACAGATTTTTTTATTGTAGTGAAATCAAGGGTGTAGAGTCATTCTCACCCTTCTCATTGGATCCCTCCCCTATATATATATATATATTGGAAAAATTATAAGAAACTACCTAATCTATACACTTTTTTTAAAAAAACTACCTTATATAGAAACTTTTACAAAAACTTACCTTATATAATACAATTCTTAGCAAAACACTACCTTTTACTGATTTTCATCAGTTGACTATTAACATTAACGTTGACCTGTACAGAATTGTATTATATAAGGTAGTGTTTTGCAAAGAATTGTATTATATAAGATAGTGTTTTCCAAAGAATTGTATTATTTAAGGTAGTTTTTTGTGCATGTCAATGTTAATGTTAACAGTTAACTAACGAAAATCAGTAAAAGGTAGTATTTTGCAAAGAATTGTAATATATAAGGTAGTTTTTTGCAAAAATTTTTATATAAGGTAGTTTTTTTTAAAAAGGTGTATAGATTAGGTAGTTTCTTATAATTTTTCCATATATATATATATATGGAAAAATTATAAGAAACTACCTAATCTATACACCTTTTTAAAAAAAACTACCTCATATAAAAATTTTAATTAGCAAGGACGAATTCTCTGTATTTTCCCAATCTTGAAAGAATTGAAAGCAAAGAAAAGACCGAGAGTCTAAATTTTTCTGAATGTATTGATTTGGATTTTATTGATTCTTTGACTCTCCTTCTTTTTAAGTTGAGGGATTTAACTGAAAATGAGTTCTAGAAGCTTCCAAATGTGTTTGACCGGCCTTTTCCGAACCTTCATTTTTAAATCCACTTTCCACTCCAACTTCCCTGGAGTTGTAACTGCCTCCTCGTGGATCAGTTGTTGCGGCTTCGTAAGTGGACTTGAACTCCCTAGTTCGTGCACCATCTTCAACCCCTTTTCAGTAGGTTGGACTTTTGTACTGACTCAATAATTTTCCACTCTAGGCATTGAAATTGCAGACATAAATAAAATATGAAGTTCCAAAATAAAACCAAAATCTAAGTCAAAGCATAAAATTAATAACTATTGAAAAATAATAAAAGATATTTTAATGAACATCTAGGATTAAATCGTCAACAGTTCATTAATGATAGCTTGCAATTAGAATCTCCTTGGTAGCAGCTTTGATGATTTTGAAAGGGACAGAGAGGTTCGTGACATAACCTTCAATTTTTTGTCGATGCACATTTGCTATACGAGAATCGTTCTCAGAATCAAAGAATCCCCTTTTCTAACCAACATGTTCACCTTTATGTTAGTGTTCTATGACAACAAAAATCGACATTTCTTCAGTTTTGACCATGTATGAATTACTATTATTTACCTATTAGAGATTGGAAAGCTTTAACAAGGGTTCTCCCATCTATATCAGGAGCCAGCGTGGTTTAATATGAGTTTCAACAACCTTTAAGAGATTATATGTATGAGAAACTTGAGTATAAAATTTTTGCAATGATAGGGGTTACACTTTTTTGAGATTTTTTTTTTATTATAATGCTTTTTTCTATGAGGACCATTTTTTCCTCTTTTATCCCTCTGCCCGAAAATTAAACTGAGAAATTTCCTTCTGCTTCATCATTTTATTGCTTTTTTTTGTATTGAAATGTCTTAATCCTTGCTAGTTGTGCTTTTTACTTGAAAGTAACATGAGTGGTTGCACTGCGGTTTTAATTGTTATGGTGCTCGATGATGCAGTTAAACTTGCTGTTGGTGGCTTCAGTATGGGTGCAG
>CM033459.1:17502175-17602175 GCA_019425755.1 Amaranthus cruentus
TTCTTGAAAGTATTTTTATTTTAGATCTTGTTGTTGATATTTTTTCCAATCGTTTTTCGATGTTCATATTTTAGGGTTTTTTAGTTAGATTTTGATTTCTTTATTCGACTTTATTTCTAAGAATATAACGAAAATTTGTCAATAATTGGTTTAAATCTTCATACGGATTAAGAATTTTGTTTTTTAAAAGTTTTCATGATGCAAAATTTGAAATTTATGTGTACATGTGAAAGAAATTTGTAAAATATGGTACATAAGAAAATTTTTAAATAATTCATACTATATTAGTAGAATCGGATCGTTAAATCATAGAATCGTAGAATCGTGTTATGATTCTACCTCTCAAAATTTCATTCCAACTAGAATCGTAAGGTTCTACAACTTTAAGATTCTACATGCGATTCAAATCGCTCGCTTGTTTTTGGATCGCAAAATCATAAAATCGTAGATTAGAATCGCGATTTTAACAGCCATGATATCCGGTGTATCCCGCTCATAGATAAACTATGGTCAGAGTCTGGGGAGGGAAGATAGACGACAACTCATACCAATGTAGGAGAGTACAGTCAGAGAGTCCCCCGGCGTTATATGTTTTTCAAAGAGAGAGGTACTTGCAATTATTTGAAAGCCGACACACCCACGAAACCCAAAAACTTTGATTTCTCATAAAGTGCCGACGACATCCTAAAAGTAACGTATGCCGATCCCTGATCGGCATTGTTTTATGGTTGAGACTTGAGACTAGGACGGTATCTGATCATCTTTGATCCCTGGTCGCCATAGAGTTTCCCCTAAGATAATAATGAGACTTTTAAACAGTGCCGTTCCGGGCAATGTATGGGCCCTAGGCAAACTGTAAAAAGAAGACCCTCTAATAAAGGGTCGTTCTAAACTTAAACGGATGTTTGGACAAATAACCAAGATGAATGCTATATGTTACAATTAGGATTAAATTGTAGACGTATTATATTTTTTCCTACTTTTAAGGCCCTTTCTTACTCTGGGCCCTAGGCAAATGTCTACCTTGCTTATGCTCAGGAACGGCCCTGCTTTTAAATTCTATTTTTCGTTAAACTCCCAAAAATTAATATTCCTCATTCGTAGGACTGTAGGAGGTTTATTTAGGGTTTATTAAGTTCATGTACATTTCTTAATTAGTGTACTCCTCTTCCACTTTGCTTCGTAATTTTAAGGTCGAATCTTCTCTGTTTGCCATTACAATAGCTTCGAGATCCCTTTCACTGTATTCTCCTGTTGAAAAGCTTTCCAAGGTTGGTTGAAAGTACCATTTTTTTGTAAAGTTTTTTCATTTTGTTTTAGGGTTTTTCGATTAACTCTTGTTTGAATTAGGAATGTGAATTTATCATTAAAAAGTGAAATAATCGAAGATGTCTTGAATAGCTGTGGAATTGATTTTTCTGCTCCCTTTCCTTGTGGGCTCTGTCTCTGATTAGGAGAAATAAATTGTTTTTGATCAAATTTTCAAATGCGTCGAAAGCTTGCATCAACATGTTATGGGGTTTTAATGAGCTCAAATCGTCAAACGACCTCGAAACCGCCTTTATTTAGTCAATTTAGTGAATATAGGTCTAATGGGTTTTCCCTAATTCGGGTATTTTCTGCATTTTCCCACAATCGGAAAATGCCTGACCCAGATGATCCCTTAAGCTTAATGAAGGAAGATGGGGTTGCACTTTGTTCACAAATGTGGATTGAGAATTTCCGAGAACCCGAAAAGAGTGTCAACAATTTGACTACATATCTTAGAAAGTTTGAGTTGTGGGTGTTGGCATATCAGAAGGTATATGCTGATGAAACTGGTTCATATTTACCTCGGCATTCAATACAAAGATCAGCCTTGGATGATTTGTTGGCTCTCAGGAATGCAGTTCTTGATGACAGGTTTAAGTGGGGTGCAAGGTTGAACTTTTATATCAAGTCACCAAGGGATAAGACTGATTATGAATCTTTATCAAAAAGAAAGATTAAGACGATTTTAACTACCACTCAACCAACCCCTTATCAAGATAGGATTGTCCAAGAAGTTTTATTCATGATTTTGGAGCCTATTTATGAGGCACGGTTTTCACAAAAGTCATATGCTTTCAGACCTGGTAGGACTGCTCACACAGTTTTGCGGGTTATTAGGAGGTCTTTTGCTGGGTATCTTTGGTATGTAAAAGGAGATTTGAGTACCATTCTTGATGGGGTGAAGGTAGGGTTTATCATAAATACTCTAATGAGGGATGTGAGGGATAAGAAGGTGATTGATTTGATAAGATCGGCACTATTAACGCCAGTGATTTTGACTAAGATTGATGATGGTGAGAAAAAGAAGAAGAAAAGAAAGTATCAGAAGAAGAAGGTTTTAGCGGAGGATGAGCCAAAACCTGATCCGTACTGGTTGGATACCTTTTTTGGGTTTGCTCCTGAGGAAGCAGAGAAGGTTCCGTCTTGGGGTCATTGTGGGATCTTGAGCCCTCTACTAGCAAACATATGCCTAGATGAATTAGATCATTGGATGGAGGGCAAGATTAAGGAGTTTTATAGTCCTTCAAAAAGTGATGTGATATGGAATACTCCTGAAGGCGAAGCAGAACAGGGGAATACTTCTTGGCCAGAGTTTGTCCCCACTAGCGGGCCTGATAAAACACGCAAAATGGACTATATAAGATATGGAGGTCACATCTTGATTGGAATCAGAGGACCTAGAGCTGATGCAGCAACATTGAGAAAGCAGTTAATTGAGTTTTGTGATCAGAAATATCTCCTTAAGCTTGACAATGACAGCCTACCTATTGAGCACATAACTAAGGGCATTATGTTTCTTGACCATGTATTATGCCGAAGGGTTGTATATCCCACACTACGCTACACAGCTACTGGAGGAAAAATTATCAGTGAGAAGGGTGTAGGAACCCTGTTGTCTGTAACAGCAAGTTTGAAGCAATGTATAAAGCAATTTAGAAAATTGAACTTTCTAAAGGGGGATCGAGAACCCGACCCACAGCCTTGTTTTAGAATGTTTCATGCTACTCAAGCTCACACAAATTCCCAGATGAACAAGCTGCTTTCTACTATGGTTGAGTGGTACAAATATGCTGATAACAGGAAGAAAATAGTTAATTTTTGCTCTTATATAGTCAGAGGTTCACTCGCAAAGCTGTATGCTGCAAAGTATAAGCTTCGTTCACGTGCTAAGGTATACAAGATTAGTGATAGGACCCTTAGTCGTCCTTTGAAGGAGAAAAAGGGGCTTTCACCTGAGTATCAGAACTTGCTGAGAATGGGTCTTGCGGAGTCTATTGAAGGGCTGAAGTATACAAGGATGTCTCTTGTTCCCGAAACTGATTACACTCCGTTCCCCAGTAATTGGAGACCTGACCACGAAAAGGCATTGCTTGAATTCCTGTGCCTCGATAATCCAAAGACCTTGGAGGATCAAAGAAACTGTATCAAAGAGCAAGGGCTCATTTCACCACAAGATTACATTTCAATGCTTGTTTGGAACTATAAAAGAAATGCTACTGTATTAGGTCATCTCTCATCCATCGATGGTAGTGGGAAGAAGGTCGAAAACTCTGAGCAGCTTAAGTTGGAGTCGAGTAGTGCAAACTGTGATGAAACAAATGATGAGGAAGAAAAAGCTGAAAGAACGAAATTGGCACACATGTGAGTTACTTTGCTTTTGAGTTATCTGCAAATATGAGTGTAAAGGAACAATTCAAGAAAGAAGGGAATATGTTGGTTTTTTCCCGATGCAAAAGAATCGAACAATGACTTTTATTTTTGAGATGGTTTGTAGAATTTTATGCCTGATTAAGGCTGTTTTCAAATTTTATTTAATATAATAATAAACTTTATCTTTGCTTAATCAATGAAGTCATACTTTCACTTGGTAGTTTCCTGAACTACAAAATTCCCCATTTTTCCCAATCTTCCAACCTAAAAAATTGTTGTTCCAATCGTCCAACCTGAAAAATTGTTCTTTGAATGATCAATTGAGGATGAAAATCTGTCAAAGGAAAGCCAAAGGAGATTACAATCAAGTAAAGCTTTTTCTTATGTGTTTTGGTCTCGTTGTCACTCCATTGGAGGTCATAGTATTGAAGATCAATGAATATATACTGAAAATTATCTTAGAGACATATTCAAAAAAAAAAATAAAAAAAATCTTAGAGACCATTCCATTGCCTAATCTGTGAAATAGAATTTTGAATTTGGTTGTGTTGACTGATAGACTTCTGGTGTCTTGATGGCTCTACCTTTGTGGTTAATTTTGTAAGCAAATTATTTGGATCTGCTCAACTGCTACATCCTGACCCATTAGTTTATTTGGTGGCTTTTAATGCTTGTGAGTTTGATAATTCTTATCTTTATGTATTTGTTTTCAATGTACAATTGTTTCTTAAGCTTTTTGGAGTTCTCTCTGAAGTCCCTTTTTACAGAAATCAAGAATTATTTTATGTTTTGAATCTAGTCCCTAACAAACACCTAGCTGGAGATGGATATGCATCATTTTCAGGGTTTGTGAAATTTTCAGTGGGAATTGTATCTATGTGCATGTGTAAGTGAAAGGTCAAAGACATATGCTTGTATATATACTGTTCAAATTTTGCAAATTCATCACTATGCTGAATACGTAATGTATGAATGCAGCATATTTAATTGATAATGAAATTTCACTTGTTTGACATGTTCCATCAGCCATTCAGGTACACTAATTTTATCGAACAAGAATGATATACTGATTTTCATGTTGAGGACTTGCTGCCAACTGCTCCGTTGAATTTGGATTCGTAACAGATTTATTTTTAATCCTTTCATGTATTCCTGTTTATTTCTATTCATGTGAGAATGGGATGGGTAGACCAAATTTTCTATCATTGAAATGGGCAAATTTGTCTTTTAGTGTTTGAAATGTGCATCTGTTATCCACCCAATTGGGCTTTTTACGCTCTTGTAATTAGTAGTATACTATGTTACAACTTGAGGTGAGTAGGTTTTCTATACCTTGTCTAGTTGCTTCTAGGCTTGTGTGTGCACTCTTGCATCATGACTCTTTAGCAAATGATTTTATTGCTTCTGTCTATATGCTAATTTGATTTTGCAATTGATTGCTAATCACTTGTATTCCAGAGCTGAAACTTTTCTGTTTTGCAATGCTGTATAATCGGTTGCAATGCAATTTGAATCAGGGTTTGACGAGGCTCCATAGGATGAAGAGGAATTGGTCACTACTCTGACACGTGGTAAGTTTACTGTTCTGTGAGCCCAACAGTAAGTTCCTCTATCCTGTTTTGTATTTTTGTTGACATTTGGTTGTCAATGCCATTTGGAATTCTGGAGATCACAGGTTCCATAGGGAACTGTCATGAATGTCTTTGACAGGGAAATATAGGAATTTCTTGATAAATAATAATTAGTGATTGGTTGGTTGGGAGAGAAATAGTATAATAGAAATAGTATAATAAGATGGATCAGTAGCCTTTTAGTATGGATTACAGAAAGAAAAAAAGGAAGAAGAGAAAGGAAAATACAGTTGATTCGTGCCTTAGTTTTAAAAAGCGCGCCTCGCTTTGCGCCTTGTGTGCCTCAAGCTCAGGCTCGGCTGAAAACGCCTCGGTTGGGTGAGGCAAAGCCCACTTCAAGAGGCGTGCACCTTGGGCGCCTCGATGCGTTTCACGCCTCGTGCGCCCGGTGTGCCTCCTTGTTGGGTCGGGTAATTTACTTATCATTGCTTGTTAGAAAATGAAGTAAAACTCAAAACTCAAATTTACTTGAATATGAAGTTCAAAAAATCGTTTCTTCTTTAAAAAACAAAAAGCATGCATACAAGAAAATAACTTTGGGAATTCTTCGTATTCTCATTATAATAATTTTGTGCTAAAGTGGTGTTTGACGCAAGAATAATAATTGTTTTCAAGTTTGTTGATACTAAAATATAATGTCATGTTTGAATTTTCAGCTTTGGCAAAAAAGTACGCCTCACATACAAAAAGCTCGCGCCTTCGCCCTGCGCTCTGCGCCTAGGCTCTAAGGGCCTTTAGCGCCTCGCGCTTTTTAAAACTAAGATTCGCGCAGCTAGCTCCAAATACTAGGTTGTATTAACTCAGGAAGTATGATCTTAGCATTTTTTTTTACATAAATACATATAGCTGATTAGGCCTAACAACCTATAGTGCTAGATCCTTCTAGTATTTGCTAAATGCAATGCATATTCTACTAACCTCATTAACAGAATTCCTCTAATAGAATTATTCATTTTGCCCAGGAGAATATTCCACAATAGCATCAGTAGTAGTGACTTCTTTTGCAGCAGCAGTAACTTCTCTTTGATGACCTCCATTCTTGCGCCTCCTGTAGGTCATTACCTCCCAATTATGAACTCCTTGGATGACTTCTTTTGCAGCAGCAGTAAGCTTCTATTACAAATATGTGAATGCCATCCTCTTTCCCTTCCCTTCTATTTGTTCTATTTCTCTCTCAATCTCATTCCAACTAACCAATTACTAATTATTTTTTATTAGGTAATTTCAATATTTTTCTCCCAAAGACATCTCAAGCTCAAAATATTGGGGTGCCAGGGTTAAACATATGCGGCTTCTCAGAGGCTGTCCAAGTTACTGCGTTGAAGGTGATATGGATTTCCTTCCATGCTCTTTCTCTTTCATTTTACTCTTATGCTCACTTTATTTTTGTACCGATCATAATAACTATACTCAAAGGCATTGTAGATTTTGTTCCAATGATTTTTCTTGTAATTCAGAAAGACGTTGGAATTATTATTGTGAGAATCGGGTGGAGCAGAGAGAGATTGCAGGAAAAGGAAGGAACAAGAGAGATTAGGAAAGATTGTTGCGTTATCAGAATGTTGGGTATCATGAATGGCATTTGTGCTAAGGAAAGGATGTACTGGTATGCTTTATCTTAACCTTAATGTCGAGTTTTGGCCACAAACAAAATGAGACGAAGAAAGGTCCAGAGAAATTAGATGATTCATTAAAACTTTTAATACGGGCGTCAAAGAACAGGTATGTTATATATATATATATATATATATATATATATATATATATATATACATATATATACATATATATATATATATATATATATATATATATATAACCAAGCTTATATGAGAACCGTGAGAACCAAATATTACTTACATATATATTTATATTAAAAAAACAAAAGTATTAAAAAGTAACATGTAAAAAAAAATTTTTTTTTTAAAAAAATTTTTTTAAAAATTTTTAATTTTTTTTTAAATCCTTTTTTTTTTTGCCTAATAGTATCATAAAATACAGTAACACCTTTTTGCCCAGAACTAACACCTTTTTAGTAAAAAGTAACACATTTTTGTAAGGCTGATTGGTTCTCACGGTTCTCATATAAGGATGGTTCTCACTGGAACTTCTTCCTCTCTCTCTCTCTCTCTATATATATATATATATATATATATATATATATATAAGGCTATGAGTTTATAATCGAATGACTTGAAAATAAGATGTTTGCATGATTTTGAAATTAGCAGGAGAGAATTAAATTTGAAGTATATAGATGTTTCATGATAGTTTTTAAAAACATTTGCAATATGGTCAGTGCTTTTGAGGTTATTGTACAAGTAAGCAGGATCATAAGAAGGAGCTTGTTGGCTGTTGCTCATTATGGAGTACACGTTATCAATGAAGTGTTGTGAAAATGGAAATTTTTTTGGAATCGCATGGCTAGTCTTTTCTTTGGTGCTCATTAGAATTTTAACTTTTTCTTGCTATTCTGTTTCAGGTTTAGGATCTTTGTGCAGGTAGGCTTACTTTTTATTAAGGTTTTTTGGGAAATGTCTAGTTACTAATGGCTTAAAAGATGTGTCTGCTCGGTCCTCACAGGTTGTAAGATAGGTGCTTAAGTTATGTTAAGAGGGTGGAAGTAGATACTGATGCAAGGAGGGACAAAAGATTGGGGAGAAGAAATGTGGCAGATAGAAAGGAGCTGGTGAGTGGCTTTTTTTATCATTACCAAAAAGTTCTTGGAAAGATTTAGATGCTTTGACCCAATTTGTTAAAATTTGTATCAATAGTATTGTTTGGTGCAATGAGAAGTGTGAGTTTTGCTTGTTGGTTGATTTGGTGTTGGTGCTAGTATTGAGAACTATAAAGTTGGAAGTGAAAGATTTACTCCAAGTGTATGTTTTAATTACCATGGGTCCCGGTTCCAGAGTAATAGGGGTACCTAACAAGATGTGACCCACATAATCAAGTATGATTGGCAAAAATAAATAGAGAGTAGAGACTAATTGGGATATTATATGATTGCATGATGAGTTGTACCCCTAAAGCTGAAGGGCATGTTTGACAAGCATTAGACTAACACTACTATATTAATCAAAATGATGGCCATTTAGAAATGATCATAGTAGAAGGATGAGAATAGTGGAAACACGAATGCTCAGATGGATGAGTGGACATATCTTGAGTGATAGAATCCAAAAGGAAGATATAAGAAAATATTTAGAAATTTAGAAATAAATAGAATCATTTAAGATTGTTTAGGCATGTGTGCAAGTAAAAAAAGGATATGAAAGATTTAGATTTACAAGTAGAGATGGTAAAAATCAAAATGAGTGGATAAGAAGAATTCATGTAGATGATTGAAATTGATCTATTGGTTCATGTAGGTGACTGTATTCTTTTGGGATTGATGATGTGGCATTGTTGTATTGAGAAATTATGAATATACTTAACGTTTGGTTGATATTTAAAATGAGTCTATTTCATGACTACTTTTAGTGGTTTGTCTTGCTTGTTTATATTCTTTTGGGAAATAATGAAAGCGGAAGCCTTGGGGGAGTGGAGGAGGAAAGCTGTTAGTTAAGCCTGAATGTTCAAAGATAAAGTCTTTTACACAAGATTATAGATAAAACAAGTTGATTCAAGGCTTCTTTTAATTGTTGTATTGATTATTAATATTGTATTAGTAGCTTTATTCCTCTTGTGATGTTTGCTCGTTATGAGGGTTATGGCCATCACCACAATTTTTTGCTTGCAAGCCATGTCAAAACAATTCACTAGATCATAACAACATACTACCACACATTGAGGGCTAGTCTCATTTTCTTTTATTGATACGATGACTTTTACTTTAAAGCTATCGCATATATAAATTAGTTGGTTATCCTCCCAACAATATGTTATTTTGAACTTAAGTTTTTTTGCGATCTTCATCGTTTATAATTTTCTATCTTTGTTTTGTGAAAGATAGTTGGTAATTTTGTTGTTAGGGAGTTTGTTATAACTAATCTGTTTTAGTTGTTAGAACTAGTTTTCTTCATGTTAGTTCTATATATTGTATTATTGCGTGCCTGGTGCTATGGAACTTTAGCAGTTAAGCACCAATCTGGATGACTATAATTGACGCTCTTGAGTTGTTTTGAAGGTTTTCGGGTCATGCGGTAGGAAAGATGCCGGGGAAGCATCCTAATCAACATGTCATTCGTATTCGTACTGAAAATTAGAATCACACAAGCTTTTTACCCTTCAGTTTCACACGAGATTTTTGTTGTCGTTGAGCTCATTTTCGGACACCTGCGTTATTAGTCATAGTTTGGCACAAGTTAGCTTCAAGCCACTGGCTTTTTAACCGAGCACGATGACCAATTGTGCGAACCAACGATTACTCTCATACTAGGTTGAATTACCATCGCGATACTATCATCAGTAGGGTAAAACTAACCTGTTTAAGACGGTCTAAACCTAGCTCACGTTCTCTATCTTTGTCCGTCCTTATCATCCTCTCCTCGTATGAGTCGTATATGATAAACTCAAGTATCTAACATGGTATCGAAGCTAGACGAATCTACAGTCTAGTTTTCTCCTCATTAGTAGAAAGAGTCTCATTAATAATCTGTTATTTGTATCTTTTATTGAAATAGAAGATACAAATAAAGTTATTTGTATCTTTTATTCAAACAAAAGATACAAATAAACCTTATTTGTTTCTTTTAATTAAACAAAAGATACAAATAATGCATTTTTTGTGTCTTTTGGGTTTAACAAAACAATTGATACAAATAAGCATTATTTGTATCGTTTGTAAAATAAAAGAACAAAGATCACTTATTTGTATCATTTGTTAAAACAAACAAAACAAATAAGTATATTTGTATCGTTTGTAAGGATACAAATAAAGGTTATTTGTATCTTTTGTTTTACAAACAATACAAATAACCTTACTTAGTTTTTATTTCTCTTTCAAGTTTCAGCTAACATTCTAGGGCAACTGTGTATTTCAATTTTAATCTCTCTCTCCCAAGTCCCAATCTGCATTCTATTTCAATCATCTTCTCCTGCTATAATCTTTGGGCATTGGAATTTTCAAGCTTTTTTGTTGCTCGATTACTCCTTTATGTTAAGTGTCTCTTCTTTCTCCTTTTCTTTGTTTTTCTTCTTTCTTTATTCATTCAATCTAGGTTTTGCATCTTGCGATTATAAAGCTAGGTAAAGGAATCATCTTGTTTTTCTGTATGACTTTTTGGGTAATTGGATATGATCATCTCTTTGGTTTACTCTGCTTTGCAAATCCCATTTCAATCCACCATTGTTGCTACTGTAAAGTATGAGAATCAACCACATTGTTTCTAAGAAATTAAGGCTTTGAAGCCCTCTTCGTAGTTACTTTTCTTTCTCTTTTCTTTCCTTTTTTTTTGTCAAATTTCTACATTTGATGCAATTCAATTTGATTTGATGGGGCTGATTTCATATTCAAAACCCTTTTTCCTTTGAAGTCACGGCAGCAATTCCATCAACTCCTGCTACACCACAATCGATTCATTGCTTTCTCTTTTCACTATAATTTTTCTTCTATAGATGTTAAAAAGTGATGAATGTTTTGAGTTTTCTTATTTTTATTTTTTTTACTATTTACTGTTTGTTGTTTCTATTAATTGAAATTCTAGGGTTTGTTCTTTCTATCATGTCAGATTTCAATAGATGAGGAATTAATCCTTTTGATTTTTATTGTACTCTTTAAATCTTTACTTTTACTGATTGATGAATAGTAATGGTCATAAGTGTTCGTTGTCTTAGTAGCAACAAAATTAGAGTTAACAGTAGCTGTAATAGCAAAATAAACAAAATGGTTGAAGCATTAATATTTAGTTGCACAATATTATTGTTATGTTAAATTAAGTTGGACTTATTGTGAACAACATATTGACGGGGAAACATGAGTTGCACACATTTCATAAGTCAAAGAGGTATACCATCCCAAAACCAAATGGTAACGGGAAGAAGGGCTATAATAATTTATAAAGTGTGCACGCCATCTTTAATTTAGAGCTCAGGATCGACTCTTTTTCGTAACCTTGGAGTAAATTGACACGTTTTTCAGTAGCAGTTAATCTACATCGATTTGCAGAGGTTGACACAGTGTATGCCTCTGTGGAATCTTAAGAGTACAAACTTGTTATCAGTAGGCATCACTACAATTTGTAGTGCAGATGTATAGATATGCAGTTCATATAACAAGTTTGTGCAGAAGCTTGTTCCACTTGCAAAGTTGCAATGTATTAACTATGAAGTAGTAATTCGAAATAGTATGAGATGCTTTCTTGGTGTGTGATAGATGGCAAGATGCTCTTTTGTTTAGAGCAGGATGGGGAATAATGATGGATTTGACTATGGTTCTTACACCTATGACAAGCTTGAGAGGGAGCAATATTGGCCGTCAGAGGTTTTATTGATTTCCACATTTGCTCGACGTTTGAAGAATGAAGGACACTATGTATTTGTAATAATTGTTTTATAAGTTAATTTGTTTGCTAATAGAACATTTATGAATGACTTCGATAAATGGAGAGAATGAAGAAAGAGGCTGGTATTTTTGAATGATGTAATAATGGTGAACGATGGAGGAAGAGTATTGAGCTAGGCTTTGGCAATCAAAGCTGATACCTTAACAAGTTTAGATTATGATGAATGACGGGCAAAGTTTTTATTGTTGAAAAAGGTAGTCACTTTTATCATGTGTTATTGTGTGAATAATGTCGTGACAAAACATAAGAAAATTAATCAAAAATTGATTTATTATCATGAAATTTGATATGATGATGTTATTGCCTACTACTATTTATACATCTGCAATCCTTAAATCCTTGACATTCTAATATTATCATTTGTATTATTATTAATAGAATTATAATTAAAATGATCGGGCTATCCGTCTTATATTAAGAAGGTCTCATCCAAGACCAAATGTTTTTTAAATTGATGTTTTACATCGTATTGAGCTTTGTTATGGCATATAATCATCGGCTGCAAAAGAAATAATCGAATAGGTACACAATATTTGAGCGTGAATTAACTTAATAGAATATACCGTCCCATATAATTTTAAGTAAAATAAAATTATTTTTTTTAAAAAAGGTAAACAATGGTAATAAATGAATAGAGAGAATAAATTGTTTGATTGAAATTAAAAGAGACTTAAAATATTAGATGAGATTAAAAGAAAGTAGTACGCGGTACGCCATAATCTAAAAATAAAATTGACGCAAATTTAAAGAAATGAACCAAAATAGAAAGTACTACAAATTAGATGAGACGAAGGGATTACAAATATTACTTTTTTTTTCCTTTGAAATAGATTACAAATATTACTTAAAAAAAAATCAATTTTAATTCAAAAAAAAAAAAAATCAATTTCGATAGCATCACAAATGCTGACTATATTATGATACTGATGTACACATCCATCCCATTTCAATTTTTTCTGTCTCTCTCTCCGAAATAATTTCTCTCTCCTCCATTTTCGAGCTTTGCTCGAAAACCATATAGTATTCTTTTACCTACCAGTTCGAAGAAGACGAAAGAAACAAAAAGGATCAATTTCAATTTCAAAAAGAATTCAAATCGTCGATCGGAGAGCTCTAATTTAGTTTAACAATTTCTTTAGTATCGGGTAATTAATTCCTTATCTCCCAAAAATAGCCCTAATTTCAAGCTTCTATGGACCATTTTTCTTTCTTTTGAGGTCCTTTTAAATAACAGAGTTTTAATATATAAGTTGTAAATTGATATATTTTGGTGGTGGTATTGTTCGTGTAACTTGGGAAAATGTTTTAGGGTTTCCCTTTTTGGGGTGTATTTCTTTTAAGTTAAGTTGAGTCCTTGTATCTTGAATTTTGATTCAATTTGATGTTGAAGAACATTTTTGTTGTGGATGCTATTGATTTGTATTGTATTTTTAGTTTCTGTATTTCAATATGCTGTAATTTTTATTGGATTATGATGTCGGTTAAGTATGAAACTCTAAAGCTTTTATAGAATTGAGTAAACTTGAAACATTCTTAGTGAGACTATCTAGGATTTGAGATGTATAATTAACCCTCCAAATGTAAGAAGGATTCTGCTTTTACAAAGCACTCAAATACCATACTTTCTTTGTGAAATGCTACAGCTAGCACTTCAGATAGTATTGTTGTACTTCAATTGCATTTCTTTAGATTTTAGCGAGCACATTACCATTCAATTGAGAGGTTTTCATGTGTTTGGTTTTATTGCTTTCTTGATTGTTTTCCTAATTCTAGTAGAATTTACGCTTAGTTCCAGTTTCTAGTTGTAGTAGGATTTGTCTCTAATTCCTAATTGGAGTATGATTTGTCTTCAATTTCTTGTTGTAGTGATTTGTCTTAAGCTCCTAATTGGAGTACGGTTTGTATCCTAATCCTATTTTGAGCAGAATTTCTCTGGAATTCCTAATTGGTGTTGGATTGTCTTCGATTCCTAGTAGGAGTAAATTGGATTGTTTCAAATTCCCAGTTGGAGTTATAGGATTGTCTTCAGTTCCTAAGGAGTAATAAGAATCGTCTCCAATTCCTAGTAGGCGTAGGATTGTTTCAAATTCTTAATAGGAATAGGATTGCTTTAAATTTTTTTTAAAGAGTAGGACTTGTGTCCAAATTCTAGTACAGGTAAGATTTGCTCTTTTCTTATTTATTTGGGAGTTTGAGATTGGATAAAAGTTCGATTTCAACTTGTCTAAGAAGTCTTTCAAATGTATGCTTCCTTGCCTATATAAAGCCACACTATTATGAATAAAAATCAGTTTTGGATTTTATTAAATTGATGAGCTTGTGCTGTCAAAGTTTGCTAGACAAAAAATCACTTGTTGCGAATTAACTATAATTTGCCTTGGCTTGACTATGTGATGTAGGTGTATCAGATAACTATTTCTTTAACTTATCAAAATGCCTAAGACAAGAAGAGATCGTTCTTCCTCTTTTGAAAGGTCTACAAAATCACCAGCTCCTTGCAGTTCAAGCTTGACATCTGAATCCAAGGCAAAACCTCCTTCTGTAACAGACGAGGACCTAAAAGAATGGGAGGATGCCAGGTGCCCTGTGTGTATGGAGCATCCTCACAATGCCGTGCTACTTGTTTGTACTGCATATGACAAGGGTTGTCGCCCCTACATGTGTGATACAAGCCATAGACACTCCAACTGTCTTGATCAATTTCGCAAGTCATTTACAGAAGGAACAACAGAGATACAGTCTGAAGAAGGTGCCCGGCCTACTTTGCAGGCGTCAGAATTCGGGGCTGTAGAAACTGTGGTAACCTTGCAGGAAGAAGTCAAATTTCAAGGTCCTGTTGCTGCTGAGATTGCTAGCATGCATAAACTCCCAGAAAAACTCGTCTGCCCTCATTGTCGTGGAAAAATCAGTGGGTGGATTGTGGTAGATGCGGCTCGTAGTTTTATGAATGCCAAGTCTCGCAGCTGTGCCTGTGAGGCATGTGAGTTCAGTGGCAACTACAGCGATCTTAGAAGACATGCAAGACAAGAGCATCCACAAGTAAGACCTTCTGAGGCCGATCCTGAGAGGCAGCGAAATTGGAGACGACTTGAAAGGCAAAGGGATATAGGTGATGTGCTCAGTACCATCCAATCTAGTTTAGGGGAAGAACAAGATGATCTCCCAATGGACGAACGTGGTTGGATAACGATATTTTTTCTCTTTCGTGTTTGGCATCCATCATCTAGCCCTAGGAGTAGTAGTGTGTCTAATACATCTAGGGTACGAACAAGATCACAGCATGCTAGGAGGAGAGCTGCTAGGCTTCGGGAAGGGAACCCTGATGCTGAGCAAGCCTCTACTTCGGTAGTAGAGGATGAGGATTCATCTGAGGGTGGCGTAGACGTTTGGAGGCGTCGTGTAAGAAGACGTCTATCCACCCCAGACGATGAAGATTGAGTGCCTCATTGAGAGTTTCCTTGTTGGATTCTCTTTCGGGGTAGTCTTAACATTAAGGTGCTGGGCATATCTTTGTTATGGTTTAGCATGTGTCTTAGTTTTGAAAATGCTACCTTTCTCAGGCATTTGGGAGGAACCAAGGAATCAAACACAGGGCGGTGCGTTCCTTTATTGGAGCAGTTGCATTACTTCACCTCTCAAATTGGTTCGGAACTGTATTGGAGCAGTTCTTCGTTCGAATCTGCCGAATCATCAGTGTGTTGTCTATGACGAGCGGGTTTGTAATTTTCATCTCCTAAATGTACCAATTTGAGATGCATATTAATTTATATATCAAATTAAATGGCTTGCAGTTGCAACCCTTGCTGCTTTCTTTTCCCTTTCATTTTTTTCCCTATTTATTTGTTGTTAATAGAAAGTGTTGGAACTTCTTGTTCCAACTTCCAAGCATCAGGTATCCATTGTCTGGTCTCAGCCTCTTAAATTGTTTATGTGTAAATTGCAAAATAGTAAAATATAAAATAATAATCAAATAAAGATATATGGACTTGAAATTTTTATTACATACTCATATGGACGGTAACTAAAATTGGTAAATATTTGGGAAGATTTTATTGACGTTTAAGGACCTTAATAATTCTTACTCGGTTATTAATAATCGGTTATAAAATAAATATTAATTGATGTCTTTTTGATTTGAAAATTTTATGAGACACTTATATAAACAATAGATACATACTCAAAAATTTATATGGATTTTCGCGATCATGTATGGACTTAAATAATTTTTTTTCGGTTTATTGGTAGAATACCAATATTAATTATTAAAAATACCCCATATTATTTTCAATGGTTATTTAAAATTTTATATCCCTTAAAATAGTTTCTGGAACATCATAGAATATTTATATTATTTTATTCGGACTGAAATACTTTTAAACCGATTTTATTTTATTTATCGATAAATTGCTTATATAAACGATAAAATATCATACATGACATTTATAAGTTTAAATTGACTAATAAAAGTATTATATAACTTCTAAAACTTTGGTATAATATTATTAAGTAAATTATTAATTATAACCTAATTTATCATATTAATAAAACTTGTTTAATTATTAAAAGGTGTAATATTGATAATTAAATTTGAGTAAAAATAGACCTATATAAAAAGTTATAATTTTATTAATAATTTTAATCTTGATGGATTATAAATTTTATGGATTTAATATATCATTTAAAAAACGGTAAAGAACTAAATTGTCGAAAATGATCGTAAAATCGTCATAAATTGGCATAACCAATTATAATCTGATGGGACGATCTTAAATTTATTTTAATTAAGGTATTATAATAACTTGATCAATTTGGGCCTTGTTGGAGAACAAATATGTATTTTGTAAACCAACTATCGATTATTATCGGCAAAACTATTTTATATTTAAGAAAATAATGTTCTATGAAATCTTCTGTGATAATGATTTTAAAGACTTATGAACTATATTCTAGTTGTTTTGAATGAATATCAAGACTTTTCTAAGTTATATTTATATTACTTAAGAAGGATTGTAATGAAACGTTTTATTGGTCTCCCTAAAAAAATCATATTGAATTTTAACTAGTTTTCAAAAGAAACATTTTCATACATGTTAGGAATGACCTAATATAATAAAGAGGTTATGTTTGATGATATGATTATGCTAAGCATGTTTTACCTATGTGGGAAAGAATATGATTTGATTTTGTTATGTTGCAAATAAAAGATGTTTATCATATGGAAAAAGTTAATATTTTTGACTAATAAAATGCAATTGAAATTGCAAGATATATATTATATAAAAAAATATTTTAGCCTAAATGACGGGTACATATGTCACAACAAATGTGTGCATAATTAAACGACTCACCAATGCTGAGCGCGTATTGTTCACAATACCATTATGATACACTTACCGGACATGTTGCGGACGGTAGACCGACTACCAACCGAGTCACATGATGATTCACAGCGTACCCATGCAAACTTATAATTTGAGTTTAAAGTTGATTTGGATCCATTGAGATCTTATGATTTATAATGAAAAATGAGAACTTGGAATAATTATGAAACCATTGAATTGAGTTTGAATAATAATATGATTCATCAAATGTAAAGGCATCTTTCAAAATGAATTTACTCAAAGCAAAATGTTTTAACAACTTGTTTGACGGGCACTAGTGTGTACTCAGCGTTTTGCTGATCCTATGCTCTGTATGTTTTCCAATGGTTTTTATTTTTACAGTGAACCCCCATGGCACCTCGACAGAGAAGTGATATGCGAGCGAAGGATGAACTTGAGTTGAAGTTTGACTCCCTTTTGTTCAGATCTCTTTAATGTATCTGAGAGAGTATTAATACAGTTGTTTACATTTAAACTATTTAAAAGATGTAATTCAAACTTTAGACATATTTCGATTTAGTTGTAATTTTCATTTATTTTGGACAGGTAAGACATCCGTTATATTGCTTTGTTTTTGGTTCAAGTATTTTACTTGGACATGGGTTTAACTTTTAAGTAACCCCCTTAATTGTGCTGACAAAAGTGAGCTTCCGCTTGATTAATACTAAATCCAAATTAGTGTTGCCTTCATGATTCGGGGCGGTTACACCATCTATACATAAAGGGGCTTCTTCAAACTTGTAGCTCAGTTTTTAAAGTTCAATAAAAATCCAACACTTAAGTTTGTTTTCTTAAGTTTGTCTTGAAAGAGCAAGCTTGCTCTATTTTTAAGGCATTTCCTTGTGAGTGAAGTAAGGGTTCTTTCTTGTGTATGTGCATACATTGGTGAAGATTCAACAATCTTCAGAAATTATGCATTTCCTTACCATCTAGGGTCTGTATTTGGGATGTGCTTCCTTCAATATTAGGTGATTCTTCAAAGAACCACCCATAATTGGATCAACTGGTATCAGAGTGAGAATATCAAGTTCCTGAATCATTATAAACAACTGCCTAGGACAATTACTAATCAAGCGTTAATTGATCATAATCATGACGAGGTTGGGTTTTGATTTGGGAGTTTTGGAGAATTAGAGAAAAAATTTCGTGCAATCTTGTGGAGGGAATTCGTTTTATAAATTGGTGAATCACTTCCTTTTATTGTTTTTTTTCTGGTTTGTTTGTTCATATTTTTTTCATTTCAAATATTTTCTTAATTTATGAACGTGGCGTTATAGTCTGTGTGCGTTGTATCTGTGATTTTCTGAAAATTGAATTATGGTGTTCAAGAACTCAGTTCTTGGTCTGATTTTTATGCATTTGCTTCATCATCTTTGTTATCATTCGTTTGCATCACGAGTATGGAAGAATGGATGAATGCACTTACTAAACTAGTTGAACAAACAGGCCAAGTTGTTGCTAAACAAAAGAATACCCCTGACAAACCCCAACCAAACCCTAATAATGAACGAGTTTATGAAGATAGAATCGTTAGGGTAGATGTTTTTGAATTTGATGGAATCACATGAAGCTAAGGCATACATTGAATGGGAAAAGAGTATGGAGAGGTACTTTGACGGAACAACAATATAAGCTAGCTAAGGTGAAACTGACCAAATTGTCAGCAATTTGGTTTGAGGGTATTCAAAAACAGAGATTGAAAAAGGATGGAGATATAATTATATCTTGGGACAAACTTAAGAAACATCTAAGATGTAAATATGTGCCATGTACCTATGAACCACAGTTATATGCCAGTTGGAGCAACCTAAGGCAGGGGTCTAGGTCAGTGTTGGAATATATTCAAGAAGGAGAGGAACTTATTGTTTTGTGTGAAGTAAATGAGCCTTTAGGTTTCTTGGTGGTCTAAAGGACGATATCAGAGAGAAGTTGGATACATTACAAAATTTGACCAATGAAGGGGCTTGTAGTAGTACTTTGATTTTAGAAAAGACTGCTAAAAGAAAGGGTAGCAACCAGCCCTACAGTACCAGCTGGTTCGCCAAAATTCCTAGCAACAAGCCAACTCCGAGTCAATCTCCTCCAAGCAAGACTAACTCTATTAAACTAGTCAGTAAGGATAAGACAAGTGTTTCAAAGGATGTAATTTGTTTGAAATGCCATGGTAATGGGCATTACAAGAGTGAGTGTCCAAATGCTAAGGCATTTACTCAAAGGGAATGGAATGAGATTAAGGAAAGAACTGGTCCCAAGGCTATGTTATGGAATTTAGGTGTAAAGGAACCTTACCCCCTATTCTAGCTAGTGAGCTTGAGGGAATCATACAAGGTCAATAGTTTAGGTGTGATGGAAAAAGTTGAATCTAGTACATATGAGGAAAGTAAGGAGGAAAATGACATAGAACATATCTACTTTGAGAAGGAGCTTCACAATCTATTGAGAAGGAATCGGAGTCCTTAAGGTCAAGAATTCAGACCAAAGAGAGAACATTTTTCAAACTAAATGTAGAGTTGGGAAGAAACTGTGTGATTTAATGATTGATTGCGGCAATGAATCTAATTGTGTCAGGGAAGAGCTTGTCAAGACCCTTGGGTTAGCAACCAAACCTCATCCATACCCTTACAAATTCAGATGGCTAGATGAACACACATGAAATACAGTAAGGAGACAGTGTGCTTTGAGCTTCAGTGTAAGGTTTGTTAGCTATATTTCATTCATATTTTATCCCCATTGTTTAGCTGGATTATGTTGAAATTTGATACAGCTATGCTTGTTTTATTTAGAATTTTACGCTTGGTTTGGTGTTTTGTTGTTTTGTTGAATTTCAGGTAAAACTCATCAAACCAAGCATAAATCAAGCACTTTTGACGCATATGTAGCTCACCCAACTTCGAAAGCTCAAGGGAGCAAGACCTCAATGAGCCAAGTCAAAAAAAATTCAAAACGAGAGCCAAAATAGCCCATTTTAAGCCACATGACCAAAACTGGCTCGAGCCAAGGTTGCTCGAGCAGCGTTACACCTGCACTTGAGATCAGAAGCCAGATATAGTCCTCCTGAAGGTCGCACGACCGGTCGAGCGAGGTTGCTCGAGTCGAGCAGGGCTACTTTTCACATTCTGTGCAATTTTTGAAGTTTCTGATGTTGAAGCTGATGGTGGCTCGACTGGTAGAGCGGGCTCCGCTCGGGTCGAGCGACATGGGCGTCAGCAACTTTTCCGATCTTTTTAAATAATGTTCGAGGTCCAATCACATTTTGTTGCTTCTAATTGTTGCTGCCAAGACTTCATAGCCACCCTACCCTATCCATTAAGGGTGGCACCTTCCTCCTACAACCTAGGCGTGGTGGAGCAATCATGAAACCACCACCCCCCTTGTGTTGAAGCCTATAAATAGAGAAGAGGAAGAGGGAGCTCACATCTTAGATTTGACCTTCATTTTGAGTAACTTCTATGTATTCTTCATTAGCTTTGCTTTCATTTCAATAGAGAATTAGTGTTTAACATAGTTTCTCTTTCAATTCAATAAAGTACTTTCAATTTCCAATTACAATCTTAATTCCATACCTTATTATAACATTTTGCAACTTGGATTCTTCAACCATTGGTGTATTACTATTGAAGCTTTTGAAAGGTATTGCTTTGAATCATCAATTCATCTTGTTCATCCTTATATTGAAAGAGTAACTTTTATCTTTGCTTATATTATTTCAATTCATGTCACTTAGTTATTCTTGATTGTTTGCCTTTAGTTTCATATATTCATGTTTGTAGTTCTTTAACTTATTGCACTCATCTTATTTGAATACTCTAACTTAAATAATTCATCCGTGGTTCTTGGCTTATTATTTACAATTTCAATATGAGTATGAGTGAGTAGTTTGTTAGGCTTAGGCTAGGCATTATGACCATGTATGTAGTTTGAATTGCTTTCTTTACCTTTGGCTTGGTTGTGTTATGGTTTGAGGTGATTGTGCTATTATGGTAGTGTCATTGGATTATGGGCGAGAGTCGATTTCTAATGATAATCCATGCTTGAAAATTAAATCATGTCCATGAGAATAGGTAGATGTTTTGATCGGAAATGTTGAGTGTGTGCCCCATGTCTTAAAATGTGCATAGCTCCATGAGATTAGGTAGTTGAGTATGTTTTAGGAAGCTTTTGTTGCTCTCGAGAGAACATTATTATCCAATATACGTTCTTCCCCATAACCCGTATCCATGACCTTAGTTGAAGATTAGTAAACACTACTTTGGTGAGAAAGTCTAGCCTTTGCCTCTTCGTCATCATATTACCTTTTTATGTGTTTGAACTGCCTTTCATTTTATGTTCTTGGTTAATTAGTATCTTTACTTGTTTTATGCTTTGTTTTAGCTTTAGTCTTTATTTGCTTATTTTAGTTAATTACACCAACAAACATCATATTATATGTTTTCGAACATAATAATCGATTGAAAAACTATTGACTTAACCCCTACTCCCTGTGAATTTGACCTGTACTTGCCGTCGTACTAAGCAACGCCGTCCACTTGCGGTATTACTATTGAAGGACGTAAAGTCCTGATCAAGGTCATCCCATGATCAAGTAACTTGTGATGTGCTAAAAATGGATGCTTATCATATAAAATTAGGAAGACCTTGGCAACATGATAGGAAAACTATGCATGATGGTAATTCTAATGTTTATTCTTTAAAGCATGAAGTTTGATCAAGGAATTTCTACCCTACCTCTCCATAAAGACTTTCCTCATATTAAGGACAAACCACCAGTACACCTGATCAGTAGGAGCGATTATGACAATCTACTAAGGACAGGACAAGAGATTATAATTCTATTTACTAAACAAGTGTCTAATGAACATAATAGTAAGCACCCAACCTTGCAGAAGCTATAGGAAGAATTTAAAGATGTGTTTCCTGATGATCTACATAAGGACTTACCTCCCATTAGAGGAATAAAACATAGAATTGACTTGATACCAGGGGCAACCTTACCTAATAAGTTAGCCTATAAGGATAATCCTAGTGGAATTAAAGAACTATAAAGACAAGTAAAGGAATTAATGGCTAAAGGATATGTTAGGGAAAGTATGACTTCCCTGTGTTGCGCCCACTCTTTTAGTACCCAAAAAGAATGGAACGCAAAGAATGCGTGTGGACAGTAGGAGTATCAAAACCATCACTACTTAGTATAAATTCCTAAATACCAAGGTTAGATGACCTCCTAGATGAATTGGTTGGTTCTAGTTAGTTTAGTAAGATTGATCTTAGGAGTGGATACCATCAAATTAGGAGGAGGAACGGGGAAGAATGGAAGGCTACATTTAAAACTATGTATGGACTCAATGAGTGGTTCGTGATGCCTTTTGGACTAACAGGGACACCTAACACCTTCTTGAGATTGATGAATGAAGTTATTAGATCATTCCTAGGAAAGTTTGCGGTAGTCTACCTAGAAGACATTCTAATACATAGCAAAGAGGTAGGAGAACATCTTGATCACCTCAGAAAATTGTTTAAGGTCTTAAGGCAACAACAATTATATGGTAAATTGAAAAAATCATTATTTTTTTTTACCAGAAGCAAATTCTTAAGCATTCATAATTGAGAAAGATGGAGTTAAGGTGGATCCAATAATGATAGAAGCCATACCAATTAGCAACATGGCTAGGTCCTTCCAGCATTACTCCAAGTGAGGTCCTAATATGGCTTGGCTTCATTTTATAGAAGTTGGAGACTGGTTATTTTTAAACTGAAGCAGTTTGAGGAGTGGGAATTTCAATTTAATTTAATATTCATAAATGAGGATACTGAAATGCCTTATATGAACTAATCCATGCGATTGCAACTAATGTTATATACTTATATTTGTTTGATATTTCAAGCGATTATCTTGTGGCTTAGTGGTTTTAAGGGGTTGCCTAGGCAACCACAGACACCTTAGATTGTCCGCCCCTAATTCATTTTAGGAGATCGAGTTCATATAAGTGTCAATTTTAAAATCCAAAATGACTTAACAAACATTAAAATATTAAAAGTGTTCATTTTAGTACGAAAGTATTCTTTTATTCAATTTTGTTGGGCTATGTAATTAGATGGTTTCACAATATTCACACCTATCGTAATTGAGAATTGTTTTTTGTCTTAGTATTCCCTAAAGCAACAAATATTTAAATAGTAAATACTTTTTAAATAAGTATTTTGCATGGTACAAATTCATATAACTACTCTACATAAAGAAAGAGTTTTCCTAATTGTAGTGAATAATTTGATTGACTATTTTATTAATTAATTTATTAACTAATTTTTAACATACCAGTGGGAGAAACTTGTTGTAAATTATTTGATTTATAGTTTTTTTTCAACTAGTAAATTTTATAAAACACCTGTTTTAGATGGTTGGACCAACTATCAATTAATTGCAGTTAAATAGCATAAAATCTATACATTATACTAAAGCAAAATATGGATGACATAAGTAAACTCAAAAAGTGATGAGTTGTCAACTTCTCAAGAGATGTTTTCCCTCCATTTGTGAAAGGTGATGTCATTATTTGCTAATAAAGCGTATGAGAAATATGTCATATGCGACTTATCATTATATTACCTTTCATTAAATTATTTGAGTGAGATGTGTATGACTGTTTAATACGCAATAAAAATTTGCTAGCTTTCATTTTGAATATAAAAAATAATAAATTGTCACTCACAATCTTATACTAATCAATAAAATTTAAATAACATTAAAAATAACATTATTTAACATAATACATAACTTATAAAAAGGTATTTTTAAAATCAAAAATAAATTATATATTAGTTATTATATGCTATTAATAATTCATTGAAAATTAATAACCAATAATTTACAATTTATTTTATATTTTTTAAATAATAAAAATAATAAAATAAAAAAACCGTGGGTTGTGATTTACAAAGCTATTTTTCCTCAAGACCCAACAAGTTGTAGTGTGAGAGTGAAAAGACTTTTTTTAAAGATATAAAATTAAGACGTTGAAAAGTATGACAATTTTATTTCTTAAGTTTTCCATTTTTCCTATGTCTTTTGCATATTCTTATAGTGTCGATTGCCTCATTAATTAAAAAAAAAAACACTTGGGTAAGAAACTCAGTGTTTCCTAGAAGTATTGAAATAAATCTTGAAAACCCAGAAATTAGCATTGGTCTAATGGTCTATAAAATAAGCTAGGATTCAAATTAGAAGATGGGTTTGACCGCCATTTCAGTTCAATTCCAACAGACAACAGTAACTGCCAACTCTACCTCCTAATTCAAGTTATAATACATGGATCGGATCCTCTGCCAAACATATCACCGTTTCTCTTAAGCAATTACACTAACAGGTTGACCCCATTGCTCGCCATTGCAAAAGTGGCAATCTGTCTCAAGCAGTGAAATAATTTCCAGAATGCGACTCTCGGGAGTTGAACCCAATCATATAGCTTTCATTACTCTTTTATCTGCCATTGTGTTAGAAAATTAATTTGAAAAATCTAAACAAAATATCTGAGATATTAGGTTGAAAAAATAATAAATAATAATTCTAGAATATCCTACACTAGTGGAAAAAAGCCTATTGGCTGCGGTTTTTAGGCCACTAAAGGCAGCGGTTTTGGACCCAAGCACTTATGGTAGCAGTTGATAGCTTTAAACAAAGGCTGTGGTTAAAAAATGCAGCAATAAATATGCACTATTGGCTGCGGTTGTGGGCTATGTCCGCAGTCAATAGTGTGTTTTTGAGAAGCAAAGTTTGGGGCACACTATTGGCTGCGGTTGTGGTCTATGTCCGTAGCCAATAGTGTGTTTTTGAGAAGCAAAATTTGGGGCACACTATTGGCTGCGGTTGTGGGTTATGTCCGCAGCAAATAGAGTTTTTTTTTCTTTTTTAATTTTTTTGTTTTATTAATATTTGTATATATAATCCTCATTATAAAATACTCCCTCCGTTCCCTCTATTGATGTTCCCATAGGGAATGTTCACGGGAATTAAGAAAAGTGGAATCTTTTAAATAGTGAAGATATTATTTTATTGAATAATAAATTTGATGGAGGAAAAGTGGGGACCACAAATATTAAAAAAATATTTAAAGAAAGTTATAGTGGGAAACATGTGGGGACAATAAGTAATATAAAAATATTAAAATGGAGTTAGTGGAAGATATGTGGGCCCATAATCATTATCAAAATATTAAAATGAGGATGAGTGAGGTTATTTTTGTCCAAAATTTGTGATATAAATGGAAAGATTCCTTATGGAAACAACAATTGAAACACCCCAAAATGAAAAGTGGGAACTTCTTTAAGGAACGGAGGGAGTAATAAATATTTAACAATAATGCACCAACTATAATCACTATTAATTATCACCAAAATAATATATATATATATATATATATATATATATATATATATATATATATATATATATATATATATATATATATATATATATATATATATATATATATATATATATATATATATATATAATAAATACTTACGGTATATACATAAACGTTACACCACTACGAAACATATAACTACCAACATAAATTAGCAAGACACACAACAACTTTGTCTTTCACTTCGCGCATTTCCGTTTCCGTCAATTCGCGTGTTTCCCTTGGAGTGTCATATATATAATTAGATTTTCTAATAAATATATAATATTATAATTTAAAAACATAATAAATACTTACGGAATCAATACTTTGTACCCCGACTTTCTTCACGGCTTCTATGATATCATCCATAAATTTAAGAACGTAGTAGCAGCAGACAATGCTATTTTTTTGTTGAAAACGCTATGAAAAAATATATTATATATGTTAGTGCCAAAAATAGTTCAAAACCGTTAAAATCGCAGCTTAACACGTAATTTCAAGCATTTGACAATTATTTTCGATTCTAACCACTTCAACACAATAATATATACCAAATAGTGTTGTTTGCCAAGTTTCGTGCATTTGAATTTCGTGGGTTTTTTGTGAGTTTAGGGTGAACCCACGAGTGTGAGCAAGAACAGTAGAAGCAAGAACAAGTAGAAGCAACAAGATTAGCAATAACAGTAGCAAGAAGAACAATAGCAAGAACCCACGAGAAGAAGCAAGAACAATAGCAAGAAGAAGAGGGAAATTCGAAGATGAACAACACTAAAGATGAAGAAAGTTCGAAGGTTAAGCAGCAGAACAACAGAAAGTGAAGAAGTAAGCAATAGAATAGTAGGTTAACGTTAAGAAGTAAGGAATAGAACAGTAATAGAACAGCAGTAAAGGCGGTTTTTTATTTTTAGATAAGGGTATTGGCTGCGGACAAACTCAAACCGCAGCCATTGTGCGTTTAAATTTTTACCTGTTTTGAAAAAATGCTTATTGGCTGCGCGCAAAACATAAAACCGCAGCCTTTAATAATTTTTTTACCTAATTTTTAATGATCATATTAGCTACGTATTTTCAAAACCGCAACCAATAAGCTGCAGCAAATACGTTTTTTTTCCACTAGTGCTAGAAAATCCTAAACCTACACATCCTCTAATGTAATGTCAAAGCTAGAGAATTCTAGACAATTGTGTTAACCGACATTGATGTCTATATAAAGGCATTGTAACATTCATAATGAAGCAAGTAAAAAAATTACATCAATTACTACTTACATAAAAGCTTTTCTCTCTCTAAACCTCTTATCTACATTACAACATTCCTTTAAAATTCTACATTTGGTATCAGAGCCAATTAAACCAAGACCTCCATACAACCTAAACACATGAACCAATATTCCATACTCCACAATAAAATAAACCTCTAACCACAAAACAAAAATGGCCTCAACCATTAATTACCCCCAAGTTAATTGGGTTCCCACATTTAAGGGAGAAAAATATGAACAATAGGCCATGCAAATGAGGTCAATATTTATTTTCCAAGATTTATGGGAATTGGTACAAGAGGGCTATGAGCAACCACCCAAAGATGACACCAAAGAGTCATCTTGGGATGAAACAAAAATAAAACAATATAAACAAAATAGGATAAGGGATAACTATGCCTTGTCCTTATTATATCGTGGAGTTGATGAGACAATACTTACAACAATCATGCCCGCCAAAACAGCGACGGAGGCCTGGAGGATCCTGGAGACAAAATATAGAGGCTCCCAAGAGGTAATTCTTTTTAAACTCCAATCACTATGGAGAGAATTTGATAATTTACTAATGACAGAAAATGAGACAGTCCATTCATTTTTTGACCGAGTCACTAATATAGTCCATCAAATAAGATCAAATGGTGGTAAAATAGAAGATGAAAATGTGATTCGAAAAGTATTAAGAAGTCTCTCACAAAAATATAATATTATCGCCACGACAATAGAAGAAGTTAACAAGAAAAATTTATCTCAATTAAGTATCCCCGAACTAATGGGATCACTACTCACACATGAAGATAGATTAAAAAGATTTTACGATGAACCACTAGAACAAGCTTTTCAAGCTAAATTTAAATTTTCTAATGGTGAAAATAAAAATGGTCATTATAAAAATTATGAAAAAGGACAAACATCATATAATCGTGTCAAGGGGAGAGAAAAATTTAAAAATCAAGGGAGTTGAGTAAATAATCAAATTGACCCTTATTGTAAATTATTTAAGAAAACTAACCACAATACTAATGATTGTCGGTATAAATGTAAGACGTGTAAAAAACACACCTACTTCGAAAAAGATTGTTGGTACCGACAAAAAGAAAAAGCAAACTATTCCGAAACTAATAATTCCGAACAACAAATATTTTACACTGGATTAAATGCACAAGAAAAAAAATGACGTATGGTATATTGACAGTGGTTGTTCAAATCATATGACTAGCGATAAAAATTATTTTGTCACTCTTCACGAAAATGTTAAAACACACATCACACTTGGAGATGGTAAAAAAGAAGATGTCGCACAATTGTTGTTAAAACAAAAAATGGCTCATCAAAACTAATTCATGAAGTTTTTTATGATCCCGGACTTGCATAAATTTTTTTAAGTGTAGGCCAACTAATTAAAAAAGGCTATATGGTTAAATTTGAGAACAACAAATGTCAAATTTATGATAAAAATAAGGGTCAACTAATAACAAGTGTCGAAATGGCTTCAAATAAAATATTCCCACTAAAGATGCCATTTGAAAAAAAACTGGCCTTAAGCTCAACAAATGATGAATCCACTTTATGGCATTTAAGATTCGGACATTTAAATTTTAATAGTTTAAAACTGTTAAAACAAAAAAAATGGTAATTGGTCTACCTACAATGAAAAATGAAAGAAAAATTTGTGAGGGCTGCATATACGGAAAGATGCACATATTACCATTTCCTACCGCATCTTGGAGTGCCAAGGCTCCTGTAGAGCTTGTCCATGCAGATATCTGGGGTCCTACCAAGAATCCGTCTCTTGGCGGAAAAAGATATTTTCTATTGTTTGTAGATGACTACTCACGCATGATGTGGGTATATTTCTTGGAGAAAAAAATCATAAGCTTTCTCCCACATCATGCAATTCAAAGCCCTCATAGAAAATCAAAGTGGGCATTCACTTAAGATTCTTAGAACGGATTGTGGCGGAGAATTTACAAGCAACAAATTCAACAGCTTCTGTAAGAAGCATGGAATTAGAAGAGAACTTACAGCAAGACGCACAGCTCAACAAAATGGTGTTGCGGAAAGGAAAAACAGCACCATTGCAGAGATGGCG
The DNA here is from genome assembly GCA_019425755.1 of Amaranthus cruentus. NCBI lineage: Eukaryota > Viridiplantae > Streptophyta > Magnoliopsida > Caryophyllales > Amaranthaceae > Amaranthus > Amaranthus cruentus. Next base: position 17,531,127 of record CM033459.1, read on the forward strand.
CGTAGCATGATACAGGGTAAACACCTACCTAAAAGATACTGGGCCGAAGCCGTTCACACAGCAGTATATATCCTCAACAGATCTCCCACAAAAGCAGTTAAGGATTTGACGCCATACGAAGCTTGGCACAAGAGAAAGCCAAGAGTAGAGCACCTCAAAGTGTTCGGATGCGTAGCTTATGCCCACGTCCCAAAGGAGAATCGAGAGAAGCTCGATGAGAAAGGAGAAAAATGCATATTCATTGGATACAGTCACGAAACAAAAGGATATCGCCTCTACAAGCCTGAATCCAAAGAATTAATCATCTCAAGAGACGTAATTTTCGACGAAGCAGCTGAATGGACGTGGAAAGAAAAAGAGATTGAAGCTCGTGAAGGAGATACTCTCCCAAGAGATCCAATTGAAGAAGACGGAGCAGACCAATCAACAAACCCATCACCTCCGAGTCCAAGCACACCTGGAAGTTCAAGATCATACCCAAGCTCAGGAAGCCAAACATCACATTCAACTCCTCAACATCAAGCCCGAAGATCAACACGAGATCGGCAACCGCCAGGATGGCTACAAGATTACCACTGTGACCAAGCAATGATGGCTCTCTTCTCTAGTGAGCCACAAACATTTCAAGAAGCAGCACAAGAAGAAACACGGATCGAGGCAATGAACGAAGAAATCAAAATGATCGAGAAGAATCACACATGGGAGCTTGTAGACAAGCCACAAGACCACGAAGAAATCAAAACGATGATGGCTCCATCAACAAGTACAAAGCAAGGCTCGTAGCCAAGGGATATGCGCAACAACCAGGAATCGACTTCAACGAAACATATGCACCAGTTTTTCGCATGGAGACAATCAGAACAGTCCTGGCATTAGCAGCACAACATCAGTTACCAGTCTTTCAACTCGATGCCAAATCAGCATTTCTAAATAGAGAACTCGAAGAAGAAGTGTACGTCGAACAACCGCAAGGATACATCATCGAAGGCCAAGAAGACAAAGTATTCCGCCTTAGGAAAACTCTCTACGGACTCAAACAAGCACCTCGAGCGTGGAACAGCAACATCGACAATTATCTTCTCCAGCATGGTTTCATCAAGAGTCCGAGTGAACCTTCACTATACATCAAGATGCAAGGTAACAACTTTCTCATTTTATGCATGTACGTAGATGATCTAATCTATACAGGCACAAATCCAACAATGATCGAAGAATTTAAAAAGGCTATGACGAAGGAGTACGAGATGACAGATCTCGGTACAATGAAATACTTCCTTGGCATACAAATCAAACAAAGCCCAGGAAGAATATTTCTATCACAAGAGAAATATGCAGAAGACCTTCTCAAGAAATTCAACATGAGTGAGTGTAAACCGCTGGCTACACCAATGGAAATCAATGAGAAGTTATCAAAGTACGACAGCAAAGCAAAAGTTGACGGGGCAATGTATCGAAGCTTGGTTAGTTCTCTCATTTATCTCACACATACAAGACCAGATATAGTGAATGCTGTCAGCATTGTATCCAGGTTCATGAGTGAGCCAAGCAAGGATCATCTAACAACAACAAAGAGGATTCTCAGATACATCAAAGGAACGAAGAGCTATGGGATCATGTACGAGACTGAAAAAGATTTCAAGCTCACAGGATACACTGTAAGTGATTGGGCCTGAAGCGTGGATGATAGGAAAAGCACAAGCGGGTACGTATTTCAGCTTGGAACCAAAGTGGTCTCATGGTCATCAAAAAAGCAGACAACAGTAGCTTTATCATCAGCAGAAGCAGAGTACATTGCAGCAACAAGTGCAGGATGTGAAACAGTCTGGCTCAGAAGGATATTGATCGATCTACAGCATAAGCAAGAAACACCAACTACAATGTTCTGCGACAATATGTCAACAATAGCAATGACGAAGAATCCGGTGTTTCATAGCACATCAAAACACATCGAGATACGACATCACTACATTTGTGAGTTGCTGGATAAGAAAGAGATCAAACTACAATTCTGTAAGACGGGAGAGCAACTCGCAGAAATTTTCACAAAACCCTTATCAACTGATAAATATATCGAGTTCAGAAGACAACTCAGAGTTCAAGATTTTTCAGATTAGGGGGAGTGTTAGAAAATTAATTTGAAAAATCTAAACAAAATATCTTAGATATTTGGTTGAAAAAATAATAAATAATAATTCTAGAGTATCCTAGAAAATCCTAAACCTACACATCCTCTAATGTAATGTCAAAGCTAGAGAATTCTAGACAATTGTGTTAACTGACATTGATGTCTATATAAAGGCATTGTAACATTCACAATGAAGCAAGTAAAAAAATTACAACAATTACTACTTACATAAAAGCTTTTCTCTCTCTAAACCTCTTATCTACATTACAACATTCCTCTAAAATTCTACATTGCTTATTACCCATCTCAAGGTCAATACTTAGCTGCTTCAATACATGCTGATGTAAGAAAATTGGGTCTTGATAGGCAAAATGACAAGGTGGGTACTACCCTTGTTGACGTGTATTGTAAATGTGCCCTTGTGGAATTCCCAAGGCTGAGTTTTGATGAGATTGTTGCCCATGTCCTGGAATAGTATGATTGATGGGTATATCAAAAATGACATAGTGGAGCATGCACTCCAACTTTTTGATGAAATGCTTGGGAGAGATGCCATATCTTGGAGTGGTTTGATTAGTTGGTTTGTAAAAAAGGGCCTTAACGACAAAGCATTAGAGTTATTTTGCGAGATGCAACTTTGTGGGATTTAGCCTGATTATGTAATAATTATCGCTGTACTTTCTGCTTGTGCTAATCTTGGTGCACTTAGATTAGGGTTGTGGATTAATAAGTTTGTTATGGGGAAAAGGATAATGTCCATGTGTGTAACACGTTGATAGACATGTATTCCTGATGCGGGCGTGTGGATTTAGCACGTGAAATTTTCTACAAGATGCCTAGACGTAGTTTGGTGTCGTGGAACTCAATGATTGGTGGCTTTGCTGCCAAGTGGCATGTTGAAGAAGCATTGAATCGTTTTAGTAAAATGCTAAAGGAAGGATGTAAGCTTGATGGAGTAAGATTTACTGGAGCTCTCGTGGCCTACAGTCATGCTAGCTTTGTAGATTAAGGGCATATGTATTTTAATGACATGCAAAGAATCCACAATCTTTCTCCTCGAATTGAGCATTATGGCTGCTTTGTTGATTTGTACAGCCGTGCAGGGAAGTTAGAGAAGGCATTATATGGGATAAAGAATATGCCTATGAAGCCAAATGAAGTTGTTTTAAGGTCAATATTGGCGGCATGTAGAAATTGTAGTGACATTGGCTTGGCAGAGATGGTCGTGAATTTTTTGGTTGATTTAGATCCTGGTTGTGATTCCAACTATGTGATGCTTGCAAACATCCATGCTGCTGTAGGAAGTTGGGAGGGTGCATGTAAAGTTAGATGAAAAATGAAAAGTCGTGGGATACAAAAGAGACGCAGTATCAGCTCAATTGGAATATAAGGTGGCATTCATGAATTCGTGGCTGGTGATAAATTCCATTCTGAGACAGATTCTATTTATAAAATTCTAGAGATTCTGTCTTATGAGCTTATGATATATAGATACATTCGACATGATTCCATATTGGAAACATAAGGTGATCTCAATTATTTTCGTAAGCTGAAATTTTTGCATGTAAAGGATCTACATTATATGATGAAATTCCTTTCATTTAATAGACATAAAACTATAGCTGTTAAAATCAAGCCAAAAAAAGAACAAAATGGTCTTCCTCTGCTCAACTTGCAGGTAATGACTGCTTTCTTGCTAAGAAATCAACTATTCAGATTATTTATACCGGGGCATCTGATTATATATGTTCAGACTCCAACACATCCAGGTCTTTAAGTAATAAAGGACACTATATAACTATACCAGATGGTAGGCAAGTTAAAGTTGCATGTGTAGGGTCTGTGAAACTAAGAAATGGTCTAGCTTTGCATGATGTTTTATGTGTCCCTAATTTTCAATTTAACCTAATATCTGTGCACAAGCTTATCAAACAAAAAAATTGTAAAGTTTGGTTCACAACTAATGAATGCTCTATGCGGGAGTGTTTGATGAAGAGTCCTTCTCTTCTTGGTAAGGCAGAAAGCCCTCTACTATATTCAAGATGAAAACTACATCATAAACATATCAGAAGGAAGGATCTGTGCAACTTCTCAAATTCATAGAAATATCATATAGCAGCTGAAAATGTGGCACCTAAGATTGGGCCATCTACCCTTCCCATAGATTCAATACATTTTTCCAAGCCTTAATGGTGTTGATGTCAACAAAGAATGTTTTTGTAGTGTTTGCCCCTTAGTAAAGCAAACTAGAAGTACATTTTGTAAAAGTAGCATAAAAACTACTAGTAGCTTTCAATTGATACATGTTGACATTTGGGGTGCCTTGGACACCATTCAAGAATAAAATGTAATCATTTCATTATAATAGTAGATGACTACTCAAGATTCAGTTGGGTAAAGTTCATAAAAAACAAATTTGATTTCTTAAATGTGTTCAAACAATTTTATGAATTTGTTTTTACCCAATTTGAAATGAAAATCAAGATAGTGAGAACAGACAATGCTAAAGAGCTGTCACAAGGAGACACTCTATCATTTTACAATACTAAAGGCATCATACACCAATCAAGCTATGTATAAACCCCCCAACAAAATGGGGTTGTAGAGAGGAAGCATAGGGACCTTTTAGAGGTAGTTAGAGCCTGGCAATTTCAATTAAAGCTTCCTATGCATTTCTGGACAGATTACATTCAATGTGCATGTCATTTAATAAACAAAATGCCCCTTACGGTGTTAACCAAAGCTACACCTTTTGAAAAATTAAATGGAAAAGCACCTACATATGATATGCTCAAACCTTTTGGATGTACATGTTTTGCATCAACTTTGAATAAGAAAAGATCAAAATTTGATCCAAGAGCAGACATGCTTGTCTTCATAGGATATGCTCAATCACAAAAAAGATATAAACTATTTAACCTTAAACCTAAGCAAGTTTTTATGTCAAGGCATGTATGTTTCCATGAAAAACTCTTTCCCCCATCACATAATGACACAGATTATGCACAACAATTTTGTTGCCAACAACAAATAGCAAATTTCTAATGAAATAGCGCACAAGAACATCAAGTATAGGACACTTGAGAATACCGTGATTATGGGAATAACAACATAAATCAAGAATAGTAACTTGATGACTTACAGGATGCAAATATCAACTATATAAGTACTAATCTATGTATGGATGAGCAACAAGATACACAAATCAGACCAAAAACAACTCATAACCAACCTTAATAATTAAGTGATTATGTTTGTAGCATGGTAGATTGTACTAAGATACCTACACACAAAACTATCATGCATTACATTGAGCCTACTTCTTATCAATAAGCCAGCAAAGACCCATAATGGGTCAAAGCAATGACAAAAGAACTTAATGCTTTATCAAAAAATGAAACATCGAAAGTTGTAACCCTACCTAAATGAAAAAAGGCCATAGGAAACAAATGGGTGTACGAAGTTAAACTCAAAGTAGATGGAAGCCTAGAGAGATTTAAAGCTAGACTAGTAGCCAAAGGATATAACTAGAAGCATGGAATTGACTTTGAAGAAGCTTTCTCACCAGTTGTGAAAATGACCATAGTAAGGTGTCTTCTAGTAGCTGCAGCTAGTAAAAAGTTGGTTATTCACCAAATTGATATAAACAATGTCTTCCTTCATGGGGACTTAAATAAACCTCAAGACAGTGGCATGCAAAGCTTTTGGAGGAGTTAAGGAAGCTTAAGTATGAGCAATCTAAGAATGATTACTCCTTAGGGGTGTTCGGCACTAGGGAATATGACTTGTGAGACTTTAAGTTGACACAATAAAGATATAACAGTGTCATCCCTTGTTTGGCATGTGAGGGACTTGGAAGAAAAAGATGAAAACGAAAGTCTCAACCAAAATACCCACCATCCCCCAAAACATTTTTCATAGGGACTTTATCTTTTTTAGTCTCACTAGTTGTGGGGCCGTGTAAGAAAATGAGAGAGGAAAAAAGTGAGATGAACATGAAGAAAATGGGGGAACGAGAAAGCAAAACAGAGAGGAAGAAACTGAGAGAGAACATGAAGAAATGGGAAAATGAGAAAGAAAGTGAGAGTGAACAGATGGAAATGGCACAAAGGAGGAAAAATAGAATGAAAATGAAGCGTGAAAAGGAACAATGTTTTAACTTCAATATTCATCTCTTAGAAATGTTTTATGATCAATGGTAAAGGATAAATGATGACAAAGATGTTGTTTTGGGTTCATCATATGCAAGTATACACAAATCAAAAGTGCATATGCGTTTATGGGTCATTTAATATAATCGATCATCATCTAAACTATAATTTTTTTGCCTTGTCGAGAATGGACGTAGACAGTAAGAATGTCATACTAATACTATTTCAAAAATAGAAAAAAGAAACATAGTCACGAATGTGAAATATCAACACAAACAAGTTAAAAAACCAAAAAAAAAAAATGTATGTGCTGGAACACATGATCCTAGTCCTAAGATTAAGAAAAAAGATTAAGGCAAATACCTGCAGATGAAGCAATCCTGCAGTAAAACAAAAGAAGTTGTAATTCCTGCATGGTGACCAATCCCGTAGAATGATAAATGAATACAAGTTCCTGCAGCGCAACTTGGTCCTGTAGAATGAAAGAAGAACTGAAATACCTGCAGGGTGGCCAACCATGCAGAATGATAGCAACAGGAATATTGACATTGCAAAAGACAATTGTAAAAGTACTAATAAAAGCTATTGTGATTCGTATGAGGTGAGACACCACACCTACCTCGTACCCTACCTAGGAAACTGTACTATTGTATACCAAAAACCAGAAAAGGAGGACCATAACGTGATTATTTGCCAATCTAAGGATGCCACATTAGCCTAAAAGATTTTCCTTGTCTCTCACTAATCCCCAAAAGATACCATTCAAGGTAAAAGCCAAAACGACCCTTAGGGTTTTGGGGACCTTTCCCTAAACCCACTTCTATAAATACACAGTGCCATGCACTACCAATGGTAACGTAACTCTTTGTATTCAAACCCTAGCATTACTCTAAGGAAGATTAATTTACTCTCTTACTAGGTTCCTAAGTTGCATTTTCAGTTCCATTACTGACTTAATCAATGGAGGAGGATCCTTGCAAGTCCCCTCTCCGGCCCTCGTTTGTTACCTTGTGAAGATTATCCTCAAGAAGTGAGCTAGAACCATCTCGTGCCTCCCTAATGATTTGCATGTATTGTAAATCTTAAAAGGTATTCTCCTCATCGTTTTTGAGAATGTTGATTGTTCTTCATTGCCGGAACAATTTGACGCTAGAAGGAGGGCCTATAGTTCTCTCTAGCTACATTTCTTAAAACTTCCAAACAAGAACCAAACACAAACATTGCTGGAAAAATGACAAACCAAAGGTAGAATCTTCGATGCAAGTTCGGCGAGCGCCGACAAATCGAAGTTCTTTGGCCTTCAAACCCTCAACACAACCAAGAACCACACTTCGTCAGTAATCCTAACCCATTCGCTGATCAAGAGTGGAACCAACTCGTTGCCCATGACCCATTAGTTGTCATGGATGCTAAAGTTTCGGAGGATGACGAAGTCACACCTTCTGTGGTGAAGGCACCACATGCTAGGCTGGGGTTTATTACTCCTCCTAGCGGTGGATTAACTTCTGAAGAGATTGCCACGCTGGCACATAGGCTGACAGAAAAGACACAGGCAATCATGGGTTACATAAACACATGCTGCTTTGAGATAGAAAAGAGAAACTGCGCAATTGACCACAACGACATTGGGCATAGGGTCAGCAATGTCAAAGACATATTGGGACCTAGGATAATCTCTGAAAAGCAGAGGCTGGGTTCAAAATAGTGCAATGCTGACTTCCATACCCACAACAAGAGTTGGTCCAAGTTCAGCTTTATCCCTAAACAGGAGGCCCAAAGTAGCCTGAAGAGCTACTCTCCTAAGTTATGTGCTGCATCCTTAGGAAAGAGAAAAGGAGTACACAGCTGGTTGGGACCCCAAGGCTCTAACATCAAAGAGAGATTGGGTCCGAGATGAAATGCTGCTAAAGAAGACCTTGAACATAGTCTCGGGATGCCACACCCCTCTCAGACTCTTTAGTGTAGAAGGCGTGAAAGTATCAAAGAAAAGATAACTGACAAGAAAAGGGCTGAAGAAGGAAAAGTGGGCAAGAAGGACCCATAGGCTGACCGGAATAGGAAGCACACCTGAGGGTTGTAACTCAACATACAGCCATTGTTTTTAAAGTTCATAAAGAAACTGAAACACCAGCCTGTCTTGATATAACCTCTTACCCATGGTTGTTAGAATCGCGAATTGGATCGTGGAATCGTACGATTCTACGATCCAAATCAGTCCCAGCGAGTAGGATCTCCCATAGAGTCGGAATCTGGTGTGATCCGTGGTAGGATCGGTGGGATCGAGTGGGATCAGGTAGAATCACGATTTTTAAACGATCCTACCGATCCTATACTTAACTTCCCAAAACCCCTAATTACCCTAGAATACCGTCATTCTACATAACCCTAATTACCAAAAAATTCGACGCCTCTTTCATTACCCCCAAACCTTTTTTACGCTCTCCTCAACCCTAAATTCTTCACTTCCTTCTTCAATGCTACATTTTTAGTTAAAACCACATATGTGCCAACCTAAATCATATAAAAGGTTAAATGATTTGCGAATGATTGAATTCGAACGTTATAATATATTCTTTTTCTAAGATTAAATAAACTTGCCTTTTGTATGTCACTTATAGCTCCAACTATTAACCTTTGGGGAATTCCTAAAATTCTCCCTCGACAGTTTGTGAACTGTTACTCTTCGTATTATACATACTTCAAGAACGCTCACTTGGAATTTCAAAACTACAAAAAATAGTATTTCAATTTCAATTAAATTCCTTTAAATACAAATGATTTTCTTTTATATTTAACATACTTTAAAAAGAGGAAATAGTTAAACCTGCACATGAACTCATTTAATTCAATAATATTATCATTAACATAGATCTTCGAAATTTCAAATGAGCTTTGTAATCCAACCTTGCCTTATTATTTTAAATGAATTTGATTAGCCTATATATTATAATCTAAAATGTTTTCCACATAAATTTTTATAATAACCATGAGATGTAGGCATACCATTCCAAATATTGATTTTCGCAAATTGGATTATTATGAAGATTGACTCAGCTATAGTTTATCAATTGTAACACATTTTTTCCAAAAAGTGTGCAAACCAACTACTTTTCCCTACATATTGCCAATATATAGTATGCAAAAAAATTTCATTTGAAAGATTAACAATATAGGAATAATTAATTGGGTTTATTCAGGCATATATAACTTACCGCAGATCCAACAAATCAAATATAAATCTTTTGACCATTTTTCCATTTCTCTCAAAATCACCATTAGTATGTGTATTTGACACAAACCCAATTACATCTGAAATATTAAAAACACTTTGTCACAACACATCTCAAATAATCATTTGACATATATATTATATGCGTGATAAATAAATACAAATTACGAAAAGAATACATATGAAATCATACCAACCAAAACATTCATATCAATGTGGTTCGACATAATTTCTTCAAAGTTGGAAAAGGAGAATCATATTTTGATATAAGTGGCTTGTCAACTTCATTGATAACCGTAATCGCCTTAAAAAAAAATTTATATCGATGATCGGTTGGTTACTTATTACCATAATAGCAATCCTATTATGAATCTTATTTCATTGCAAAAAACTGTACTATTTTATTACTTATATTACCATACTAGCATTTTTATTGTGGAATCTTATTTTATTTCATATTTCCATAATTCTAATCTTATTATGGAAATTTTATAGATTTACAGCAATCATGTTCTAATTGCCACAATACCAATCCTATTATGGAAATCATATATTCACAACAATCATGTTCTAATTGCCACAATACCAATCTGATTCTAATTGACCACATTTAAACTTTACAAATTTCCATAATATGTGATAGTTTTTAAAGTTTAAACCGTGAAATTTTAATAACCAAATTTTAAGAGGGAAAATACTTAACCAATGCTTGACGTGTGTCCTCTTTCATTGCTTTAGTTTTTCTTTTAGTACATTGGTATAGATTTCTTTTGTTTATAGCATTTTACAAAAAAAGATGATTAAACATTACACTTACATTCATGAAATAACCTCTCTTACTGAGACTTTAACTATCAAGATTAGAATTATACGCTTGTGAACGCCACCAAGTTTTGATAATCCAACTACGAATGAAAGTATAATGAATCGAAATGGTGTTTCTAGATCATCATCATCATACCCAGTGTATCCCGCTCAAAGAAAACTATGATCAGGGTCTGGGGAGGGAGGAACGATGGCATGCTCATACCCATAAGGAGAGTGCGATCAAAGAGTCCCCCGGCTCGAGAACGGTCTTCTAGCAAGAGGAACCTGCAGTTGGCAAATAGAATAGAAGCACACACACAAAAACAAAGATAAGATCAAAGAAACAGGTAAAAAGCGACAAAAAGGCAAATGGTGTTTTTAGATGAAAAGGTAAAAATTAATTCTTTTGCTATTTTTTTTATATTTTATTTGATTGCATACTAATATGTTGCTTATTTTTTTCTAATTAGGACGGTAAAATACAAGCAATGGTTAAAAATCACTAACTCTTAGATTTGTCTTGGAAATTATGGACAATTGCTTATTATCTCTAATTTTTGTGTTGGACAAAACTAGGTTGAACAAAGTTTGGTCTAAACCGTAAACCAAACCAAATCAAATCGAAATTTTAGTATTTGGTCTGGTTTACAGTTTAAATGGTCTGGTCTGGTTTTTTTCAAACTAAATTACGGTTTACGGTCTGGTCTCAGTTTTTTTTATTTTTCAGACTAGATCGGACCGCAAGCCGTAATATGGTCGAAAATCATAATTTTGTATTTAAAAAATTAAATTGCTACCTAGATATTTTAAGATGTAGTTATTTTTATATAGCAATATATACTTGAATGATGTTGATGTTATCAACTAATTATAAATTATTATATTTATTAATTGTAGATATGAAATATTTGCATAAATACATGTATTAATTTGGAGTAAAATAAAAAAATAAAAACCGTAGACCAGACCAGACCGGACCGTTCTAAAACGGTTTGGTCCGGTTCGGTCTGGTGATCTAAACAGTATGGTCCGGTCTGAAAAATTTTCAAACTGGAATTTCTGGTTTGGTCTGATTTTAGTGCCAAACCAGATCAAACAGGACCGTATTCACCCCTAGACAAAACATCGAAAATTATAGAACATCTCAACATCCTTATAAGATAAATTACTTTTGCACAACTCATGTCAATGTTTGTGAAGAACAGCTGCTCATTCCTTAATACATATTTGATTTAATATCATTTGGTGATATAAAAAATAATACTTTAGATCATAAATATTTAATAGGTAAGGTGTTTCGATTGTATATTTAATTTAGAATGATAAATAATACTTTAGATGAAAAATATTTAATTTTTCCAAATATTCCATTGGAATTCCTAATGTGTTGGTTATCCAATTCAAACCATCTTTAATTTCTAAATCTTTTCAATTTCACAATTTCTTCTAAATATTAAACTACAAATCTTATTTTTTTAAAATTACTTTTTGAAACACACAATTATTATTTTATTATGTTCTATTATGAAAATTAAATTTTATTATTCACAGTTTATTTTAAAACATTACGATATAATTTCTTTTCCTTAAACTAACTTTTTTTATAGCTTTGATTTAATTATTTTATACTTAATTAGCCATATTTTATTGTTAACTTTAATTATAGTTTTAAGCAAAATTTTCCAAGTAAACTAAACCTAGTTCATTAATCAGATTTTAATTAAACTTACCCATTATTCTAAAGTACATTCACTTGCATAAACTAGGCTAAAAAAATTGGACGAACCTATCATGCCGTGACAATTCGTAAAATAATCTCACTGTGACCCACTCGTGTAGACACGGGACACCCGTTGGCTTGGGCCCACAAACCCACGGGTCAAGAGTGTTGACTTGCACATACACTAGGTGAGGTTGTTTATGTCCTAAAACCATACACTACAACATGATTTGCTTTTAGTGGGATATATTTAGCGGCATTTACTTTAAATGTTGCCATTTCAAATTTTTTATGGTATATATAGAGGATTTAGTGACATTTATTAAACCCTTTAGCAGCATAATAAAAAGTCACACTAAAGCTTTTTACGACATAGGATCTAGTGATATTTCTCACAAATGCCACTATAGACTATAATGACGATTACATATGATACTAAAGATCAAATAAAGTATCGCTAAATCACTTTATAGTGAAATTCAAAATAAAAACCAATAATTATTATACTAAAAATATGAATCAGTGACATTTTTTTAATGCCACTAAATCTAATGTCGCAAAAAGTTAAATTTGTTGTAGTGTAGTCGGAAGATTAGCCAACCCAATATATATGCAAGTCTATAACCCATTATTATATCGATGTGGGATCTTGTCTCATATGTGAAGATTTCCAACAGAACCAAACCCTCCTATCTAACCCCATAAGTTTACTTCACTTGAACACTCAAAACTTCACCTTAGTCATGACTACCCCCTACCACCACCATCAAAATTTTCTTCTTAAACCTTTTACCAATATAGCTTTATTAATTAGTTCAAGAAACAAATGATGATGGAGTATAATCTTATCATTTTCTAAGTTAAAATCACTAACTTTTGTAAGCTTCAAGTGTTATTTTTTTGGAGCCTTGAAGACTATAATATTATAATTGGAACTTTTTCTTATTTTAGAGCTTATCTTCTTATTGTTCTCATGCTTGGTTAAAGTAACAGCCTTGGTAGCTTATGATACAAATACTTATTAGTGATGATAAAAAACATGGAAATATGTTTATTTGAGTTAATTATTTAAGCTTACATGTTTGTTTAAATTATTAGTATCATGTTTTTTGTTAAAATTTATATAAAGTGTTTATGTTGATTCTTGCATGTAAGTTATGAATCTTTTATTTTTAGACAGTTTTATGCTAAAAATGTTACTTGTTTATATTGAAGTGATATCATGATGTTTAGTAATATTTTCGTAAAAATGATATTATTTTTAAAGTCAATTTAGTAAAGTTTTAAAGCTGCAAATTCCTAATTAATATCCGATGATGTTGATAAATATGAGTTTTGTTAAGTGAAAAATAATTTTAAGTTCCATGCATTTTAAATATATAAATATTTAAATTGTGAAAATGCATAAAATCCGATTATTAGTAATATTTTTGTAATGAAATCGTGGTACATAAAATATGCATGAACTTAAAAACTTCGAATAGTATTTTTATGAGTACTTTACAATAGCTAAATTAAAGTTATAATATCATGTATGTTTGTTTAAATATTATTATTCTTATATAAGAATAATAAAAGGGTTGCTAATTATTATCTTTAAGTATTCCACTTGGACTAGAAGTGTGGATGCAACACAGCTTCATACCTGGTGCTAAATATTCTACTTAAATGAAGGGTGGTTGAGACTCGAACCCGTGACCTCTTGCCACGTTTGGCTTCTGATACCATGTTAAGGAACCAATTCAACCAAAAGCTTAAGCTGATGGTTGAGGCCCCATAATATATTATATACTCAAACAAATTCTTACGTGCAAAGTAAGTATGGACTATGATGCTTGGATAAGTTTTTAGGACCAGATGGAACCTTGTAAATTTTATTAGTTTATTAATAAATTGATAATAACTGATAAATTGTTCGATAAAATATGAAACAATTTCTAAATGTTCTCTTTCTGAACCTATGACTCTTGTGAGACATTTCTATAACTATTATGATCATTCAAGGATCTTTGTATAAATTTTTGTGGACCCTATAGACATTAATAAATATTTATAAAAGGTTATTGTTAAAATGACAATATTAAAAATAATTATCACGATTTAAACTGGTTAAATCCACCCGAATATCACTTTATAGTTGCTACAATATCTTCGTATGTTTGGATAATTTTTTATTGGATTTAGATATTTATCTTAATTATTAATCACTAGAACGGTAAAATTACCAAATTAATTAGTTAGAATGCATAACCTTGATTTTATTAAACTGTTTTTTTTAAAAAAAAAATATAGCATAATTTTTGGTTATTATATGTTTCTCTTGGTTAATATAAGATTCTTGATCATTATAAGTTTCTCTTTTAATTTATATTAAATTTGATCATAAATTGCTTCTATTAATAGAAAAAAATCCTTAAATTTGACAAACCTATAGTTGACTTATAAGATTATATTCCAATGATATAAAGTCTTTTTTGAAATTATATTATATGTATTTGGATGTTTGACTCGGATAGAGATGTAAAGTCGAACCATGGACTAACATGTAAAATTAAGGCCCAATATTAGATGATACGTAAAATGCGGTGTTAAACAGGGGTCGGAGAGGGACGTCACCTGTAAAGTCTCGAGCATAATAGTATTGAAAGAAGTGACAAATTCCCACCACATTTAGAGTTTAGGATTCCGATCATCATCTAGCCAAACTCGTATATATATAAGTAGTCATTAATTGTGCTTGTGTGTTTGCTATGATGGTATTGTTATGATTATGGGACTTATGTTTACCAAGTAATCAAGTCATGGTTAAGGTAATTAATCACTTTAATTAGTGTAGGTTAGAAGAGGACATATCACATGTCTATGATTTGTTTTGTATAATACAAGATTCTATGAGTGTGTAAATCTTTACATGTTAAGGCTAAGGGTGCAAGAAATCAGTCCAAGATCAAGGTGTAAGAGGTCTGAAAGACCGTGGGCATACACGAAATGGGAAAAGCAAGCAACACAAGACAGCAGAAGGCTGCCTACTGCTCGCTCGACTTGGCACAGGTCGAGCCTAGGTCGAGCCTCGGTCGAGCGAAGGGTGTGCCGGGTTATACTGACTTTTGTTTCCTTTGTCAGCTGCTGCCTTTGTTTGCTTTTGTTTGCTGCCCCATATTACATTATGTTAAGCCCTTATTTTCCTTATATATACACTTGTCCGAGGCCATAGTTGATGTGCCAAAAACTCTCACATAATAGAGCTATCATCTTGTTCATGTAATACTCCCATTTTAGCTCCTCTCTTTCCACACTTAAACTCCATTGTAATTCCTTTAAGTTTGTATTTTCTCCTTTAAACACATTAATATAAATCCTAAGCTAGATGATGGGTGTAGGCCTTGTTTGATGAACCACCTTAAAATCTTTCTCTTGATTATTTACCTTATTATTGTCATTCATCACATACATGCATATTTAATTCCTATACAGACACAACACAAACACACACTTAAACTTCATACTTGTGATCCTTGAGTGAGGTTACTACCTACGTTATCAGGTACAACTATGAGTATTAATTGAACTTATTTTAAAGCCTTTTGTTATCGAGCATTTAGTATTACTAATGAACCTCTACATGTATGAAGAATTGTAACTTAATGGCATAGAAGTTTATAATGCAGCTAGTATTAACAATCTTAATTCTGTTTTGATTATTATGTTTAAACAATAATATATTGTCCCATTATAATTTCTGTAAGGAAACCGTTATAACATTTGAGAAATTATTTCAGAATTTTAAAATAAATAAATAATAATAATAATTATAATAATCAGGGTCTTCCCGTTTATTTTTAGGCTCCAGACCAAAAGATGAAAAGGCCCCTTGCAACGACTAATATAACACACTTTTTGTTTTTTATTGTTAATATTTAAACTATTTTATATAAAAAACACTAAGAAACTCATATTACTTAGCTAAAATATAAATTATATGTAAATTTAATTCAAATTAATATTAGTTATATACGTAAAAATGAGTTTTTTGGGCCCGGCTTTGATAATAATAATAAAAATAAATAAAATACCCCCTTCCTTTTTCAAACCATTTCGTGAGAACCCAAAACCCAAACCCACTTTTTCTTCCTCCACTCACTCATTTTGAAAACCTGTAAACCCAGATAACCCCAAACCCCTCTCCTTCTCCCTCATTCGAATAACCCAAGACCTTCACCTTCTTCTCTCGCCATTCTCCTCTGAAAAATGGTTTTCTCTTGCGGAAATTCGTCATCAAATAGTCAGTCCTCTCCCTCCCTTTGTCTCTGCCTTTTATTTACCTGAAAACCCTCACTCGTTCTCAATCGTTGTTCTTCAAAACAACCAGCAATCAACACCTCTTTCTCGGCCGTTGTGTGTTCGTTTTCGGAACAAAAATGTAACAACCTTATTTTGATTTCTTGAATATTACAAGAACGGCAACCAAGAATACTACATTCTCACCTTTTGATTTGTTTGTGTGGAAACCAACATCCTTCTTGTGGTAATTGGTTTTTAGTCAATCCTTAATAAAGTCTTTATTGTCTATCACATTCCATACTATTTCGGATACGAAACTTGAATCGTCAAAAGACCTTGAGAACACCTGAAGAAGCGTTGTTGGAGCTCAAATGCTTTATTGGAAGGTGGATTGAATTCTCCCCTTGAATCTGTGATCCTGCATACAACAAGTTAGCCTTGTTCGGGGTGATCTTCCGGAAAACCCCTCCGATGCTTAAGTTAGATCGGGGATAACAGATCAAGGGATGAACAAGTGAATGAATAGGAGAGTTATTGGAGAATGGTGGTCGGAGAGATGAGAATATTAAGATGGTATGCTTGCTTAGAGAATTATTGATTGTATGTGTGGAACTTAGCCTCAAATGAATTGAGAAGAAGGTATTTATAACAGTCAGTCAAAGGATAAGGTAACATATAACATATAGTAAAGGAGATCATAGGTAATATGGAGGAGATTATGGGTACTTGTCTAATATTTCTGGTGGTTATTTCCTTGGGGGCCCAGTAATAGAAAGGAAAAGAGTCCAAGGACATTTGACTGTAATTAAAGAAAGTTAACAGGTTATAAAAGTGATTTACAATAAATAAATGAATATAACATAAATGTTACCATAACACCTACCTTACTGATTTATGCTTATTTCATTTTCTTTATAATCAAAAGAATCATTATTCATGAAGATTAATGTAGTGATCGAAGAATTGTTTTATAAAAATATGTTTCTATTATATAGATGCACCTTGTGATGATTGCTATTTATTAGTGGATATTGAGATTATAGGTTTTGTTGGGAAATAATAGTAATGATAAAAGATTTGGGTGTTCTTAGATGTTTCTTGTCGGATATTAATATTTGGGTAGTAAAATGTTAAAATTCACGGATGATATGATAATTAGTATCAATTTATGGGATGTAGAAGTGATAAGTTTATTGGAAATACTTGTCATTGATGAATATGAAATAATGTGATATTCTTGAAGGAATTGCTAGGTTATTTGGAGTAATTATTAATTCTTGTGTTAGTTTGATAATATACATTTAAATAATGAATTAAATTGGAGCATATATAGTTATAATGGTTTGAAATATTAGGAAAAAATCTTAACTAATATAGGATTTTTTAGGAGGAGATATAATAAGTTATATATTAGTATAGTTGCATCGTACGCACCCGGGTGAAATCGTTATTGTCATGCTCTAGGATACGACAACATCGAGGAGCCCTTTGAATTGAATGCGATGAACCGACCTCGATTTCTTGAAAGCTTCTTTATCGATGAGTAGTAACAGTCTCTTAAAGGGTCTAGTCAAACTATGTTTTGAAAATTTGTTTTAGTAAAGCCTTGAGTTTTATAATGTTGAGACAAATGTATAATGATTGATTATACTGATATTGATATATTCAATGGATCGGGCTCATGAGCTGGTCATCGACAAAGTAGAGGGAAAACCTCCCTTACTCCCTATTTTGAGGTGATTTGTCATTCAATTATTGACTAGCCTCACCCGAGAGTGACATAGCCTTAGAGCTATGGATGTTCCTATCAACTAGACTCCCTGTGCGCACATAGATCTAGGAAACTGATGTTGCTTTTAAAACCTTTGTTTTGAATTATTGTGTTTTGTTGTTTTGGATTGTTACTTCTCATTCAGTTCAATTTGACCCTCTATTGTTTCCATTTTTTTAGATTATTTACAGATCGAAACGGGACGCGACTGATGAGGAAGGGGAGGTGATTAGAGTATACCGTTAAGATACTTAGATTTGAGTATGTACAGTAGTTGTAGTGTCTGTGTTGGGCTGTAGTTAATGTATAGTGGATTTTCTTATGTTAATAGTATCGGACTTTATGGTTAGATGTATGAATATGTTGGACTATGGTTTAGATGTTTGGATTTAGACTACTCATACAATTGTATTTTAGACCTTATGACCCTTTATACGAAATATGAATCGAGATTTGAGTTTTTTGGGTTAATAAACCTCGTGATGACCTATCTTGCTTAGTCAACCACTAAGCCGGGTTGTTACTACTGTGCTTGGCGTTATTGTGAGAAAATAAGCCAAAGCCAAGAGGAGAAAAAGATGATTTTATTGAATTAAGATCAAAAGCATACATAGATTATGCTACAAAGTCTCTATATATAGAGGCTTAATCAAGAACAAGAAAACAGAAACTTAAAACTATAGTTGTTACAAAGGGATAACTAACTCTAGTTAGTTATAACAAATTGAAGTACAAACTAACTAACATTATAACACCTAATGCCTAAGACACGTGCATAGGAGGATGCCTTGGATTCATTGAGATCAACCTGCTGCAGTAGTGTTCTGATGCAAATGTTAAGGCCTCTGTGATCAGCTGTTGTGCTGCTTGGATTGAGTGCAGCATCCATGAACACTTCATGCAAGGATTAGCAGCTTCCTTCGTGTTTCAAAGGTAATAAAATCACATACTTTATTAGTTATTGGTAATCTGATTGAATAGGTTGCCTTTGTACTTTGAATGGTAGAAGATATAACTTAGGTTTCGATCCAAGCTGTATCCTTTATTTACCTTATCGAGGACTTAGTTGTATATATTTTACTTGATGAATTTTATTTTTATGTTGTATTCATGTTTTCATTATATTTTGAGCAAACATTATGTATTATTCTCTCGGTCGTAATACTTTAAATTTATTATCTAACCTGTTTTAATTTTTAATGGATCTTAGCAGTGTGACATTTTAGACTTTCGCATTAATTGCTATAAACATTATTTTAAGGTAAATTATGTATCGAAAATGCCGCCCCTTCTATAAGGACTCCAATGTAGATGACACAAACTACGGGGGCAATATGCCACAGATAACTTATCTACCATAAGGGATCTAATTTGTGAGGGTTTTAAAATGGCTGACATCAAGGAAGCTACAATGTGCACTTTTAGTGCACCAATTACTCTCACCAATATAACAAGAGTTGCATCTAAACATTGGCATGTGTCAGATAATGTAGAAGAAATCAGGAATTTAGACTAATCAGTTTTTTTTACAAACAACAAGCTTAAAATACGAATTTGTTACATCCAATTGTCTTTATTGGTTAGTTTTATTTTTCCTTTATTCAGTACCGTTTATAAGGTTAACCTACGTCTCTCCCTCCCTTTGTTGACAACTTTTGATCTTTAATAAAATCAGCCTTGTTTTTCCTAATGTTTAAAAAAAAGATTGTCATTTTCTTCTCATATTCATAGTTTGTTTGTGCAATTGTTGTCGGATTGCAAGTAGTTTTTGTTAGAGACCACTAAGAACATGTTTTGGCTTGTAACAAGATCCCATTAATCCAGATTTAGTGCACTTTTCTTTTCCTACAATCTTTTCCATCCAAACATACATAAGATTTCTCTTTTCCTACAACAGTTGGGCGTATTCTAAAAAATAAATACATGATGTCAAAATGCATTATAGATCAGATAATTTAAAATAATGCTCGAATTGTTGAGAGTAAGAGACAAAAAATAACTAAACTTAAATTTTATTAACCTCATGATAAAACAATACAACCAGACTTGTTTGTATAATAATACATGGAATATTTGTTTTTGAAAATTGTGAAATTTTACTAATAAGATAAGTCCCTAAGAAGAGACCAACAATATTAAAGGGACATTTAAATGTAAACTCTTTAGCATAAAAAATTCTGTAGGGTAAAAGCCATTGAGAAAACATAAGATGTAGGGCGCCCTTTAAGAGAAAGGGGACAAACTGTTAAACACACCAAGACCAACAAAAAAGATTGGTACAAAAATGCCAAGACCAAAAAGGTCATACACCTAAAGGTGAATCACGTCCCGACATACCATAAAAAATAAATTCTTAAACAAAACTAAACCTCATACACCTTGGAAGAGCCACTAGACGCCCCAAAAAAAACCTAACAATAAGCCCTAAAACAAAAGTGATTGCCACCTTCTTCATCAACCTCTTAAGAAAAATTGATTCGCTCCTTCTCTTTCTCATCACTTTCTTTATCCTAATACATTCCCTCAATATGCCTATACCATCTGCATTATGATTCCTCTTCCAAATCAACGTTCTTCACCTTGTTCACGACGACCTCCGCGACCTCGTGCAAAACAATTCTACTACCACAACGACCAAGATAAACAAAATCTCCTTACTTGAAAAGTCTTCTCTTTGACTTTCTCTTCTTCCTTATTGATTCTCACTTCATAAGGTTATAAGGAACACATCAACTCATCAAAACTATAAGTAGAGTCGTAGACAAGTCCTTGTACTCCTCAATTGTAGCCACCACATGATTGTAGTCCTTTGTAAGACTTCTCAAAACCTTACTTACTGTCAAGGAACCAACTCAACCAAAATCTTAAGTTGATGGTTGAGGCCTTAGAATATGTTGTATACTCTAACGCGCCACCTCACATGAGAGCCCGTTGGGCTATAAGTGTGGATGCACATATAGGTGCTGAATATTCCACTTTAAATGAGCGAGGGGTTGTTGAGATTCGAATCCATAACCTCATATCACGTTAGCTTCTGATACCATGTCAAGGAACCAACTCAACCAAAAGCATAAGCTGATGGTTGAGACCCCCAGAATATGTTGTATACTCTAACACTTACGACCGTAGTGTTACTAATTATTTCCCCATAAGAGTTCCTTTGATTCTCAACACTTGAAACTCTAGAAAAATGAACTTTTATAGACACTATCAATCATCTTTGAAGTCTCAAACTAAGAACGCAAATTTGTAACTTAACTGCAATTCTCTTCTTATCACCAAAAATACTCACATTTAAATAATGAATTTTCAAGCCTCCTTTGATGACTTTGCAGATGAAATTCGGGGAAATATATCATCATTTAATGAAGATTGGATGAAAAAACTTTGGTATCCATCTTGCAATTTTCAACCATTTCAATAGCTGATCCATTGAAGGACATGTTTTCTAAACCAAGTAAATAAAACAAAGAGAGAAAATATTGCTTACTTTTCAGACAAAAATTTCAAGCCAATCTAATGCACTTAATTTTTCTAAAACATCCAACACTTTTCTTTCCTTTTCTTTTGTTTGTTTTACCTCACACTACTCATCGAGTAAGGCTACACAACTAACAATTTACTACTAATTGTCTCACACTATCTCACGACCACACTGGAAGAGAAAAAAATTGATGTAACCTGAAGCTCTTGATACCATGTTGAGAATAAGAGACACAAAATAACTAAACTTTAATTTTTTGACCTTATGAAAAAAACACTACAACTAGACTCCTTTTTATAGTAATAGAAATAGATAGATAGAATATAACTAACATAATAATACTTAAAATAAAGAAACCACCTACTCCAAGATTATTGATCATTACTCCATAAATCTCATAATTAATTACCCACTAACATAATAATTCAACTTTATAAATAACTCCTAAAATAACTAATAAATCCACACTGCTAAAGAATGTTTATTTAAATTTGAATCAAATCTCAACACAAATTAATTTAGGAAAAATTATCTAGAATAATCCAACATATTCGTGATTATCCTACAATAATCTCACCTATTGATTAACAATGAATAATTCCAACTTTAAGGGTTATTTCTCTAAAGTAAACCCAGTTATCGAATGACTTGTTATAACAAGTTCTATTTTTTTAAAAAAACATAAATTAAAATAAATTGTCAAAAAAATGTAAAGAAAATATTCATAAAAAAATTTATGACTTTTTTTATTATTTAAACTTTTTATGTAAAATTTCAAAATTTTTCACTAATATTCAGTTCACTTTCTTTGGTGAATTACCTATTATAGGAGGTCATTAGGTTACCCAAGTTTACTCTAGGCAAACACCCCTTTAATATGTGAGAATATTGTAGGAAAATCACGAGTAGGTTGGATTATTCTAGGTAATTTTTCTATAATTTTAAATTTAAATATGAATTTTTTTTATTCTCCATTATTTAATTTGGTATAATTCTAAATTTTTAAATGAAATTTACGTTCCTAAACAGAAAATCAAGAAATCCATACACACAATAGAAGTTCAGTTTGAAGACGGTGTACGCCCTAATCGAAGTTCAAGGTCCAAACCCGGTGAATCATTTTTGCTTTTTATACCTCCCTCTCCCTGCATCATCATTTTGGTATTATTCCTGGCCGAAGAACTTTGAACAAGCAAAGGAAGCTCTTGCACCATAATATCAACATGATCAGATGATTTCGATTGTAAATCATCATCTGAACAAGTTTTTCGAAGCTTGGCTCGATCCCTTCGATGAATATTCATATGCCCTCCTAATGCTTGTGCATTAGAAAATCCTTTCTTGCAGAAGTTACAATTGTAAGCTTTTGTATAATCACTATTATATTTACTACAATTTACTTGATCATCCTCATTTACTGATTTCCCTCCTTGTTTAATAATGTTCAACTCCATTTATTATTTTTCAACATATAACATAGGAAACATAATGATCGAATATATATAATAATCACTTGGAATAAGACTAGTTGATGACACCATATGTGTTTGTTTTTTGTTTTTGTATGGTGTGTTAGTCGTTTTCGTCTGCTTGTATTTTAGTAAATTTTGTCTTATTATCCCTTCGATGAATATTCATATGTTCTATCGTTTTCTGTTATCTTTTGTAGGCTTTTCCTTTGCAGGTATCTAATAAGCTTCGATTGCAATCTTGTCGTGATGAGAATATTAATTTGTCTTCTTTCTCATTCTCTACGGATCAAATCCTGTCTTGGGTGGAATACACGGGGATAACGATGATGATAATAGCTAATATGATTAAATTAGTTCCTAACATACGGCTAGGTCAGCTAGATGACTGGTCGGCTACTTCTTGAAAATGCCAAACTTAGGAGCGTAGAAGACAAGTTAATGTTGTAGATTTTGTCTTGTTCATTAAGATAATTACATCTAACAATTAATTAATCAAGATAATTAGCAATCAGTATGACAAAGTAATCTATATATTGGAGTTGTTAGCTCAGATTAGCTTGCTGATGAAATGCCACCTTGTTTTATTTTTGTCATTTTTATATATACATTTGTAGCTTCTCATATACCAGTTGACACGTTTGGTTATATTTGTTATTTACATGCATCCTGATAAGTGATAACGATAGAAGCAAACTATAAATGTACACATACATATTAATTTTTTTCGAAAATATGATGTCTACAGATAAGTAATTAAACTAAAACAAAATTAGTGACAACGTATTTTTAAAAGGAACGGAAGAGATAACCTACGTTCAAACCGTCTAAACGAGGTTTATCATTAAAAATGATTGGGAGTAGCTCAACCTTTTATATATATATATATGGTTTTTTTATGAAAAACAGCCTCAAAGTTTACCCTTTTTATGAATTACAGCCTCAAAGTTTTTTTTTTATGAATTACAGCCTCAAACTTTTAAAAGTGACCAGTATTACGGCCAAGTTACCGTTGACCACCCTGTCAACCGTTGACCAACCCTTCTTCCCGGTTACTAACCCTTTTCCTCCTTCTTCTTCATCCTCTTCCTCTTTGTTCTTCATCTTCTTCATCCTCTTCTTCCTTCTTCTTCATCTTCTTCATCCTCCTCATCCCAATTCAAACAAAATTTCTGGGTTTATTTTTAAAATTGATCCAAATCTTCTCCTTAAATTACCCAAATCAGAAATCTTCAACATCTTCATCCCATGTCACATAAACTTTATGGGTTGATTTTTTAAATTAACCCAAATCTTTTCCCTAAATTTTCCCCCCATTGTTTTGAAAGAATGAACCCTAATTGCTACTCAGACTACGCCACCATGGCTGTCCAAACAGCATATTTACAGGTTTAGACCCTCCACCAGATTTGAATCCATCTTCAACATTTCCAGCTTTTGTGGGCATTTCTCCACAGCCTGAGTTAATCTATCTATACTACTAAACTCAAGATCTGTAAATCGTACAATTCAGAAAGAGGAAAGCCAATTTATAAATTGGTGTCCTGCAAAAATCAAGGTCAAATTCCTTCATCAATTTCAAAGATGGTAGCTTTTAGAAAGGTTAGCAGAAAGTACGTTGGATGTATGGGAATTCAAAGAAGATGACAAAGAGTTAGGAGATTTTAAAAGGCGGTTGAGTTTTTTGAAGAATTTGGAGTTTGATTCGATGAGTTTGGAATCGGGTTTGGAGATTTGGAAGCCTGTAAGAGGTTGGAGGGGAGAAGTGGGATGATATCTTGGGTACTGAGAGTAAATGGGTATTTTTGAGGATCGGAAATGGTTTGTGGGTTTGAAGATTTGATTAGTTCAAGTAAAGTCATGGTCGCTTCCTTCAATGGCGATGAGCGAAGATGAAGAAGGGGGCGTAAGAGTTTCTAATGGAGGGAAGGGTTTAAAGGGCTTTAGAGATCGAAAATTACCCAACGTACTAATGTACTTCCTCAAAATCGACCTCAAAATCGAATTAAATTAAAAAAGAAAAATAAAAGATTTGGATCAATTTTAAAAATAAACCCGAAATTTTATTTGAAATGGGATGAGGAGGATGAAGAAGATGAAGAAGAAGGAAGAAGAGGATGAAGAAGATGAAGAACAAAGAGGAAGAGGATGAAGAAGAAGGAGGAAAAGGGTTAGTAACCGGGAAGAAGGGTTGGTCAACGGTGACGGGTGGTCAACGTAACTTGCACGTATATCGATCACTTTTAAAAGTTTGAGGCTGTAATTCATAAAAAAAAAACTTTGAGGCTGTAATTCATAAAAAGGGTAAACTTTGAGGCTGTATTTCATAAAAAACCCTATATATATATATATATATATATAACACAAAAACTTAGACGAGATCGTTCTATTCTAAGACAAGATCTGGGCCGGGGCATTGTTACGTGCGTGTAGCGCGCGCATTGCACTTCAGATTTTCTTTTTTTGGCTTTTTTTCATTTTCTGGGCATTTTTCAATTTGGACCCTAGAGGTATCAATTTTGACCTTAAAGATATCAATTTCAACGTAAAATAATACTTGAACATATCAATTAAAATAAAATTTTCAATTTTTAAACCTATAAGTGATCAATTTTGGCGTTAAACTGATCATGTTCTACCTAAATATAGTTCTGTTTCACAATTTGAGAACGAAGTTAATAAAATGTTATTATTTTATCATTCTATAGATGAATTTTAAACAACAAATGAATGGTCAAAAACACGATAAATAATAGTGTTAAAAACATTGTACAATACAAGTACTTTATTCAATGCAACACGATGATTCTAATGGAACATAATAAGAGTACTAGTGAGAGTGTCTCATACAAGAGGAGTTGAATTTCAACATGTCTTGTATGAGACAGTCATAAAAAAGTCCAGACAATATGGCTTTATTTTTATAAATTTTGATCTTGTCAGTATCTGCTTATATATTAAAAGCATAAATATCATAAACTAAAATAAACAGTAAAAAAATTCAATACAAAAAACACAATGATAATTATTACCAAATATGCATCAATTATGACCTTATCTTGTTTCTGTTATGATGTTAACTATATCAATTATAAACAAAATAAATGAACTACATAACAACATACAATTCAATACTTATCAATGTCAATTATTATCTAACATGCATCAATTATGACCTTATCTTGTTTTTGTTATGATGTTAACTATATCGATTATAAATAAAATAAATGAACTACATAACAACATACACTTCAATACTTATCATTGTCAATTATATTAGGTAGAAATTGATCACTTTAACGACAAAATTGATCATTTATAGGTTCAAATTGAAAATTTTACTTTAACTGGTATATTTAAGTACTACTTTACGTTGAAATTGATATCTTTAAAGTCAATTTGAGATGGTCTCACCCAAGACCAGCGTATATATGTATTCTCTTATCGTTTTTCGATGTGAGCCAAAATATTAATATTAACTTAATCTTGTGAGAATTTGTTCAATTCAATACCTTACATGTTCAGAAACTGTTAGAATATATAATATATCATGAGGCCTTGATAATAAGCTTAAACATTTCGTTGAGTTGGTTCCTTAACATGGTATTAGAAGCCAACGTGACAAGAAGCCAAAATATATACAGTGCATCAACTATTGTATCAGAATTCAGGAGCGAATGCCAGTATACTAATATATAAGATAGATGGACAGAAAACTCACCTATTTATATGTGCTGAACAAATTCGGTTCTTATGTATATACAAAATATGTTGCTTATAGCCACACTTAAAAATGCAAGTGGCCACACATATATGTGTGCCTAAAATATTTCCCCACACTTAAATAAATATCGCTATGGATGTGTTGGGAAATAATTCGCACACTTAATACGTGTGGTTAATTCATAACTGAGTTACAAGTGTCGTAAAAGGCATCTCTAGTAACACTTATATGTGTTGGTACATCTCCACATTATAAGTGTGGGGAAATTGGTACTAGTGAATTCATTTTTCTTTGTCTTTCTACTACTAATTGTAGCGTCAAATTTAATATTATTTTTTTCTTATTAACACTATTGTTATATAATACTATTACTATTATTATTACTATTATTATTATTTATTAATTAATTATTATCAAAATTAAAAAAACAAAGATAATATGAACAATCCTTTCTGAACAAAATTTAATATCATTGATAATATAAAAAAATTACCCAATGTTGCTATTCCAAAACAAACAAAAATCCAAAAAAAAAACTATCATTGTCAAGAAAGTACATACAATCAATTAGCTCGATCGATATAGTTTTACAAAAATACAATCAATGCCAAAAAAGTAACATAAATCATGCAATGTCATCATATAATTGATTTTCTGTGCCTGTGTTTAAAGCTTGTGGCGGCCGTATTTGTTCCCCGGTAGCCACCTAATATAAAAAACATAAATATTAGAATTGATTAGCGTCATTACAAAGAGTAACCCTACAGTGGTCAAATTGTTTATGCCTCAGCGATATATACGAATGAGACTTACTTGTTTTTTCATCTTCTGTAATCTAAACTTTAGCAACTTGTCCAACATTTCTGCATAAGCTCTGTTTTTGGACTCATACATTGCCTACAAATTGAAAATAAGATTAAGCAAAGAATAGTGATAACCATAACACAAAAAAGTAAGCCACTTCAGAGAATAGTGATCCAAGCTAGCTTCTTTAAAAAACAATACAGAACAAAACAATACCTTATATAAATAAATTAAGCTCATTATAATCGATATCAAGTGCGTAGAAGACTATAGTTCAATCATAAAATAAAGCAGTCTTCTCTTTTGGAAACAAAGACTGCTGGGAAGCAATAGTTTAACCAACTATATGATGTAATCAAAGCACAATAACCAAGCATTTAATTCGTTTTTACAAGCTGGTAGCAACCACAATGAAGTGACATTCAATTTGTTTACAAAACTCATAAAGGTGGAAAATTGAGGTCCCGAATTCGAGTTCAAGTACTAGTAAGGCCGTCTGGCAATCCCGCAATAAAGAAAGCAAGATTTGCAGATAAATAGAAAATCATATTAACAGGAAGCATAAGTCGAAATTAAACTGAAAAGTATTAAACAAGTCAAGAAAATGCAACTACATATCATCATCATCCAAGCTCCGTCCTTGAAATACCATAGACAAACAACTGATTTACTTATCTCCAAACAATATAGACTACAAAACACTACCATCTCATCTGCTTCCAAACATAACAATCTTGCAGTTTCTTGAATACTCGTGAAAAACAATCTTTGAAAGAAAAGATAATGTACTATAAGAATCATTTATATCTCTTTAAATATATCAACCTTCACTGATTATTACATAGGAGCGCACAAGACCCAAAGCACATCGAAAAAGTATAACTTTCAGCACCTTAACTATTCTTCTAATATCTCCTTATCTATGGACAACGATCACATGTACCATTATTGAAAAATGTAGACCAACAAAAAATCACAAAAAAAGACTTGCAACACATCTACCATTATTGCCAAATGTTAGACCAACAAATAAAAGATCTCAATGAAAACTAAAACAAAATAATCTAAGTGCAATAGTCTAATGGAAAATGTAAACCTATCAGCACTGTTGTGCGACAGCAGAAGCAAAGATCGAAAACAATAATGAAACCATCAAAGATTCAACCAAACAATAAGAAAAGACACAAGAAATTTAACGTGGTTCACTATCAATGTGATAGCTACGTCCACCGGCACTGAAATCAAACACTTTCACTATGAACCGCAAAGTTTTACATGATGACTCAATCTCACTCACAAAGAACAATGTGTTCTCTTGTGATCTCTCAATTTGTGTATCAAACATGCCCTAACCCTAAAATGGGTATTTATATGATATGCCCAATTAAAGAAGTTATAACATAATTAAGCAAAAGATAACCGGCCAAAAGAAAGGAACCGCAAGAGCCTTCGTGAAAAGAAACCGTAGCCGAGTCGGCTGCCTTGCCTTTCATACTGTCGCCGAGTCGACTTTTTCCTCTGGAAAAAGCATCACAATTTGAAACCTTACACCCGACTCAGCTGTCAGCCCATGACCCAATGTCACCGAGTCGGCGTTACCCACTGGAAACGCACCTTTAACATAGCAACATAAGCCGACTCGTCTTCACCATTTTGCCACTAAGAAGCCGACTAGGCTTTCACTTCTGGAAAGCTTAAGACCTCTAAATTCAAGATTCATCTTCAACACATGAACAAGATTGGATTCGAGTCACCAATCATCAACAATCTCCACCTTGACTAGAACTCGTAGTCAGCAAACGATCCCATCAACACATAGCGAACATATCTCAAGCCAAAACCCGATGCAAAGCTCATGCATAAGCCATACATCCCGATAAGCCTTCAACCAAGACCCATCCGACAAATCTTCAACCATGACTCATCAAAAACATACAAACAAGTATAAACGACTTATAATGCTCCGCCTACATCACAAGCCCTGGGCAAGCTCCACCTTGAGGCCAACACACCTACGACAGGAACTCCCCAACACCTCCCCTAAGGGCCAGATCACATCACATAATAATCAATATTTAGCAAGTCTAGGAAATGTTTAAACTTGCTAAATGGAATAGACTTAGTAAAGAAATCAGCTGGATTGTCAGCGGTCCCGATCTTCTTTACCTTCACCCTCTTGTCAGTACGCAAGAAATGATACCTGACATCAATGTGCTTGGTCTGATCATGGTGCACTTGATCTTTAGCTAAGCAAATGGCACTTAGACTATCACAATACACCGTAGCATAATCCTGTGCAATACCTAGTTCACCCACAAGGCCTTTGAGCCAAATAGACTCCTTCGCCGCAGAAGTTAAAGCCATATACTCAGCTTCAGTAGTAGACAACGTAACTGAAGATTGCAATGTAGACTTCCAACTAACCACTGAACCACCCAAGGTAAACACATAACCGGTCACAGAACTCCTAGTATCAACATCAGCTACATAATGAGAATCACTATACCCAGTTACCAAACACTCCTTATCATTCCCATACACAAGACCAATATCAGTTGTCCCTCTCAAATAGCGAAAAATCCTCTTCACTCCTGCCAGTGCTCTCTCCCAGGTCGAGCCATAAACCTACTCATAACATTAACAGTGTGCGCCATATCCGGCCTAGTACAGACCATAGCATACATCAAACAACCAACCGTGTTGGCATAAGGGACCCTAGACATATAAGCCAACTCTTGCTCAGTTTGAGGTGACATAGAAAAAGACAATTTGCAGCTCATAGATGTTGGTGTACATATAGGCTTTGATTTCTCCATCCCAAAACGAGACAAAATCTTTTCAATGTAACTTTTCTGAGTCAAGAAAAGCTTACCCCTAGCCCGATCCCTATAGATCTCCATACCCAAAATCTTCCTAGCTGGACCCAAATCTTTCATGTCAAATTCAGAGCTAAGCAACTTTTTAAGTCTAGCAACATCAGTTTTATTCTTTGTGGCAACAAGCATGTCATCAACATATAGTAACAAATAAATCATGGAACCATCATCTAGCTTACTATGATACACACCACAATCATATGAATTCCTATCAAAACCATGTGAAACCATAAAAGAATCAAACCGCTTGTACCACTGGCGATGGGATTGCTTAAGTCCATACAATGACTTTAGCAATCTGCATGCATAGTGCTTTTTTCCTGGAACCTCGAATCCCTCGGGCTGCTTCATCAGAATCTCCTCCTCCAAATCACCATGAAGGAAAGCCGCCATAACATCGAGCTGGTCCAGCTCAAGGTCATAGTGTGCTACAATTGACAATAGCACATGGATAGAAGTATGTCGAACCACTGGTGAGAATATCTCCACAAAATCAACCCCTTCTACCTGACTAAACCCCTTAGCAACTAGCCTTGCCTTAAAGCGAACTTTCTCAGACTCAGATGACCCTTTTTTCTTCTTAAAGACCCATTTACACCCCACAAGTTTTTTTTCCCTCTAGTACCTTCACAAGATCCCATACTCTGTTTTTGTAAAGAGACTGCATCTTGATAGCACGCGGAACCGTAGGTCGTTGATCGTTTAACTAGGTCCGGTCTACACAATTAAATTTATTCTCCTTAAATGACTCTGATGACTAGCATTAGTGGTAAGTAAGGGGTCGGTCAACAGGGAAATGTTCACGTGACAAAAGAGTTTAATGACAAAGAGATTATGGTTTTTATGTTTTTGTAGTAACAACAATTTTTAGATTTCAAGTTTAAACAATAGATAAAAAGACTAGAGTTTGGGGATTTTAGCTTCTTAATATGCTAAAGGGATGGGTTGAAAATATGTTTTAACCATTTTATGATAAGAAAGGTCTTTCTAATTTAGCTCCACAACTTCTGGGCATAGGAACTATATAGTCACTAATATGGTTTAGGAGATTCGGCTTCTGGGCGTATAACTCGACCATACTACTAACTTTCTAATACATGTTCATGACCTCCAATTTATGTTAAAGAAGAAAGAATTATACAAGATAGGCATGGTTCATTATCCTAAGGACGGGCTAGGCCTCAAAGGAATCCTAATAAAGTTAGCTTCTGGGCCACTCATTACTAGCATGAATTCATACTTCCCAAGCATTCAAACAATCAAGCAACATGAATTGTCCATGGATGGAGATCGAAATGGGCTTTCGATTCCTTACCGTGGAACTCACATATTCCTTCATGTACATATTTATACTCAACCCATTACCCCATAAGCAAATTAATTAGCTAACTACATCCCCAAACTCTAGAAAGATAATTACTCACTCATGTTTATTATTAACATAAGCACATAAAATATCATCATATTCCTAGAGCAAACAACAACAAAGAAGAAAATTAAGTTAAGAATACTTACTTCCCTCAACTAAGGAGGGGGACGGCAATCACACAAATGAACAAGATCTTTCAATATTCAAACCCAAGGAATGTTTCAAACCAAATGCTAAATCAAACCCACAATTTCTGGAAAATATTTGATGAATTACCAAAGGAAAGTTTCTACAACTACTAGTGTTTAGCTACAATATCACAATCCAAATACTTGACTAAAGTACCAAATGAAAGTATTTAAGTGGAAAAACTACTACAAGTTTCTGGAATGGATTAGTGTTTAAGCATACAAATGAACTAACAAACTTAGAAAGAAGAGAGAATAGAGTAAGGTTCAGCTTGTGTGCTGAAATGGTGTGTGTTCTCCATCAGAGAATTGGAGTATAAATAGCCAAAAGTATGAGCTTCCCACTTGCATTTACCATCATTGCCTAGGTAGTCAAACAAGCAACCCTCTTCATCATGGGGAGCAGATGCACAGAAAAGGGAAGGCTGAAGCACGCAAGGGGAAGGAGTGGTGGAAGCAAGAGGCAAAAAGTTGACGGACAAAAAAAATGAACAGTGCATGTCAGATGTAAACCAGTCGACTCGACTTGCACCAGTCGACCGGTCGACTGGTTCTGTACTGGGCAAGTTTTGACTTAGAAAATTTTCTAAGTGTTGGATCCTTGAAATTTTGCACAGCTACGGGGTCGACCCCAGTCGACCATGCTCGACTCCTTCTTGAATTTTCACCAAGATTTATCGCTTTTAATCCGAAGGTTCGGGTTTTGAATCCCGAGGTCCGATAAGCGCCCGATCACCTTAAAACCTCCTCGAAATTGGCTAAAAACGCCTGAAATTAATGAAACCACTACACCACAAGCGTAAATCATAAAATTTGACGATTAAAGGCCTAAGTTAAGTAAGATATGCACAACAAAGAATAAGAATCAATTAAAAATAGGTGCAAAACACGCGTGATAAGCGCGTGTATCACATCTCTTCACCCATTGCAGCAAGCCATTGCACCGACTCACTACAACTGATTTGCTTGTTTATATGTGGCAGGTTCAAAAGACTGTACATCATCAGCTACACTCAATGCATAACCTGTCAAACTATCAACACAGCAATTCCTACCTTCTATCTCTTCAATCAACCTAACAGGCTTCTTGATAACTCGTTTAGGTCGCTCAAGAATGGTGTCAGATTGACTAGATGACCCCTGATTAGACTACTCCACCTCCACCCCAGAGTTAGGTGAAGATGGAACAACCTCAGGCTCAGGAGTACTCGGCATTGGAACCTCAGCATCATCATCAATAAACTGCACCCGAGGTAAATCAGCAATGGATGACTGATGTACCTCAAGTACCCCATTTGTCTGTAACATGTTATCCCCTTTCTTTCCCAAATCAGAAGATCCACGCTCTTCTTGGAATACATGGTGCTTTCATCGAAAGTAACATCCCTACTAAGAATGACCCGACCCTCTGAAGGTGAATAGATCCTAAACCCCTTCACACCATCACCGTACCCAACAAAACACCCCACCTTGGACCATGGATCCAGCTTACCCTCACTAACATGGTAATCAACAACACAACAAAAAAACTTCAAATTTAAGAAACTAGGCAACTTACCACTCCAGATTTCAAATGGGATTTTAAAGTCAATTTCCGAATGAGGACTCCTATTGATGATATAACAAGCTGTCATCACAACTTCACTCCAATACCTTCTCCCCAATCCTGAATTGGAGAGCATGCATCGAACTCTCTCAAGCAGTGTCTGATTAACCCGCTCTGCAACACCGTTCTGTTGTGGTGTTATCCTGACGGTATGATGCCGACCAATAGCCTCATCTGCGCAGAACTGATTAAACTCCTCTTTGCAAAACTCTAGCCCATTGTCTGTTCGTAGCTTTTTCTGTCGATTTTCCACCAAAGCTTTCCATTGCTTAAAAGCATTGAAGGCCTCATCCTTTGACTTAAGCAACCTAAGCCATGTTATCGGGACTTATCATCAACAAATGAAACAAAATAGCGGAAACCTCCCATACCTTCAACCCTAGATGGACCCCAGCAATCTGAATGGAGATAATCGAGCACATCATTAGTAATGTGAATACCCTTGCTGAACTTAGACCTGTGTTTCTTCCCAAACACACAATGCTCACAAAATTCAAGGTTGGCAACTTGACCCCAGATAGAAGACCCCTCTTAGACAATAGTTGCATCCCCTTCTCCCCCATAGGTCCAAGCCTCATGTGCCAAATCTTGGTCATCTCTTGGTAAGACACCGATGCGCAAACCGCAGAACTAGACAGTGTAACACCCTCAAAGACATAGGGAGTGTTCCTTTTGATATCCTTAAGTACCAACTCAGAACCTCGATAAATAGACAACTTCCCATCCAAAAACACCCCATTGTACCCCAAATCATCCAAGGTACCCAATGAAATCAGATTTTTCCCCAAAGCTCGAACATGTCGCACATTAGTCAAAGTCAGTTTTCGCCCATCACTAGTCTTCAATCTCATAGACTCATACCCCTATACCCCCATTGCAAGACTCATACGTGTCAAACTAGTTTCGATGTGGATTCATATGGAACGAACACCCGGAATCTAGAACCCAACCATCCAAAAGACACCCAGACTTGGTTGAACTCACTAGTGCCAAGTGTTCCTCTGAATTGTAGTTCTATTTCGATTTCTCCTCAACTACTGCAGCCTGGGACTTGCCCTTCCTCATTGGACAATTAGCCCTTAAGTGAACCGGTTCTTTACAATAATAACAGGTCTTACCCGCAGTCTTACTAGATCCATCATTGTCGTTTCCAGCACTCGACCCAGTATTGTTGCCCTTGTTAAACCCCTTTTTCTTTTTAGATTTCCCGGACTTAACAAACAACCCACTGCCATTTTCCCCGTTATCACCTATAGCTTTCTGACGAAGTTCCCTAGTGTAAAGTGCTGCCTGCACTTCCTCTAAGGTCAATAAGTCCTTACTAACAACAAAAGACTCAACAAAATTTGCAAAGCTAGATGGCAGAGACACAAGTAAAATCAACGCAGCATCCTCATCATCTATCTTAACATCTAAATTACCTAAATCCAATAAAATAGAGTTAAGTTTTTCAAAATGTTCCTGTAAGGGCGTACCTAACTGCATTCGGAGGCTGAACAACCGCTGCTTCAGTAATAACTTGTTGGTCAGCGACTTAGTCATATAAAACGACTCCAGTTTCAACCACAATTCTGCCGCCGTAGCCTGATCAGCGACCTCCGTGATGATATGATTATCCAAACTTAGCCAAATGGTAGAATGAGCCTTCTCCTCCATTACTGCTAATTGCCCGTCACTTAGTCCATCTTCCGACCTCGCTGTAGTACTCTTTGGAGCCAATGGACGCCAGATTTGTTGTTGTTTCAACAGAGCCTTCATCTTGATTTGCTAACGCCCGAAGCTATTTTTCCCGGTAAATTTCTCAATTCTAATTGTAGAATCTCCAGCCATTGTTTCACACAAAAACTCTCCAAGGATTAAACTTGGGCTCTTGATGCCAATTGTTGTGCGACAGCGAAAGCAAAGATCGAAAACAATAATGAAACAATCAAAGATTCAACCAAACAATAAGAAAAGACACAAGAAATTTAACGTGGTTCACTATCAATGTGATAGCTACGTCCACCTGCACCGAGATCAAACACTTTCACTATGAACCGCAAAGTTTTACAAGATGAATCAATCTCACTCACAACGAACAATGTGTTCTCTTGTGATCTCTCAATTTGTGTATCAAACATGCCCTACCCCTAAAATGGGTATTTATATGATATGCCCAATTAAAGAAGTTATTACATGATTAAGCAAAAGATAACCGGCCAAAAGAAAGGAACCGCAAGAGCCTTCATGAAAAGAAACCGCAGCCGAGTCGGCTGCCTTGCCTTTCATACTTTCGTCGAGTCGGCTTTTTCCTCTGGAAAAAGCATCACATTGTCAGACCTTAAAGCCGACTCGGCTGTCCGCCCATGACCCACTGGCACCGAGTCGGCGTTACCCATTCGAAACGCACCTTCAACACAGCAACATAAGCCGACTCGTCTTCACCATTTTGCCACCAAGAAGCCGACTAGGCTTTCACTTCTGGAAAGCTTAAGACCTCTAAATTCAAGATTCATCTTCAACACATGATCAAGACTCGATTCGAGTCACCAATCATCAACAAGCACCCTGGCCATTATTGATGTAACCAGTCGTCCACCAAGATAAGATCAAATCATCTATATTATCTCCAAAAGAAAATAAACAACATAATGATCATAGACCTTGCTAATCAAGAAGGCAATAGTACCTTTTTCTACAACAAACAACAAGAAGCCATTCAAAAGTGGGACAAAATAGATCTGTAGGTCGAATTGCATCAAATAGCAAATATCAATGCCAAGTGCTGAAAAAGAATATCAATACAAATATTAATTAACAATCAGATGTGAAACAGAGCACAAGATAATCAATAAATTAACAAAAAAAACTATAAATAATTTCAAATCTAAAAAATCATAAAAAATGTAAACGCACGAGTATAAGATGTCAACCGATATTTAATTGAACCAAATACATCCAAAAAAATATCTAAAACAAACAATTCATCTAAAAACAATCAAACTTAAACAATTCAAAAAACCAAATTCATCCAAGACTGAATATATCACTTTCTTGATGCAAAAAACCAAATTACAAATTTTATACATACATATAAAACAAGAAATTCATCAAAAGAACCACCAAATTCGAACAAACCATCAAACATCTACTCTAGTAATCATGCCTAACAACAGAATTAGGGCAAATTTTGGGAAAAATCAACCAAATTCAAGTAATCATTAAAAAATAGTGCAAATTGGGAGAGGGCAGCAAAATTAGGGCATAAACTATATTTAATGAAATCAATTATACCTGGGATATCAATTGGGAGAGGTCAGCAGAATCAGGCGCGCGATCGAAACAACAATAAGATCAAATAATTCGTGCAGATGAAGATTTCTCGAGTGAGATATTAATGGAGAACAAATTGGCTACAATCGGGTTTATTTTGTTTGAAGAATAGAAACATCACAATTTGAGTGAATGAAGGCGTGAATGAAGATTTTCTTGAATGAGTATTGAATTGAATGAGTACTCAATAAGACCTTGTTTGGATGGAGGGAAATTGAGGAAAAAGAAAAGAAAGGATTTGGAGGGATGAAATCTCCTTGTTTGGATAACAAAAAGGGAGGAAAAGGATTTGAAGGGAAGGGATTTGGAGGGATTAGCTCCCTTCATTTTGTTAACATCCAAATCTCTCTATAAGAGGAAAGATTTGGAAGGATAATACAATTCCTTTCTTTACCTTTCCTTTCCTTCCTATACAAACAATGTAGTCTTTCCCTCTCTTTCCCTCCCCTTCCTTTCCTTCCCCTTCCATTCCTTTCTTTTCTCTCCTAATTTGCTATCCAAACATAGTGTAAAAGGTGAGCATTTTGTATGTATGAAGGCGTGAGTGAGTACTGATTGAAGGCGGTTAATTTTGAGTGTTTTTTTTTTGTTTTTTTGAAAAATTGAGTGCTTTAGTTTGATTCTTAATATCATTTTTTGATAGATAATTTTTAATATCTTAAAATGTAGAAGTATTGACATTATTTACTTGAGATTATAACATTACTTCATAAATCAAAAATATTATAAACTACACACAATTATAAACACAAATATAATCTATTATAAACCCATAAATGCACTATTATAAATCCAGATTCACACTATTATACTTCCAACATAATCCCAAACATAAATACTTAACAATACGACAAATACCACTATTATAAACCAAAATACACAATATTATAAATCCAAATACATAACATTATAATTCTAGCTACTATAAGCGCTTTGTTTAGGTACTTAATCAGCCACCTTTGATTGTTGAGGGTTGTCATTTTGATCCTTAGAAGGAATCTTTATGATCTTCTTTGTGAATACAGAAGATAGGACAACACCATCACTTATTTTTCCCAAATTGTAAACCCTAAAATCAAGAACAAGTAAATTCAAAAAATAAACAAATTTTAAATTTTAAATATTAAAGTACAAATTTTAATTAGGTCAAAACACCAACTTACTTACTTTCTTCAACATCACTATTTCCACCATTGTTGTCTTCTTCAACATCACTATTTCCACCATTGATGAAGCTTAATTTTTTTTAAAACAAAAAGAGGATTGTAACTCCAACTAATATATAACACATCTAACCCAAAGAAAAAACAAAAGTGAAAGCTTTGAAACGAAAATGGTGAAGATGAAACATAATTAAATACCTTTGATGGTCTTGCAAATGTTGAAGAAGATAAACAGAGAATAAACGACAATGAGTTTGAGAGAGAAAGATGAAGATTGAAACCACAAATGAAGTTTGAAAGAGGACCATTAGTAGTAAGAATTTGTGTTAAATAATTTGACCACCGAATTATCTTTTTATACCTATATCTGCTCAAATTTTTCAAGAAGCTAAGTTATTTTTCCAAACATCCCATTAAATTGTTCTTAATGTCACACTAAAGTGAATAATTCAAAATAAATAAAATTAGGCTTTATATAAATACTACCACTAGTCCTAGCAAATTACTAGCAACATTTGTTTTTTTTTCTTTTTGTTTTTTGCTATTATTCATCTTTCAAGCTTTATATATATATATATATATATATATATATATATATATATATATATATATATATATATATATATATATATATATATATATATATATATATATATATATATATATATATATATATATATATATATATTTTTATTTTTTATTTTTTTTTTTTATTTATTTTTTTTTTTTTGTCAAATGATTTGTATTATATACCAGAGGGAAAACATACAAAAATGCTCGGGGTAGGAAACTAACTCCCCCCTAAGCCACCAAAAAGCTGACGCCCTTTACAAAAAGGAGAGCGGCAGCCCAAACCAAAACCCCAAAAACTAACTACTTAGTTACAAGCATATCATTCATCCTACTGTTTACCCTTCCCGCTATCCTAAAGACTATACAGTCTATAACCTCTTTCAGTCTGAAAGAATGGTTATCAAAAATTTTTTTGTTGCGCTGCATCCAGATATTATAGATCATCTCCGTCCAGACACCCACCATCAGTTTGGCCCGGTCGGTCTTCTTTTTGTTGACTGTGCTCATCCTCTGGATTTCAGTTTGGAAATCAGGTTCATCCAATCCTCGTGGGAGGAAGTGGAAAATACGAGACCGAATCTCCTTTGCGTTGGGGCATTCAAAAAAGAGGTGTTGAGTTGATTCTCTAGCCCCGTCACACACTTTGCAAGTATCATCAGCGAGGTCGATCCATTTCCCAATTCTATCCTTTGTAGCCAAGCGATCTTGGATAGCAAGCCAAGTAATGAATTGTGCACTGGGACTGGCGACATTTTTGACCATAATGTTCCCCCAGGAAACTCTGGGCTCATCTGCAATCAGGAGCTCATACACTCTTCCTATATCAAAAGTGTCCCCATTTGCAATCTTTTCCCAACCCCCGAGCTTTACCACTAGATCAGTGTTCTTGATAATCTTCTTGAAACTCCATGAGGCATGAATTGAGGGGCGCACGTCATGAAGGTCTTGAGAATTCACATAGTAACTATGCACCCATTTTACCCAAAGATTCTCCTTTTTTCGAGCCAGGTTCCACAGATGTTTGAGGATAGCAGCTTTGTTCCACATATAAATATCTCTCAGGTTAAGACCACCCTTTGAGTAAGGCAGGACCATTTGCTTCCAGGAAATAGCAGCTTTCCTAGATAACCCTTCAGTGCCAGTCCAAATGTACGTCCTACAGATGTTCTCCACCATTTTGAGAACTTTTTTTGGGAGGCAGAAGATTTGGGCCCAAAAATTCTGGATACCCCCGATAACACTACGAACCAGCTGAATTCTACCAGCATAAGACAATAAGCGAGAAGACCAGTACCTTATCTTGCCAACAATTTTGTCCACCAGGGGCCTGCAGTCACGAGAGTTCAGCTTCTTGGAGTGGAGGGGGACACCGAGGTATTTAAAAGGGAAAGCACCTTCCTCCATCTGAAGGTAGTTTATAATCCTTTCTTTAGTCTGAGTGGTAGCTCCTGACAAGTAGATGTTGCTCTTGTTATTGTTTGCCTCAAGACCCGAGGCCTTTGAGAACTTCTGGAAGGAGCGCATCAAGCTCTGGACAGAAGACAGATCCGCTTTACAGAACATTAGGAGGTCATCAGCAAAAAGGAGGTGGGTAATGTGCACATTCTTGCATCTGGGGTGGTAGTGGAAGGTATCCTCCTGGTTGTGTAAGATCCTGGATAGGTATTCCATTGCAATGGCGAAGAGGTACGGGGAGATGGGGTCTCCCTGGCGTAACCCTTTCTTTGCATCAAAGGGCTTCAAGGGCGTACCATTAACAAGGATGGAGAAAGACACTGTGGAAACACACACTCTGATCCAGTCAACAAACCTAGGCGGAAACCCCATTTCACTCATAACCGAGAACAGGAACTCCCAGCTGATAGAGTCGTAGGCCTTCCGAAGGTCCATTTTGATCATACATCTAGGGCTGTTGTTCTTCCTGGTATAACCTTTGATGAGCTCAGCTGCTAGCAGAATATTATCAGCCATCTGTCTGCCTGGAATAAACCCCGATTGGGCTTGGTCGATAACGATCCCCATCACCCTCTGAAGCCTCCTCGCAAGGACCCTGGAGATGATTTTGTAGATAACTGTGCAGCAGGCGATAGGTCTGAAGTCCCCAATTTTGTTTGCTTTGGAAGTTTTAGGAATCAGAGTAACCGAGGTGCAGTTGTACGGGTGGAAGAATGAATTATCATTGAAAAACTCTTTGACGGCGCATATGAGGTCCTCTTTGATGATGTGCCAAGTCCTCTTAAAGAAACAAACATTGAACCCATCAATCCCCGGAGCTTTGTTGTCATTCATCCCAAACAGAGCTTCTTTGATTTCCTCCTCCGTCACATCCTGGGTAAGGTTCTGGCTGCTTTGATTGTCGATTTGGGGACCCATTCTCATGACTCTCCTGTCTATCATCTCAAGGTTGGGGGTTGCAGTGCCTTGAAGGCTTTGGTAGAACTGGGTAATTTCTTTCTGGATCTCATGGGTGTTCTTTAGCCAGTTTCCCTCCTTATCCTGAAGTTCATGGATGCTATTTGAAGCCAGTCTCTCTTTTATAGCCGCATGAAAGAACCCTGTATTTTCATCTCCATTTCTCAGCCAATTAATCCTGGATTTTTGGTGAAGGGCTTTGTCTTCAATTTTCCTCCATTTTCTCAGCTGGTTGGAAGCCTCTTTTTCTTGATTGTGAAGGTCTTCATTTGAGGGGCTAGACTGCAGATTAGTTTGGATGTTTCCCAACTTCTCCTCCCACATGGTAATGTTGGCCTTTATACCTGCGAATTCATTGCTGTGAAGCTTTTTCAGGCTGTTTTTAACATTTTTCATCTTGTGCCAGATTCTTTGAAGTCCTGTACCCTTAACTCTTAACTTCCACGCATCTTCAACCACCCTGAGGAAATCCTGATGATCGCATAAATAGTTGAAGAAACGGAACGGCTTGCCCTGTTGCTGCTCGTAATCTGTGAGGTTCAAAATCAAGGGTGTGTGATCGGAGGTTTGAGAATTGGCATAAAGCACACTAGCATGGCTGTAGCGATCAAACCACCGTTGGTTCCCTATGGCATGATCAATTTTTGTAAGTGTGCGGTTAACCCCTTCTTCTCTGTTGGTCCAGGAGTAAATATGACCTCTCTCTGTGATTGCTTTGAGCTCCTTGCGGTCTAGCCATTGAAGCATGTCAAAAGTTTCATAGGTTGACACCTGTGACCCGTTTCTCCTATGCTCCTCCTTGTAGATTGCATTAAAGTCTCCCATGTACAAGCAAGGTGAATTGTAGTCCATCTTCTCCATTTCCTTCCACATATCTCTCCGGTCCCGAACATTATGGAGCCCATACACAAACACAATGATGAAGCTTGTGCTTGAGTTAATGGGAGTGATTTTGGTTGTGATAAATTGTTGGTGAGTCTCACATTGCTCCACCTTGCATCGGTCATGTCTCCATCCAACCCATACTCTCCCCTTCTCATGGTGAGTATAATTTGTGCACCAATTCCACTTATTGCCAAATTTTTTTTGGATTTTCGTTGCATTTGAATTTTTCACTTTTGTTTCCATCAAGCCTACTACACTTACGTTCTTATCCTCAAGGAAAGCTTTGACTTCCTTGATTTTTATGGAGCTATTCAAGCCCCGAACATTCCAAGAGGCTATTATCATTGTGGGGAGGGAGTTTGAGGTATATATATATATATATATATATATATATATATATATATATATATATATATATATATATATATATATATATATATATATATATATATATATATATATATATATATATATATAGGATAATGTGTAAGAAAAAAAATTAATAAATTTGTTATTGGGCTTGTACACAACAAGATCGGCATAAGAGGAGAGTTGGCCGCATACAAACCCCTTGAGGTTCTATCCTAAAACAAATTGGTCTTATGAGGAGTAGCTAGTGATGGCCACGGTCCGGGTGCTGTCCAACCGTCCCAACCGCTTGAAACGAACGAACGAACGTTGGACAGGTTCCGAACCGGTCCCGAACCGCGAAACCGTGGACCCGTCGGAAAAAAATTGCCGGAACCGTGGAACCGCCGGAAAAAACCGCAAGAACCGGACCAAAGAACCGTGGACCGGTTCACCCGCCCCACCGGTTCAGTGGAACCGTTCAGAACCGCGAACCCGGACCGGACCGGTTCACCCGGCCCAACGGTTCCATGGAACGAACCGAACCAGATCGGTCCAACGGTTCTTTGGAACCGGTCAAACTAGCCGTTTTTTGGTCAAAGTAGCCGTTACAATTTTTTCTATAAATACCCATCACTTTCAAACATTCCAATTCACAACTCATCTCTTCTCCTACTCTCTCTACTTACTCTCTCTACTTAATTACTTAATTACGCAATTAGTTTTCTAATTATTTCTTAATTATTTTAATTTTCTTAATTATTTCTTAATTAGTTCTTAATTTTAATTAGTTCTTATTTCTTAATTATTTCTTAATTAGTTCTTAATTAGTCTTCTAATTAGTTCTTATTTCTTAATTATTTCTTAATT
Source organism: Amaranthus cruentus (assembly GCA_019425755.1). Classification (NCBI taxonomy): domain Eukaryota; kingdom Viridiplantae; phylum Streptophyta; class Magnoliopsida; order Caryophyllales; family Amaranthaceae; genus Amaranthus; species Amaranthus cruentus. Next base: position 17,574,294 of record CM033459.1, read on the forward strand.
ATTTCTTAATTAGTCTTCTAATAAGTTCTTAATTATTTCTTAATTACATAAATATTATCATCTCTTCATTCTTGAAAAAAGCCACTAAAACAGTCACTAAAGTGGCAAAATCTTTGGGGGGTTCTTGTTCTAGCTCCAAAAGAAAGGCAACTTCAACTCCATCGATATCAACACCTTCGGTTAGTAATTACGAACCGACTTATCCAGAAGGGTACGAGCCATACGACCGAGAATTACATGAGTATGCGGAACATGTTGAAAGAAAAATAGAAATTGAAGATCAAGAAGAAACACAAGAAGAAGAAGCACAAGAAGAAGAAGAAGAAGAAGAAGAAGAAGAACCAACAACCCCTATCGAGATACTTAGATCTCGACAATCATCAACAAGATTAGTTGAAGAAGCACAACAACAACAAAGACAAGCTCGTGGTAAACGAGTCAATTTCCAAAGTATTGGTTAGTTTTCTAATTTTTATTCTTCAATTTAATTGAATTTTAAATTATTATTTATTTTAATAATGTTTTTATATTTATATTTAGATGAAAATGAACCAGTAAGACAACCTTTTCCGGCAATGCCACCTCCTAGTGGTAGAGCTATTTCACATGTTTGGTCGTATTTTACAAAAGTACCAACCGACGACCCGGATGTTTTCTTATGCACTTGTCAAGTTTGTGAAAGTCAAGGAGTAAAGCCCTTAGTTTCTTACAATTTTACCAAAGATAAATACTTTTGAAGTTTTTATACATGATATTTATATTTTGTACATCAAAAATGTTAGAATGTATTAAATATTCATTTATTGTGTTTTGTGAATAGCGTTAGGTGGTGGTACGGATCCTTCAACAAACATTTGGCTAAAAACATGGAATCATTAAAAGAAACGCATCATTGCAAGCGGATGACAACAAGCGGAAGCGGACAACAACAATGGGCAACGGACTTCCCCGACGGACCCGGAGGTACGCCTTTTAGATATAATCGTAATGAAATGATCGATGAAAAAGACCTAAAAGACGAACCATTAAACTATATGAATCAAAAAGATATGAGTTAGTACAAATATATGAATCAAAAAGATATGAGTTAGTACAAATGTTTAAATCTTTTAATGGTAGAGTTAGCTTAACAACCGATATTTGGTCAGCTCCCCCACATTTAGAGCCTTATATGTGTGTAACAGCACATTGGATAGACCGTAATTGGTGTATTCAAAAAAGAATAATCGCTCTGAAGTTAATGCCCGAAAGACACACGGGTGAAAACATTAAATATAGATTAGTGGAAATTTGTAAAGAATGGAACTTATTGGATAAAAGATTTTGTTGTTCTACCGATAATGCTTCCACAAATATAAAATGCATGGAACTTCTATATAATGAACCCGCTTTTACTAGTATTTTAGGAGGTAGTTTATTACATATACGTTGTTGTGCTCACATTGTAAATTTATCTTGTCAAGCAGGTATTAAAAGTTTAAGTGATTTATTAGGTCCCATTAGAGATATAGTCAAATGGCTTAGATTAGGACAAGTTAAAAGAAGATATAAACAATTATGTGCCCAATATGAACTAAGAAAAGTATATTGGGCTTTAGACACTCCTACACGCTGGGGTTCACCCATGACTTATTAAAGAAGGCGATTGCTTATCGTCCCGCCATAACACAACAGATAATGAGTTTACTGGATAGCAGTATAAGTATTAGTGATGATACTTGGAACTTAGCTATAGTGCATAAAATTACTAGAAGCGTATGTCCACTTAACAAGATATTTTCATATGTATATCGAACCAAACGCTCACTTAGTAATAAGTGAATGTGTTACTCGCTTTTTATCATCTGCATTCATATTCTCATGAAGATACTAACGTTTTTTTGAAGCCAATTCTTAAAGATATGATGGATAAGTGGAAGACATATTTTAATGATTTCCCTTATATTTATGGCATAGCGACAATTTTAGATCCGTGTTTTAAAACGGAAGCCCTAACTAAAATAATAGGATTTTATTATCAAGCACTAAATCGCCCGCCTACTGATGTACATAATTATGTAGGCAATTGTAAAAAACTTTTAGTGGACCTTTATGACCATTATTCTAGTATATATAACCCGAGTCGCGATACGTCTAGGCGTGCTAGCGTCTCGGCACGTCCCGATTATTATAATCCCGTAATCGCTAACATAATGAGTCGTGATGATACTTTTCTAGGACTAGGATCATCTTCTTCCTCCTCCTCCTCCGCTTCATATTTAGAATTAGATAACTACCTTAAACATCACTTTGAAATAAACCAAAGTAGTTATAATATTTTAGAATGGTGGAGAGAAAAATCGGTAAAATACCCTATATTATCGCGAATTGCAAAGGATATCCTTGCAATTCCTGCTTCTACTGTTGCGTCGGAGTCGGCTTTCAGTGCAGGTAAACGCGTTTTGGACGAAAAGAGATCTCGTCTTGCACCACATAGTATTCAAATATGTGTTTGCAAAAAAGATTGGGATCAGGCGGAGGTCCGAATGCAAGGAGAAAAGAACGACGATGATCAAGAGGAAGATGATCCATGGATGATGATGGATACGTCTGCATCATCGTCGGGAGCAGATTCGGCGGAAGCATCCAACCAACCAAATGATGACGATGAAGAATAGGATCACAAATACGGAATATCGGACCACGACATTAAATATAAAAGGTACGAAAAAGAACTACGTGGGCTTTGATTCCTTCGGGATACGTAAGCAGCTTAGTATTTCTTCGGGATACTAGGTTCAAGTCCATTCTCTCCCCCTTTTTTTATTATTCATCTTTATCGTTGATTCGTTTCTTATTAATTTATTTTTTTGTTTTTTTTAGTAAATATTTTTAACAATTACAAGAATTGAATTTCGATAATAATCAAGCCTCGAAGGTACGTCCGCATTATTATCGTATTTTTTTATTAAAATTAAAGGAAAAATAAGAACGGAACCGATGGTCCGACCCACCCGACCCGGAAATTGGAACCGCCGGAACCGTCTCATGAACCGCCAAGGAACCGGTTGGAACCGGCCGGAACCGGAACCGGAAACGGAACCGTCCGGGTCAGGTTCCAAATGGAACCGGAACCGGAACCGGGTGGAACCGGAACCGGTTGGAACCGGAACGGAACCGGCCCAACCCGGACCGTGGCCATCACTAGGAGTAGCCCTGTATACATGATAGTCAACATCTCTCCAATTCTTCAATGTCTGATCACGTGTGGATTATTTTTCCAACAAATATAACATCCAGTGAGATTATGCTTGAATCATTTTATCGCATATTTTCATAATATTAATTTTAATCATTTTAGTTATACATAACTCAAGATAACAGTGACTGAAATAACATATTTTATTGGATAAAAAAGTAAAATGTTACAAATATAATAAAACGGAGGATATAAGTATTAGGGAAATTCCACGTGGTAACCCTTAGGTATTGAGTTTTCCACTTGGTAACCAAATTTTTTTTTAAATCCACGCGGTAACCTTGAGGTTTATCCAAGTCATTCTACGTGACCTTTTTTACATAGAAAACATTTTAAATCGTTAGTTTAGGGAGCTTTAAGCATCCTGTATGGTAACACAAATTCATTTTAAGCACAGTGAGTTGAAGAAGAAATCCTAATTTGATATTACTAGATAGAGAATTGAAAAAACTACAATTTGAATTTTAGGGAGAAATTTTGATTTGGGGGAAAGATGGAAAAGATAGGGTTCATGTCTTGCGGGAAACTCATGTTATTGATCCAATATTATTTAATGACTGTTTTAAAACGGCGTACACGATGCGTTAAGCTCCCTAATCTAACATTTTAAATGTTTTCTGTGCAAAAACGTCACGGAGAATGAATTGATTAAACCTCATAGTTACCGCGTGGATTTTTTAAAAACCTAACTTGGTTACCACATGAAAAAACCAATACCTCAGAGTTACCACATGGAATTTCCTTAAATATTATTTAATATTAAAAAAATACCATAAATTAATCATAATATTAAAAAACATAAATGAATACAGAGTATTCCCAATAGTATTTGTATTGCTTTATATATAGTAAGAGTATTTATTAAATAAAATGGTCAAATATTAGACTAAAACATTGTAAAACTAACAAAAAGTTTTTCCAAAATCTCGAGAGGGCAAAGCCCTTTCCCGCCTAGGGCTGTAAATTCGGGTTCGGATATTCTCGGGTTCGAGTTTTTACCAGATGATTTATCTCTTTGAATCAAGTCGATTCGATTACGGGTATATATCGGGTTAATACCACACTGGATCGGTTCGGTTTCGGATCATATCCATTCAGTTTGGATTTGTATCTTGTTCGGTTAATCCAAATCGGTTATGCTGCAGTTCGAATCGAATTCGGTTACAGTCTGGGTCGGGGTCATGTTTTTAGGTTAACGTTAATTCGGATTATTTTGGTTTAGGTTGACTTTGGATCGATTATATTATTTTTAAGTTGTGCATTCAGTTATACTCAAGATTTAGGTCGATTAAAATCCAATTTAATTGAGTTTTATGTCGAAGAAACTTTATGTTTATTAATTATTATACAATTTACTTATGTTGAAATCGTTTGTGATTGGAGAATGAAGAGTTGTAGTTGGTTAATTAAATTGTCGGTTACTAGACAAATTTGGTTTAGCCTAAGATAAAGTCGATAAGATTTAATTGTGGGCCTGCATTTATTGTTTAATGTTAGCTTAACTAAACTTGATTCAATTCCATCAAACTTATTATTAGCTGAATTAAACTTGTTACAATTAAATCAAATTATATGGCTTAATCACATTGTCGAGTTAATCTCGAGGTTTGAATTTATTTATTAAATTCATTCCACTTTATTGAAATATGTAATTAGAGAAAAAGTTAAATATACTCTAAAAATAATGTGCATAATGTAAATAAATAGTGAATTGATCTATTATAGTGTAATTTGTTTATTAAGGTTGTCTCACCGTGAGACGATCTCAATTGGGTCAGCCTAAAGTATTTAAAAAAAAAATGCTTCTCGAACAAGTGAAAGTTCAGTTTTCATTTCTTTTTTTTTTTATTATTTTTTTGACTAATGGGTTGCTTGTATGGGTCTATCTCACGGTGAGACGTTCTCATATAAGACTTGCTAAAATTTAAATTCGATATACCGTAAAAGAAAATGAAACAAAATAAATCAACTGAACTAATAAAAAAATGGGACAAAATAAATAAATAAGACAAAATTACTAAATTGAGGAAGTATTTATCATCAAAAGACTTCAATATTACTTTTACATTCTTACACTAACTAATAAAAAAGTCTACTTTTTATTTTTTTTTAAAAACGCCCAGGGGCATGTGTCTCCGCGTGCCCCAATATACCTTCGCTACTGGTTGTAGTTTTATAATGACAATATGCAACTGCTCACTAATTTAAAAATTACATTTCAAATTGAAAAAATCTATTCTACAAAACTCCGTGCGATGCACGGGTTTTATACTAGTGTATTTAATAAGGGACCAAAAACTCACGTTCGTTAAGGGCAAATGTTACTGGCATAGTTATATTTAAAAATCATCAAATAAATATACAAAAATTTATCATATTGAAGATAATCACATTTCGATATTTACCCGATTTTATAAAAGAATTCAACTCTAACCCGAGTTTAAAATAAATTTTTATTTATGTGAAAATTAATTCAAACTCAATACCGAATTTAAAACTGACCCACAATATAAATAAAATCAATCTTGTTAGAGCAAGCGCCAAATCACCCTCATATGGAGGGTCTTCGGAGTGCCGTGGAGAGGGTGCGACGAAGAACAAGTCACTTGATGAAGTGACGAATGATGATGAATTGAGGATGATGGAGCATGGAAAGGTGCAAGGAGGCAGCAGCTAGCAACCATTGAATGGCTCGGTTTGGTCGAGCCAAATGGGAAGCAGGCGAGCAGCAGGTCGAGCCAACTTGCAGCAGGATCCAGTAGCTTTGAAGGAACCGCTCGACCTGGTCGAGCATGTGGCACTCGGTCGAGCGAAAGCTACAGCTCAATTCTGACGGGTTTCTGTTTTGGGTTTAAATGCTTGTGGGCTTTTACCCATTTGGTCTTAGGTCTTCTAATATGTTGTAGGATATATATAGAGGGCTTAGAACACTATTAGATGATAAGAGAGAAGCTAATACACAAGAGAGAGTTAGGGTTTGAGACCAAAATAGCTTTCTTCTTCATTGTATTAGTTTAGGGGTGAGCTCCATTGTTGAATGGGTTCACCAACTTGAGAGGTTGTTCTCAAGTGTTTGAGTTGAATCATTAGTGTAATGTTGATTATATTAATGGTAAGATACTTTGTTTGAGGGGGAGGTATCCATAGATACCTCATATATTGTGTGTTCTTGCATCTTTGATTATTACTCTGTTTTTCCCTTCTCTTCTTCCTCCATAGTTCCACCTAAGAGGCTCCAAGATCTCCTCTTTCAATTGGTATCAGAGCTTGGTGTTATTTCTTAGGGTATTGAGTGAGGGAAGGCTTGGAGATAGGTAGAAGAAAGATGGTAGAAGTTGAGAAGTGTTTGGATGGTTTGTTGAAGCCATTAGGGTTTGTTGAAACTTTGGGTGGGAGAAAATCAGTGGGTAATCAAGAGATGGAGATATTGTTAATGGAGTTCTCAAGAGAGAAGGAGAGCTTATTAACAATGGTGGTAGAGCAAAGGCAAATGATTGAGTCTTTGTTATTGAGAGTTGAAAAACTTGAGGAAGCTACTAGGTGTAGTAGCATTGTTGTTGAAGCACCATCCATGGGGGTTGGTATGAAGGTTGATGATGCTTCATCTATGAGAGATGGAAAGGTCATCAAGAGAAATCCATCAAAGAAGGGGAAAATCGGTGTCAAGGAGGCAAGGGTTGATTATGGGGATAGAGTGTGCTTCCATTGGCACAAGAGAGGCCATATTCAATATACTTGCAATGAGTTGAAGAAGGACCTTAAAAGCTTGAAGCTTTTAAGGGAGATGAAGAAGCCAACTATAGAGGTTGGTGATTGTGAGAAGCTCAAAGGGAAGAAGAGGGTTCTTCCACTTGAAAAGTTGAAAAAGGCAACAACTTTGGTGAAAGGAGTTGCAAAGAAGAAGGTGCTCCCAAACCTTGATGTGGGTCTTGTGAAGAAGACCAAGAGTGATGATGAGGATGGTCATGTGCTATTGGCCAATTGTGATGATGTTGGTGATTGGGTGTTTGACTCCGTACACCCATATCATATTTGTAGAGATAAGAGCTTGTTTACAAGGGTGATGGCTTGTGAGCATGAGAGGGTGCCCTTGCCTAGTGGTAAGGAAGTTGTGATTGAGGCCATTGGAGAGGTGCATTTGAGGATGCACAATGGCATTATGAGGAAGCTTAGGGATGTGAGGTACATTCCCAAGATGATGAGTAATCTAATCTCATTGAGAAGATTAGAGAAGATTGGGTACACCATGAAGACTCAAAGTGATGGAGTCTTGAAGGTGGCAAAGGGGTGCTTGGTGCACTTGAAGGGTGTGATGGGCAACAATGGCCATGTGTTGCTAAGGAGTGGAGGATTGCATCATGTTGAGAGGGGTGCAAGTCCTCAGTCACTAAGGAGAGTGACATTTGATGATGGTGGCCATAATGATGGGTGGTGCACAAAGAGTGTTGATGATGGGTTTGGTCTTGAGGGGGAGCCAAGACCCAAATCCTATGTTGAGGTTGTGATTGGGACACCAAGAGTGGTGTCACAAGTTGATGGAGGGAGATTTAGGCTTGAGGGGGAGATTGTTAGAGCAAGCGCCAAATCACCCTCATATGGAGGGTCTTCGGAGTGCCGTGGAGAGGGTGCGACGAAGAACAAGTCACTTGATGAAGTGACGAATGATGATGAATTGAGGATGATGGAGCATGGAAAGGTGCAAGGAGGCAGCAGCTAGCAACCATTGAATGGCTCGGTTTGGTCGAGCCAAATGGGAAGCAGGCGAGCAGCAGGTCGAGCCAACTTGCAGCAGGATCCAGTAGCTTTGAAGGAACCGCTCGACCTGGTCGAGCATGTGGCGCTCGATCGAGCGAAAGCTACAGCTCAATTCTGACGGGTTTCTGTTTTGGGTTTAAATGCTTATGAGCTTTTACCCATTTGGTCTTAGGTCTTCTAATATGTTGTAGGCTATATATAGAGGGCTTAGAACACTATTAGATGATAAGAGAGAAGCTAATACACAAGAGAGAGTTAGGGTTTGAGACCAAAAGAGCTTTCTTCTTCATTGTATTAGTTTAGGGGTGAACTCCATTGTTGAATGGGTTCACCAACTTGAGAGGTTTTTCTCAAGTGTTTGAGTTGAATCATTAGTGTAATGTTGATTATATTAATGGTAAGATACTTTGTTTGAGGGGGAGGTATCCATAGATACCTCATATATTGTGTGTTCTTGCATCTTTGATTATTACTCTGTTTTTCCCTTCTCTTCTTCCTCCATAGTTCCACCTAAGAGGCTCCAAGACCTCCTCTTTCAAATCTAATAATCCGAATAAGTTAAAATAATTTTCGGCCATTTTTAAAAGACTAGAGGTAAATAGCCAATGTGGAGGAATTCTCACAAGGGAATCAGTATGAATCTGTTTAAGCCATTGTCGACAAATTTGATTAAAAATCTTATTATTCTTAAAGCATAACTACAAATAATGTTGCTTCTAGCCACACTTAATTAGCCACACTTAATTAAGTGTGGTAAATTTTTGAAAGCTCTTATAGGTAAAAGAACTTTAGTCACACTTAATAAGTGTGGAGAGAATAACACCACTTATAAGTGTGGGGAAATGCTAGTTCAGAAAATAAAAATATAGCAGTTAATGTAACCACACATATAAGTATGGAGAAATAATCATACAAATAGCCACACATATAAGTGTGATTAAAAGACCAATTAAAAAAATTGAAAAACATTTAAAAACCTAATTAAAAAAAGTTAAAAAACATTTAAAAACCATTAAAAAAAATTTGAAAATTATTTAAAAACCTAATTAAAAAATATCTGAAAATATTTAAAAAATGATAAAAGCCCAATTGAGGCGCGCCCAATCCATGGAAAAAATCAATCTACTACCTCTTTGATGGAAAATATGAAAACCAATTTTAAAATGATGAAATTAAAATTTGTGAGTAAAAATATGGTTCAACAAAATCAGGAACATAAGCGGAATTTTTTAAAATTAATATACGTTAATGAATCTTTCCCCCAAAAATTTTATTCAAGTTACCCCATTAATAAACAAAAAAAACGTCTCACATTATGGCATCTAATGAATAGCTTAACCAAAATAAGTCAAATGGAATGAAAATTTTGACTAAACACGTCAGACAAATGAATTGATTATTTTGATAATTCATCTTTTCCGAAATACTTGCTATATTTTGTTTTTGGACACTGTTAATCGTATTAAGCTTATTTTATATATTTCGGCTAATATGTAAGTAATAATATAGTTAAGTGGGATCTTGTTTGAATCCTCTAATCGCATACTTTTATAATACAAACATTTTATAATTTTTGAATATTTATAATTCGACATATAAATGAACAAAATAGTAAATCGGATTGCGTAAAAAATTAAATGTAGCAAGTATTATGAAATTGGGAATGAATGTATAAAGAGTAAAATGATAATTGTTCATGAATTTGTGTGCATAATCAAATCATATGAAATCCAAATGAATATCCCTCGTTCAGTTTGCCGGAAAACTCGATTATAATATTGCTTTTACAAGGTGGCTAAAGGCTATGTAATTCATTACCACCATGTGCACATCATTATGCTTATAACTTCACTTTGAAAAGCCTATTTGTTGGGGGATAAAATTAACCAATTTCTATACATTATCATTTGGTGCTAATCAATTTTACTTACTTCCTCCGTTCCATAATACTTACTAATTGAGACATTTTTCCACATAACATATCACATTGAATAGCAAGTATTATGGAACAGAGGAATTATTAAATTAGCTTACTTATATATTGCAATGGAATTCATAAAGAAATTAAATTAATTAATGCATTATTAATAAATTAACCTATTAATTTTAATTTAGTTTTGAGGAAAATTTTAAGTTTAAAGGTCCCTCATATGTTTCAGTTATTATCTTTTAAAAATTTCACCTTTAATCAAAATTTTCTTTTAAAAGTGTAAATAACTATAACAGGTCACTAAGTAAAAAAAAATCTTTCTTATCTTTTTATTTTAAAATCTTTCATATTTAATATTATATATATATATATATATATATATATATATATATATATATATATATATACACACTAGTGGAAAAAACCTTAATTGCTGTGGTTTTTAGGCCACTACAGGCTGCGGTTTTGGACCCAAGCATCATACATAAACTTTATATGCTGCAATTTTTGGGATCAACCGCAGCATATAAATTTTTTTTTTAAAAAAAATAATTTTAAAAATTTTTTTTTCTTTTTTTTGATTTTAATAACCACTAATGCAAATGTACAAAATAAATTACCAATGATTCAAATGTAATAAACAATAATCATGAATGATCACCAACTAATATATATACATAAATAATTTAATTGTGTATTATATATACAAATTGATATAATATAATATATTGATATAAAATATATGCGAAATAAAATTATAAAGTCGTAATATATCTAAACTAATAACTAACACCAACATAAATTGGCAAGAAACACGACAACCTTGTTTTTTATTTCACGCATTTTCGTATCCATCAATTTGCGTGTTTGCCTTGGAGTGTCGTATAACACCAATAAAATATATGCAAAATATAAAATCAATTAAAAAGTTTATATATAAAACATGAATAAGATTTTGTCCATAGTTATATAATTACTTAAAAATTTCTACTTACGGCATCAATATTTTAAACCCAACCGTTCTTCACAACTTCTATGATAACATCTATAAATTTTAAAATGTAGTAGCCACAGTCAACGCTATTATCTTGTTGGAAGCACTAAGAAATATATATATATATATATTAGTGCTAAAATCGAAACTTAGCACTAAATATAAAGCATATGACTATTTTTTTCGACTCTAATCATTTCAACACAATAATATATATAAAATAGTGTTGTGTGTCAATTTTCATGCATAACAAACCATGTTTGAGCTACTTTATACGTGAAAGTGCCGAAAACGCTTCAAAACGCTTAAAATCGCAACTTAACATTTAATATCAAGCATATGAATTTTTTTAACTCTAACCATTTCAACACAATCATATATATATATAATAGTGTTGTGTGTCAAGTTTCATGCATAACAAACAATGTTTGAAATACTTTATGTGCGAAAGTGCCGAAAAAGCTTTTAAAACCTTAAAATTGCATATGAACACTTAATATCAAGCATATGCTATTTTTTTTACTCTAACCATTTCAAAACAATAAAATATATAAAATAGTATTGTGTGATGAGTTTCATGCATAACAAACAATATTTGAGCTACTTTATGCACGAAAGTGCCGAAAAAGATTTTAAAACCTTAAAATTGCAACTTAACACTTAATATCAACCATCTGACTATTTTTTCGACTTAATATCAAGCATATGACTTGTTTTTCGACTCTAACCATTTCAACACAATAATAAGGGTAGAGATCCAATAAGAAGGGGTGTAAAAATAGGAAGGATAGGAAGGAGTAGCTACCGTTGATTGATTAAGATCTAACGGTCTAAAAAAATTTGTCATAGCAGAAGAGCTAGTAACACATGTTTATGAAAAAAGCATCACACATTAATTTAAATAAGAAAATTAATTAAAAATCACAATTCTTTTTTGTTCTCAAACGCGTGCAAGATGAACCATTGATCTAATATCTAATGGATGAAATTCCTTCCTATCCTTCTTATTTTCAAATCCCTTCCTATTAGATCCTAAATATATATATATATATATATATATATATATGTATATATATATATATGTATATATATATATATATGTATATAAAATAGTATTGTGTGTCAAGGTTCAAGCATAACAAACAATGTTTGAGCTACTCTATGTGCGAAAGTACCAAAAAAGCTTTAAAAACCTTAAAATTTCAACTTAACACTTAATATCAAGAATATGTCTTTTTTTCGACTCGAACCATTTCAACAAAATAATATATGTAAAATAGTATTGTGTGTCAAGATTCATGCATAACAAACAATGTTTGAGCTACTTTATACGCGAAAGTGCCGAAAAAGCTTTAAAAACCTTAAAATTGCAACTTAGCACTTAATATCAAGCACATGAGTATTTTTTTTCCGATTCTAACCATTTCAACACAATAATATATATAAAATAGTGTTGTGTGTCAAGTTTCATGCATAACAAACAATGTTTTACTTTATGCGCGAAAGTGCCGAAAAAACTTTAAAAACCTTAAAATTGCAACTTAACACTTAATATCAAGCATATGACTATTTTTTTCGACTCTAACCATTTCAATACAATAATCTATATTAAATAGTGTTGTGTGCCAAGTGTTGTGTACCTTTACTGCTATCCTTTTCAGATACATGGCTCTCGCAATATATCCAATTCCCCCACGCACTTGCTTCATTGAACTGAAACGCATAAATAAAAGTATAACTATTCATGTAATACTATTTATATATATATAACACTTAAATGAAATTGGTAAAATTCATAAACTTACGCATTCAACAAGCCTGTGAATTTTGTGTTACGAGGTGGGGTTTGAGCTTTATGTAATGAGCCGAAGACGTGCACCATATTCGTCAAAGGACATATCACAAAAAATATCCAATGCAAACTACAAACCCAAATTTAAACCCACAAGTTAGAGAATATGAGAACTTAAAAATCAAAAGATAAGTTTAATTTCAAAAATAAAACTAATTTGTGTACCCTTCCACGTATGGGGCCAGAATGAACGTGTGTTTAGATGCAGGGGACTGTTTCAAAGCACGTTCAATGTATGATTGGACTTCTGCTAGAACATGTAAGCATTTACTACCCGAAATCGTCTCAGGACAAAACCATCCAAATTTTATTGGGGGTCGAGGCAATTTAGCTCCTCGTAAACCGCACTAAACTCACGAATAAGAAAATTTTGTCAGTAATTCGATTATTAAAATAATTAAACAATATAACCTAAATTGTAAGATAATGAACATCACCTCAGGTAAACAAGGATTAGAGCGACATTCAACATCTGCCCTGGCAAAAATTGCCCAATGTCACTAGGACTAATAATTACGTTAGGCTCCTTAACAAAGCAGAATTATTCGTTCTTCAGGGGTAGAATAATTAGGTCCTCCTCATGTATGTGAGATGTACCTTTTTGCAGTCATAGACAATCTTGAGAGTGATCTTTAAGCTCCGCATCAATCAAGATTGGAGTGATTGCCACTGACGATGACGAACCGATCTCTCTCTTAGATCCCTTTGGACTCTTTTGCTATTTAAATCTATACAAGTAAATTAGTGTAAGCATGTAATTAAAATACTAAAAATAAATAAGATAATACAAATGATTATTACCTTGGATGTGAATTGGACCCAAGCATATGGCCCACAGACGAAACTACCTTCGGCGTCTGATAGGTTATCAAGGGCCCAATCTGGCATTGGAACCGGAAGTGAGAAGTCTTCGAACCCCTTTACGATAGTTTCTATAGTCACACTAATGTGGCCACTTGTAATAGGCATAGAATGCATTGTTTGGCCCTTTTGGGTTGGCTGTACCACACCATATGCAACCTCAGTTAAGTCGCCACCACGAGCAACGCCTAACTGAGGAAGCAAACGGGTACAAGGAGTCGCCTCCTAAAAATTGTGTCGTTTCGTATAATTAGCAATCATATAAATAAGTTATAATTTAAATTAATAAGTTCTTATATATTAAAAAACTATATGAACCTTTACCACTGGCTCGGGTGTTGGGTCCGGATCTTGAGAACCGAAGGTCATGGTCTCCGGTGTAGGATTTTGTGCTTCAGGGGTATGAAAGGGCTGGTGTGCTACGGGGGTAATGGGCTCGAGTGATGGCTCGGGTGCTCGCTCCACCGATGCCTTAGGATCCCTATGTTGACTTTGTTGATCCTCGGCAAGCATATTTGCCAAGTCAACAGTGGGTGCTCCCATCTTCTGCAACAACAATTGTCACTTTTGCTGTGACATTTGCTGTGACATTTGCTGTGATTTTTTCTATAAGTGTCTAATTCATCACGTGGCATCATTCTGGATTAAGTAGCGATCCATCTTTGCTGAACGCCTTCTTGAACCCCACGCGAACGCCCCCCTAAGACCATATGCAATGCATTAACATTGTCTCTTGGGGTGAACTCCCCCGTAGCTTCTTTTTCCTTCCAGCCCATCTGTTCAAATAAAAACGTTCAATATATAACAATTAGTTTAAGTAAATTAAAGCCAAAGAATACAACAAATCAAGAATATACTTAACAATATCAAAACTCACCACAACATCAGCAATCTTCTTCGTTCCCGTATCAGGAATGGAAATTTTACCACTTGCTTCTCGAGCATGAAACCCGCAGTACCAATCCCGCACCCGATCTGTGATTGGGGTATAAGTCCGCATCCACCCACTCTTTTCGGGCCTCATCGTACGTTCTTGGGCCCATGCCATGATAAAACTTCCTTTTCTTTGCTGACTCGGAAGCTTTACCACGCTTTTCCTAATTAATCAACAGAATTCAAATGTCATATATTTGTTTAATAATTAAATCAAAAGAAGTAAATTATGAGAATTCAAAATGAAAAGCTATAATATGGAATTCTTACAACTTCGTTGGGAGTTGTTTTTTTGGCAACAAACGCCTCCCATTCATTCTTCGATATGTTAGGCCATATTTCATACGACATCTTTGAAGGTGCTTCGTCTCCACCTTCGTTTCCCGTTTTCACCTTCTTGGTCTCATAGGGACGCTTCTTTGTGATCCAGCCAATTACAAGCTTGGATTTGAAATCTCTAAATCTTTCAACAACAGATGAAAAAAAAAATTTCTTCTTTTCTTCATCGTACTCGATGTGAAAAAGATTCTACAAAAGCAAAATTATAATTATTAATTAATGTCTATTCAATTAATTTTAAAATGAAACTAAATGAATAAAAATACTAAAGTTGCTTACCATAGTATCATCCCAATGAGAGTTCTTCAAACCCTCTGGAACCTCGATCCATGCGTGCAATATGGAAATCTTGCGAACATACAGGCCCACTTATTTTCCATATTGCCTACACCATTTTCCACATGATTGACCCAATGCATTGTATTCGAGGTGCATAGGATCCGTGACTTTGAGGTTTTTCGGAGAACCTTGCCCTTTACGTTTCTTAGAACCAACGCTAAGAGTGGTAGTGAGAGCATCCGTTGGTGGGCCATCTTCGTTTATTGGTGGGGAATCTTCAGCACTTTGCTCGCATCTAGTAATTCGGTCGTCATCCTCATTTATGTCAATCTCCTTCCTTGCATCATATTCCTTATCCAAATCACTATGAACCTCGTTGTCCGAAGTTTCAATTTTGGGCATAATTTCGTCTTTGAAAAGATACATTGTAGATAAATACCTGAAAAAATATAAATAGAAATACATTAGAATATGTTTGAGCTACTTTATGCGAAAGTGCCAAAAAGCTTAAAAAACCATAAAAACGCAACTAAACACGTAATTTGAAGCCTATGACTAAGATTTTCAATTCTTACCATTTCAACACAATAATATATACCAAATAGTGCTGTGTATCAAGTTTCATGCATAACAAACCACGTTTGAGCTACTTTATACCTGAAAGTGCCAAAAAAGCTTAAAAAACCTTAAATAATCATACCTTCTGAATCACCTAATTCAAATAAACAAGGATACTTCTTCATCATCTACACGCATATAACCAACATCTTCATTAGCTTCATTCACCGATTTTGGATTGATAAAGAGTGGGGAGTCTTCAAAAGCATCATATTCTTCCTCATCGTCAGCATCACCTATACCAAGGATACTCCTTTATCCCGGTATAACAATAGACCATTTTTTATCAGAAGGGTCTACAATGTAGAATACTTGCTTGGCTTGTATGGCTAGTATGAATGGCTCCTCACTATCACGCAAACGATCTAAGACTACAAGAGTGAATCCACAAGGGTCGTCATTTTTAACGCATCGTCGATTATTATCCACCCACTTGCATTTGGAAAGACCCATAGTGAAAGTACAGTAGTCAAGCTCCCATATTTCATGTACCCGCCCGTAGTATAACGATTTAGCATCAACCGACGATTAATCCTTGGCACTCGCGTAAAATGTAGATGACGACAAAATAGAAACCCCACTATTTTGCAGATAAGATGACTTCTTATCTTGACTCTTAGTCTAAAATGTGAACCCATTGACATCGTAACCCTCATATTTGTTGAAATCATCAAGAGGAACAAAAGCTAAACACTTAACAATTTCAGACACACCCTTGAGTTCTTCACATATTACTCGATTATGAAACAAATCAATAAACGTCTCATTATGCAACTGCATCAATGCCCTATCACCTTTAGAAGGATATTTTGCACGCAATATATCAAAATGCTCAATCAAAAAAGGATTGAATTCTGGAATATGATGCAACACATACAAGTGTGCTTCTAGAAGACTGTCCCGAGGAGGTGTGATTGACTTGGAGCCAATTGTTCCTTTTACCTCAAGCCTTCCTTCATGTCGAGGGGTAGGAAGTCCAATAGGCTTTGCCATAGCCATATACTCGGCTATAAAGTTACCAATCTCATCGCTCACAGTGCCTTGAATCATATTCCCCTTTGATTATATTGGATTCCTCACTTTGTTTTGTAAAACACTCATGTGTCTCTCAAAAGGATAACACCACCTTAAAAAAACTGGACCCAAAAGCTTGATTTCACGAACGAGATGAACAATAAGATGAACCATTATGTCAAAGAAAAAAGGGGGAACATACATCTTAAACTTGCATAAAGTTACAATCACGTCAACTTGAAGAGCATCAAGTTTAAAGGGATCAAGAACTTTACTACAAATTGTGTTGAAGAATGAACATAGCTCGGTAATAGCATATCTCACATGTTTTGGCAATATTCAACGTAGTTTAATTGGTAAGAACACTTGCATCATTACATTGCAATCGTGAGATTTCATGCTTCCCAACTTCAACTCACTATTTAGGGTCACGACTTTCTTCATGTTGGATTAGTACCCAGACGAAACCTTAATTCCATACAAAGACTCACAAAATGTCCGTTTCTCTCTGCTTTGGACATTGTGTAGCAAGTTGGAGGTAAATAAACTTTTTCATTACTCATCTTTTCTTAGCGCCCTTTCCCTTGCTACTGCCACCAACTTCATCAGCTTTATCTCTTTTCTTACTCGCCTTAACCTGTGCCCACAACTCCGGACGAATACCATTGCATTCAAAGTAACGGCCTTAACATTCTTTGTCTTACCCGGAATGTTCATGAGAGTCCCAAGTATGGCATCGCATACATTTTTCTCTATATGCATGACTTCAAAACAATGCCTAACCCAAAGATCTCTCCAATATGGAAGCTTCCAAAAGATTGATTCCTTTTTCCACAGTCGGTCTTCACCCCCTTGCACTTGCTCTATTTTACCAAATACAATCTCAACCCCCTTAACCTGTTCGTAAACCTCATAACCAATCGACGAGCTACACTGTCCTCAACCTCCGCATTGAACATTTTCTTCTTACGGTAATGGTGATCTCGTGCGAGGATCTTTCGATGGTGCATGAATACATGTTTGCACTTAGGAATCCACGTGGATTCCATGTCATCGATACATATTGGACACGCTTTCTTCCCTTTGTTCATATACCCTGATAAGTTTCCATTATAATTTGGTAACTATTAAATGCAATTACATCGTTCTTTGAAATTTATACTTATAGGTATGTGAATACTATCAAAATTCGTGCATTGTAGGAGTTTGTATAGTAGCTATACTTAATTAGTGCAATCCTTTCAAGTTTGTTGTAATAGCAATTCGGTAAAGTATGTGGTGTTCCAAAATTCGAACTAAACGTCAAGAATTAGACATGAAAGGCCTTAATCCACCATTTATTTCCACATTAACACAAACAATCAAACGACCACACTTTATCTTTTCTGCTAATCTTTTTCCTTACAAAATTTCTTGTTCTTTAATTTCTTTTGAGTTTCCTTTATCTGATGTTCTACAGGTATCCAGCTTGTCTGCTCTTTGATTCCAAACTGAAATTCATATTCATATTTGAAACTAGTACAATTATTAGTGTTTTGTAGGTCAACCTTTAGTATAGACATCCTTGTATGGAATCATTTACGCTATTTTTTAAAATGTTAAGTTTTTTTTTATAAAAAAAGTACTACAATTATTGAGAAAAACTTGTTATTATGAAGTTAATATTATTAGTATAATGTGAATTGTGAACAAAAAAATATTACTCATCGTTTTTAAAAATTTTATGTTTTTCTCTTTTCATTTGTATTCATTCCGAGAATAAAAAACTAGTGGGAATAACACTATCATTACAACCAATATCGGGTTGGATCTAAAACTCTCAATGGTCGATGGTTTTTTGTTTGTCATTTGACTATAATAGGAGTTTAATCTTCACCAACGTAATTTTTCTTTTCTTTCTTAGCTATAAAAAACGGACGACTTTACCTTGAAATAAAAAAGATTTGACTCTCAACGCTAGGAAAATCGATTCTTTATCAAATCTATTTTATCTTATTTATAACTATAAAATAATATTATCACCATAAAGGGTGCAATTAATTGCGTAATTTAATTTTCATTAATCTATGTTAGATTATCATATACTTCCAAGAATTTCTTGCAAAAGAAAAAAACAAGTACTGTAATTAAGTTGACCCCACAGAAAATTATGACAAAAGAAAATGTCCAAAATATTAAGCTTCATGATGAAAAAGTATGGAGAATCAGAGAAAGTTGAGAAGGGCCATGATGGGCCTTCTTTCTCTTGTATCAATAAAAGAAAAACAAGGAACTGAGATATCAAAGTGCCTAGATGAGTTAAAAGATAACTAATTAACAAAAGCAAAATACCTTTTTTAAAATTTGGTCATATAGCTCACATTAACTTTTGAAAAAAAAAAAAGAAAAAAAAACTATTTATAAAAATATATTTTGTTTATTAGATATTTTATTTATTGAGTTTGGAGAGAAAAAGTTTGATCATAGTTTTCTGCAATAGCATTTTAATTCTGCCTACTTGAGTAGTATCATTATTGTGACCACTTGATGTAATGAATCCTCATGGGTAAAACATTGACGCAATTATGGACCTCTCCCACCTTTTCTTGCTTTCATCTCTCATAATTTCTTTTGTGATATTAAGAATTATGAGTTAGCTTATTAGTTGAGGTGAAAGTTTTTCTTTAATGATCGTGCGATAGAAATTCAATTTTATAGAAATAACAAAGTGCTTATTTTGATTATTACAGATACGGCACCCGGCCCATATATAATTTTAGTATATAAGTATTGATAAATTCCCAAAGAATATAATCCTAATGAAAATCAAATGATTCCTAAGTTGAAGATGATACAACTAACTTTTGGTAGAGTTTTAGGTAAGATAGCATAGATTTGGAAGAATATGAAAAGTGGGAAGCAAAAATAGAATGTATGGCTCAAATCACAATATAATTGATAAGTTAGTAAAACTAATGAGAGATTTATTGAAAGGCTCTCTCTCTATTTGATTAGTGATTATACATATGATAGAAATGGTATGTAGGGATAGAGCTAATACTAATCCACCAACAATTAAGAAATCTCTTCTAGAAGTATAAATTAAGACAATATTAACCCTACTAGCTACTTATAATTATAATTAAATAAACCTATTATTAATTAAGCTAATTATTTACAATTCATAAAGAAAAAAAATAATAAAAGTAAGCCGTCAAAAGTAATCAAAATGATGATGAGGGATTTGAAATGGTTGTTCCCTTTCCTTCTTGGTTAGTGGTTTGGGCATATGAAGGCTTCTTTGATAACTACTACTACAATTAGTAGTATTAGTATTAGTAGTAGTAGATTTCCTTATTTTGTTATTGTGAAGTTCTTTAGGCACCAAAGGTGGTTTAACAGACCTAATTAATGCCCAATTAACACCCTTAAAGAAATCATGTCTTTTGATCTCATTTGAACCCTTAAGGCTTCCAATCCTTTTCTTAGGGTTCTTTACCAAAAGCTTGCAAATTAGGTCTTGAACTTTCATCAATTCTTCATATTCTTTTGCACTACCTAGGCTCATCCTAGGAAACGTTACGGGTTGCTTCAAAATATTCATTAATGTTTTCTCATTATTTTCACCTTTAAAGGGTGTTCTCCCATATAACATTTCATAAAGAAACACCCCGAAAGTCCACCAGTCCACCGCACTTCCGTGACCCAGCCCTGAGATTACCTCCGGAGCCAAGTACTCGTGGGTCCCAACAAACGACTTGGACCGAGCGTTAATAGGCTCGGCCACTAGTTCCGTGTCAAAGAACGCTCGATTACCACCACCATCACCGTCACCATCACCATCATGATCATGATCATGATCATCGTCGTCGTCGCTATTGATGCGATCACCATTGGCTTTTTGCCTTATGGTGGTGGTGTTCGTAGGGGATGATTTGTTCCTTCTCTTGTTATTGGAAAAACAAGAAAGGACGGGTTGTATGGGAGTAACGCAAGAAGGGGTGGAACACCTAATATTATCATTATTATTGTTCTTGTGAAATGAAGTTGGCATCACCTTTTGTTTAAGCAACTTAGGGACCACGTCACATTTTAGTGAAAGATCAAAATCAGAAAGCATAATGTGGCCATCTTCTCTTACAAGTACATTTTCTGGCTTAAGATCCCGGTATATGATTCCCATCATATGTAAATACTCCAACGCTAAAAGCGTCTCCGCCGCGTAAAACCTGTTATTTAATTATATCAATTAGTTGTGGGTTAGATATATTGTTCTGATTCGATCGATTACTTATAAAAAAATGATCACTTTTTATGTTGTTTCTTTGAGTTTACACAATAAAATACAAAGATAAATGGTTCTTTTAAGTTGAACAATCTAAACTCAAATGGAAAAGAAAGTTATTAGTTTTGTACGGATTTAACTTGTAAATTTATTGATTGAATAACGGAAACAATAATAAGTAGTAACACTAGTAATTAATTTTAGGAAAAAGCTTTAACAAAAAAAGTATTAACTATGGTTAATTAAACACGGATTTGATTATCATTATTACACATAATGTACATTGCATGCATGTCTCTAAGGCTTAATTTTCAATTAAATGATTATATTCATTCGAAAAAAAAAGAGATTATCATAATTAATAGAAGTATTAATGATGCTTCACCCTTAATGAGAGCCTTAATTAAGATTTTATTATTTTATTTATGATTAAAAAAGTTTATACCACCTCTATGATTGTGAGAATTGAGAAGGACTATTCATGCTAGTAGAACCAAAACCAAAAAGGATGTTGCATGGAATTTGGGAGTATGTATATGGAATATCCATATGCACATAAAAGTATACTCAACATTTTTCTAATTTTTTTATTATTTTTAAATCAAGATTGAAAGAAATAAATGGTGAGTTATGATTCTAACTGTTGCCTGAGAAAGACGATACCTGATAAAAAAAAAAAATACAAATATTCTTTTATTTTAATTTGCTGGCTAATGTTCATAGTAATTAACAAAAAGTAACCCTTAGGAGCTAATTATTACTTAGAGTTAATGTTGGTTTTTAATTTTAATTAAGTACCCTTTGAGTTATAAACAAACTAGCTTCTTAATATAGAGAATAGAAAGGAAAACAATATATGTGTAACCTTTTTTCTTTAATTTAGTGGAAATTGGGAAGAAGGGAAACAGCATATTTATTCATATCTTAAGGAACTCAAATTTTATATTTAAAATTAGCACTTATGACTTCATATGGAAAATTTAACAAATAAAAAGTAAATTACATTTTTTCACCTACTTTTATTGTATTGGCAGTTTTTAGAAATCTTTTATGGATAAAGAAAATATATATACTTCTATAAGTAAATTAAGAAAAGAATAAACCTTAACTGATTTTATTATTGTGGGATTTAAAAGACATAAAATCTGAGTTTTTTTTTTTTTGTTTGCTAATTAAAAAATCATTAAAATATCTAATTAAAAATTTTTAACCTTCAAAATTATTTTTTATATTTGACATAAATTAATAAATATTTATCTGTGCCAATAATTTCATATTAAAAATTAAACTTTATAAAATTACACATCGTACGTTCTAATACGAATTGGCTTTATAGTCCACTACTATAAAATTAGTGACGAAAATACAAAATTTGAAAGAATAATATAATTAAGTAGTAATTAATTAATTAGTAAAGAAATGACTTACTTAGCGGAAGAGATATGAAACCTCCTATTGGGTTGCCTTAACCGAAGGGCATACAAATCACCACCAGAACAAAACTCCATAACCAAACAAGAATAATGAGAAGCATCAAAATCAGCATATAAAGTAGGCAAAAATGGATGATCAAGCATCCCTAATATCTCTTTTTCAATCTCTGCTCTCATTAGTTTCTTCCTTATTGCTAATGCTTCTCTATCAACCACTTTCATTGCATAAAAACATGGTGGGGCCCCCACTGCTGGGTTTCTTATCTGACATAAATAAACATTCCCTAAATCACCACCTCCCACCCGTTTAAGGATCCGAAAGTGTTCCAATCCGACCCGACCACCAACTACTTGTCTTCTAAGCCCTTTAATGGCTTCCCAAGCTGCTTGTTGGGCTTTATGGGGTTTTGTAGAAGGAGAAGAAACTGAAATGGAGCTTGAGAAACTGCTTCTTCTACTAATGCTTAGATTACTTAGGTTTAGGTTAAGATTTAAGCTCATCCAACTATGGCTTGAATCAGGCATGGTTATGGAGGATGAACAACTGCTTTCTTGATCAAAACAGTCAATGCTTGCCATAATGGATCAACAAGCTAAGATGATAAGTTAATTAGGTGAATTAAACAAGAAGAAATTAAAAAGATGGAGTTTATAGAAGTGAGCAAGCTAAGAGAGATAAATGGTGGGGTTTAAACAAGTAAAGTAAGGAGGACTAAATGAGGTGTTGGAGAGGTTATTTATATATATAGAGACTAGAGTATTGCTTAGTAGTTTTTTTTTCTAATATACTTGCAAGTAACCCAATTGATTGTGTCATTTTTAACTATCATGTAGCAAGTGAAGTATTTAAATTGATAATATATAGTTCTATTTGATAAAAGATTGTTATTGGCTGAAATTTTTAACTTATTTGATAAGCTCAAAAAACGGTGGATAAGTCCCATGAATAATTTAACTGCTACAAACATGTTTGGTAAAAATTATTTGTTGGTTGTTTGTTGTTTATTTATTAAATAAAAGGTAGGTATAAAGCAACCCATCAATGAAAGTAGCTATTAAGAGTAGCCTTAGATGGCTTTAATGCTAGTTTTCAAAACTTAAAAGTCATTTAGCAAATATTTTTTAAACTGTTCCAAAAAGCCCAAAAATACTACTATTTGCTCCATACCCCAATATATAAAGAACCCAATCCTTAAAAGTCGTCTCCGGTTTCGTTGGGTCACCACTTTAATTAATGAAATTACTAAAATGTCCTTAACTTAACTTTCTATAAAACATTTTGATCTCACTTTATAACACTATCATCTTTCCAAATAATCATTTATTACAAAAATGTTTAGACTCAAAGCTTAGAAATTTCAATTCTAAGTTGTTCTAATCGATTATTCGTTAATTAACTAGAAAAATAATCAATTGGAAAATGGATATTGTCGCGTGAATTGCGCGATTCGACGGCGGAGGAGTCACGTGAAACGCGCGACTAGACCTTGTTTTTGTTTTTTTGAAATTGACAATCGTTATTGATGTTATCGAATCATTTTGATAATCATTTTCATTTGTCATAGGGTTTTGATACTCAAATTTAGTTCACAGAGTTTTTTTAAAGAGAAATTAAGAAGATAAAGTTATGAAATTTATATAAGCCAAGAGATTTACCTTCAGCACTGGATAATGCTACTACCTTTTGCTTCTTACTCTTCCATGGTACAAAGTTTCCCCCAACTAGAGTGAAGTACCCAGGTGTTGACCTCCTGTCATCTTTATCACCTGCCCAGTCTGCATCTGTATAAGCCAAGAGATTTACCTTGTCATTTTTCCCGAATAGGAGTCCCCTGCTGCTAGTACCTTTGTGATATCTCAAAATTCGCATTACTGCAGTCATATGGTGTATCTGAGGCATATGCATGAATCGACTCACTACTCCCACTACATAAGCAATATCGGGTCTGGTATGTGATAAGTAGATGAGCTTTCTAACTAATCTCCTGTAACGATCTTTATCTGCCAGTTTCTCCCCTTAATTATCTGAAGTCCATGATTAGCTGCTATCGGTGTCTCGGCTGGTTTACAATCAAGCATACCGGTCTCTGCTAAAAAATCAAGGATGTACTTTCGCTAACTGATGAAGATCCCTTTCTTCGATCGTAGAACCTCAATGCCTAGGAAGTACTTCTGATTTCCCAAATCTTTCACATCAAATTCGCCTGACAACTTCTTCTTAAGGCTCTGTATCTCCTCGGGATCATTGCCAGTCATCACCATATCATCCACATAAATGATTAAACAAGTCATCTGATCTCCTTTCTTCTTGAGAAACAGGGTATGATCAGAATTGCTTTGTTGATACCCAAATTTCTTCATAGCAGATGTAAATCTTCCGAACCAAGCCCGCGAAGATTGTTTCAAACCATATAGAGCCTTTCTGAGTCTACATCCTTCTTGTGGGTTGTACCCTTCTGAGAATCCCGGTGGTGGCTTCATGTATACTTCGTCCTCGAGCTCCCAATATAGAAATGCATTTTTAACATCGAACTGGTGCAAAGGTCAATCTTTGTTTGCAGCAATAGAGAATAGAACCCTAATAGTATCAATTTTTTGCACCTGGTGAGAATGTCTCCGAGTAGTCTATGCCATATGTCTAAGTGTACCCTTTTGCTACTAGACGAGCCTTGTATCGTTCTATGGAGCCATCAGCATGATACTTGATTATAAAGACCCACTTACATCCCACAGTCTTTTTTCCCTTTGGGTAACTTACATTTCTCCCAAGTCTCATTTTTCATCAAGGCTGTTATTTCTTCCTCTATTGCTTTCTTCCACTTCGGGTCCTGGATAGCTTCTTCATTATTCCTTGGTAGTTTACCGGAGTAGAGGGAAGTATTGAATGCTAGAGCTGTTTCTGCAAGGGATTCACTGTTTCCTCGATCAACCAGGTATCTAAATCTCTTCGACTCATATTCTGGGTCATATCGCTTTGGAGGGACATCTCTAGTGCTTCTTGGAAGTAGACTGTACCTGTTTGTTTCCTTGATCCTTTCCTCAAGGGAATGCTCATCAACACATCCATCATTAGACTCTGATGCCATCACAACATCATTATTATCATCATCATTAATATCATTAGTAATGGCAGTTTGGAAAGTATTATCAATTACCTCATGTGTGCTCGGATGCTCAGGAGTTTGAGTGAACTGAGAAAGTGGAGGAGGTACAACTGTCTTTGAGGAAGTGTCGGCGGTGTTACTTGCTCTTATGGGTCTATCCTACCAGGGTATGTGAGCTAGCTTAGGTCCTCACCTTCATTCTCCCCCTAAGAACTAAGTTGGGTGTAATAATATGACTCCTCAAAAAATTCACAGTCCATAGTGACATATATTCGTTTTCCTACTGGGTCAAAGCATCGATACCATTTCTGTGCGGTCCCATAACCTACAAACACACATTTGATTGCACGAGGTTCAAGTTTGGTACGAACATTTTTGGGAAGATGAACATACACCACACATCCAAAGACTCTAGGAGGGAGGGAATGAGAGGAAGGGACAGAAACATGAGTTTTGAGAGTGTCTAGAGGGGTTTGGAATTATAGGGTTTTGTGGGTAGACGGTTGGTTAAGTATGTAGCAGCTGCAAGAGCCTCAGGCCAATATGAAGCGAGAACATGAGACTCAAACATGATGGATCGGGTAATATCAAGAAGGGTGCGGTTTTTCCCCTCAGCTACACCATTTTGCTCAGGGGTATCGGGACAAGTGGTTTGGTGTATAAGGCCATGGTTAGTGATGAACTGTTTCATGTTAAGGTTTACATACTCCCCCCATTGTTAAATCGTAGGATTTGTGGTGTTATATGAAACTGGGTAACAATCATATTATAAAATGCAACAAAAACCTCAAAAACATCTGATTTATGCTTTAAGAGATAAACCCAACTCATACGAGTGCAATCTCAACAACTAGAACAAAATAGGAGAAACCATGAGAATTAAAAATCGGAGCGGGGCCCCACACATCAGAATGTAATAAAACAAAAGGTTTATGAGTACGGGAAAAACTAGGAAAATACGAATGTTTCTGACTCTTAGCTAATACACAAGCTTCACAATCTAGCAAGTTATTACAACTATGGAGTGAAGGAAACACATGCTTTAGATAACCCACTGAGGGATGTCCTAGACGCTTGTGCCACATCCGTAGTTGATAATCAGGAGACCCGCGAGCAAGCGTTGTATGACCTTTGTGACTCTCCTCATCCACATAGTACAGTCCTCCTTTCTCATTACCACGCCCAATGATCACTCCTGTTTGAGCATCCTACACAATACAACCATTAGACGTCATCAGAACAGTGCAATTTAATTCCTTACTCAGCTGACTAACAGACAGAAGTTTATGAGTAAGACTAGGAATTAAAAGACAATTTTTAAGATGTAATGACGGGCAAATATCAACAGGTCCAGCTTTAGTTACATCAATAAACTCGCCATTGGCCGTCTGGATTTTATTTCGAGGAGTATATTTAAAAGAGAGTAAATCATTAGATTCATATGTCATCGTGTCAGTCGCCCCACAATCGAAAATACATTGAGATTTTTTTTCCTCACACAATAATCGCACATGTTTTTTAAAGGTTTGAGAGGGTTGATTTTTGTGGATTTTTTCATATTGTTGTACGGTTTCTTGTGGATCTTTAGGGTTTGATACTCCCCTATAAAAGGGAGTATTTTGGGAAAGTATACCTCCGTCCCTTCTCTCTCTTAAACAGGAACTCTCTCTCTCCTTCTCTTTGTTTCTGCCATTGTTAGAGTCCTTTCCAGACTCTTCTTTACCTCCATTGATGTGACCTTCCTCATCATCTGTGTTACCTGTCACGATCTGGGACTTGAGGTTCTGCTCCTGAGACGTTTGCCGGTCACCGGGAAAGACAGAAGCCAGATGGACCTTACCGCCGGTTCGGGAACCTAAGACCTTGGTGGCGGTTCGTCGGTTTTTGTGTTCTTCCCACCATTCCGGGTACCCTATGAGCTTGAAGCACCCCTCCTTGGTGTGTTTCGTTCCTCCACAGTGGTTGCACTTTAGGTGAGTACGATCCTTATCTCGCCGGAATGACGAATCTGACCGGTGTTTGATGGCGAGTCCCTTCCCAATTTCTGAGGGATGTGATCCCGATGATGAAGTGGCTCACATAATGTCACGACGTGAAATTTCACGCCGGATTGCCGCATACGCCATGTCGAGTGTGGGCAAGGGATGTCGGTTTAATAAGTCCCTCTTTTCTTTGTCTAAGTCTTCATTGAGTCGAGCTAAAAATTGATAGAGTCTTTGTTTCTGGACATATGTGTTGAATGTTGTAATGTCTACTGCACACTTCATC